>JARHVA010001069.1:705000-1247500 GCA_037957365.1 Torreya grandis | reverse complement strand
TGGAGATTGAAGCCAACAATTCAACCCAAGGTAAGTATCTATATCTATAATCCCTTTCCTCTTATTCACTTGTAAGATAGATATGTTATGCTTATTTTTAGAGTAGTATGTATGTTGTTGTCCTTTCCTAGGTTGCATTTATGCCAAAGGATCTCATATTATAGGGTTCTTAGGCTTGTCATTACAATCATAGTTTAGGGCTTAGTCTAGGCCATATTTCTTATAATATTATTACAATCAATGCTTGTGGCATTTATCTCTTCTTTAGTTTAGTTGTTTTACCATCTTGGATTTAGGTTACCTTTGTTCATTAGTTCCTTGCATGGAGTTTCCTCATCGTATCCTTGATACCCATTTCCAAGAATTGTTTTACATCATTGATTTTACCTTGAGACCTAGCTAGTTCCCATATCTTAGGCATAGGCTTTGGAACCCTATATCTTCAATATTAAGTGTGGATTACCATCTACTAGATCTACAGTGATCAGTCAATGTCACTATCTTTGCATGTATGTAGGCTTTAGTTTGATCTCTTGCTAAATCCTAATCTAAAAAGTGAAAGAGTATTGTTATATTGATCATCTTATCCTGCATATAGTAAGCATGAGCCAAGAAATCTATAGGTTGGTAAATTGGGTTTCCAACCTATTTACACTCACTTGAACCTCTTGAATTCCACTTTTTATTGGTAAAAAATTTACTAATGGTGAGTGCATAACTTTATGTACTTCCTCAAAATTTTAAGAAACTTGCTTGAAATGATGGGAGCTGTAGTGGTGAAGTCCATATTTACCTGTTGGATAAGATGTAAATGCTTATTCACCAAGTTAGTGAAATCCCAGTAATAATGTGCCCCATATTTACCTCATCTTCTCTCTTAGACACATTTGAATGAGCACGAACCCATTGCATATAGGTTTGGAGCTTGCATCCGAATGAGAGTACTTACAGAGTGATCTAATTGGAGGAAGAGCTAACAAACATAAGGTGCATGTTTTCCTTCTTCTTGTGCAAATAAATAGGCATGTTGAATAGAAAAATTAGTCTAAGCTATCACCCTCAGTTTGAAAGCAATTGATATATTTGTGGGCACAGAGGCATGCCAAGGGATAGCCTTTGTTGTTACTCAATAGAGCAACAATAGTGTTAGAAGTTCTATCTAAAATAACTCTTAAGACAATACTCTAGCTCTCTCCAATATCGCTATGTCTCGATGGTTGCTCCATCACCTATATTATTGTGATTGTTGCACATAAAATGGGTCTTTAAATAAATAGGTTGTGTACCAAACTAATCTTCATGGAACTAATGCACCACTGCACTACTACCATTTTTGCTACTTGAGAAAGACAACTTCCCATGAGGCCCATCTTGACATTTTATGAAATTGAAGTAAAAATTTAACCATAAATAAATAAGGTTGTATCCTTGTTTATAATGTATTGAGTGTTCTCATCTCTTGCCACCTCAACTTTGAACGAGACAATCTATGCATTATTCCTCAATCTTGCATTTAATGATAATTTCAACGCCCCTAAACACCTCGAATCAAATTTCCTAGATTCAAGTAATAAACGTATTCCATGAGGGACAAGAATTCACATATTAACAATTTATTTAATGTCATTGGCAGCATTTATAATAGACAAGATGTAATTTTGGTGCTCGTGTGTCTCAAATCTCATCATTTGAAGGTAATAATAGCCGCATGTCAGCCATCCAATGAGATGAGGCCAATGTGGCCCTTCAATGGCAACACCTCCAATGCTCTGCAACAAGCAAAAAATGTTACCTTGATTGTTATTGTGATCATGGTTAATTATAATACAATTGGTGTTATCATAAGGTTGACTCCAAAGTCCCCAACTCGAATCACATCACATTTTATATGTTATGGCATAAAAGCCATGGGTCTTCCACAAAGGACAAGAAGTGTTATCTTTAATAACTTGATCTAATATAAACACAACCATGGAATCACTACACACCCCCCTTCATCCTCCTATGATGAGATAGTAATTGAAAGATGTCTTTGTTATGTACAAACGTTTATGTTCTTCATTATATCTATGGTCTATGTAGTGCTTTTTCCCCTCCCCAACCTGACACGAAACATCTTATCTTTATTTTCATTATTTTGAGGTTCTTATTTTCAAGAGGAATCTCATTAGCCTTTAATTTCTAGTTCACCTTTGTTTGATTCCATTGTAAGCTCTCCATTGTATCGTTTTACAACTCCAAGGCCTTGATTTCAATGTGAGTTTGACATAATCATCCTTCATGAAATATAATTTGTTTTCAAGGAGATTGATCTTTATTTTAGTTGGATCTAAGGTTTGTTCGAGATTCCAATCTTCATTATCTAAACTCGACCTCTTCATAATTTTATTTTTACTCTTACCATCAAACTCAAAGGAGGATAACATAGATAGAGAAAGCCTACTTAACTTTGATCAAGATGGCTTGTCTTTCCCATATATAATGTCTATAAAGTTTTTGTCATTGCCCAAAAAGTTGAGAGTCAACTTCCCTAATGTTTCCATGCACTTATCATCCTTGTTTCTCCTCAAGTATTATTTATGCTATACTTAGTTTCCTTTTTGTGGCTGCTAAACCAGCAAAAACCTTATTATTTTTTTGGGGGGAATCATTATGATTTCATGAATTCAAATAGACTTTTTGAAATCGACACAATTCTTTAACAAACTTTTCCTTTTGTTCACCTAGATCAGCAATTAGTTACATGCCTAACAAATCTTGTTCACCAATTATTGAGCTATTGTCGTTCATATAATTCTAACATGTATTTGTACATAACAAAGGTTCCATTTATAAAGTTGTTGCACCCTTAATTTGATCGCACAAGACTTGATTTGGGAATGATTCAAGACAAATATCATATTCACAATGTTGTGTTGCAACTGAAGTGTCAAATCTAAGATTCTCATAATCCGAAAAACTAATCGTTGATCTCATCAATTTGCAAGATTTTGTTTAATATTGCCACTTTTTCTAGTCTAGTCTGCGTGCAGAAAAAGTGCCGACTTTGCCTCAAGTTTGTCTGCCACCTTTATTCATAATCACAAATTCCACCTTTATTTTCAAATTTTTCAAATGGTCCTAGGTTTTCTCGTCCTTATCATGATGTTTCTTCCATGCAGTTTGATTGTGTTTATCTCTTGCAATTTCTACATATTCTAATCAAATTGTGTCTTAAACATATTAGGTGTTCAACTCCTTCAAAGTGTCAATAATTGGGAACTCTCTATCTGCACAATATCTCAACTATTGTTCTAGATGTTGAGTGAATGCAATGTACAAAAATGACCCTCACCTTATCACTTAACTCTCCTTTTAATATCTTAACTGCATGTATTTTAGAATTTTCCCTGTATGACTATCACCTACCTTCCTCTATCGTGGTAATCAATTACACAATGATCTAAATTTGATCAAGTAATTTGGTGGACAACACACTGAATTGTTTGAACTTAGATGTATCATTGGCAGAAGTAATTGATTACAACAATTGTAGCATAGAGACAATTCAAGAATTATAAGTAAATGAACCATAAAGGAATCGAAAAGAAAATATACACAAAAACAATAATTTATAAATAAAGATTGACAAAATTAACGAGTAGTATGTACAACCATCTTTGAGAAGAGATGTAAGCGATTTATCTCATATCATTATAAGAAAAAAAGTAACCAATATTTGAGAAGAGATGTGACGCTACCACCCTTTAATCTTTATTATGCTCTACACATTACAAAAGGGTAATGATCCCTGAGAAGAGACATGAAACCACCAAATTGTCACTCTACAATATGGTAGCAACCTCTAAAAAGTGTTTTGGGGCTACAACCATTTCTCTACGCTCAACTCTCTATACTAAAACATTGATTTCTTTCTAATAACAATTACTTTATAACTAGTTTTGGCAACAAATGAAAAGTTTAAAATTAGGAGGAGAATCAATTTGCCTTGAACTTTGAAAAGCCATGTAACAAGCAACCCCCAAGAGTTGAGGGGATTTGTCACAGCAGAAAACTCATCAAAATGCAAAAATTCAATTTCCAAAAATTTTAAGATTTTTTTATACAATTTGTATTTCATATTTTTGGGGCCCTTCGAAACATTTTCTTGTCAATCCTCACATCTCAATGCAAAGAGGAATGACTTAGAGAAAATTATAACTTTATAAAGCATCTTACAATTTAGGATTTCAAACACCGATAAAGAAACTACGACCACGACAAGGTGACTGCCTTAAAGGAAGGTGCTCGTCAAAAAGGGTAAGTGGTTGTCTTAAGAGGGGTGCCCCAAATTGCCACCTAACTCATATGTAGAGACAAGTGTCACTTATACCTACCTCTCCAAATTTCATTTGTTAGTGGGATTCCTCCTAAGTTCTGTGAGGATATGTGTGCAACACCTACCCATTAACCTCCTATTTTTATTCATATGCCATTGTATTTAGGCTTAGCGGTTATGTTTGGGTATCAACACGGTATTGAGCAAGTGCATCCCAAGGCAATCACCCATTGATAAATGAAATTCTAATTTTTACTTCAATGTTACTTTCATTATTTTATTTTTATTTTTTTTGGTTGCTCGAGGAGTATCATTTCATTATTTTGCGGTAAACTAGAAGCTGAAATAATATTAAATAAAACTAAACTAGAAGACATCCATTGAAGGTCATGTATCATTCAATCATCCCCACTAGGTGTCTTTTCAATGTTTGTTTCTTTTGCACTCAAACATATTGACTTAAAACCTCAGTTTTCATCCCAAATGGTTGTCAGACCAATAAAGCTAATAAATCCAGTCTCATCCTACATATGCAGTCTTGCTGCTCAATAGATGAGTCCCAGATGCTTTGAAGTACCATTTGTCATAGATGAGTCCCAAGTGTCCTCAACTATCATTTTTTTTTACTGATGCAACCTTCCAAACAATTGGTGTGGAGCAATTTTCGACTCAAATATTTGGGAAATGAGCTAAGACATTGTAAGATTGAAGCTTGAGAGATCTTGTAACATTTATAGAGGCTTGGGATCATGGTAGGAGTTTCCAGCCAATTCAGCATCTTTTTTTATCTTGTACTTATGTCAGCATCTTTGATAAGCTAACCATTTCTAAAATATGAATGTGTAGGGATGTTGGGTTGCTGGCTTGAGCAAGCTTATAGCAACTGGTTGATGTTCAGACATGATTTGGAAAGAAAAAAAATTCAGGCACCCTGCTATTTGTTTTCTCTGCAGTTATGTAGGAAGCTGCAGTCTCTCCTGTGTAAATGCTTGAATTTGGGAATCAAGACCATGAATCTAGTGAAGAAAGATTACTGCAACTGAGAATTGATTACTCGGAAGAATTCTCATATATCAACGTGAAATGTTCTATTTGGTTGTTTTCTGTAATGCCCCTCTCGTCTATGTTTCATTGGAATCTCATAAGGTGTGAAAAACCTTCTAGTCAGAAATTTCTGGATAAGCTCCTCTGGTTTTAGTATAACCTTCCGCAATAATTTATTATGTTATTCCATATCTTCTACATTTTAGTCACTATATATTGCATGTTTCGTTTCATTTAACTATCCATTCTTTGGTAAAGTTTTGTTGCACTTTTGTGCTCATCGACTTCATATTTGACTATACAATTCATCTAGCCAGTAACCTGCAATAAGTTTCGGTTCACCCCTACAAGTTATTTAGAGATAAAATGTTACTATATTCATCTTGTAAATTCTCCCTTATGCTGCTGCCGCATCTCCCAGTCATTTTCTTATTTGATATCTCACCTAATGTACCATCCTTCATTGGAAAACGAAGAATAGATAGAGTTTCTAAAGGTGAGGAATTCCTAACATTTGTTTCAATCAGTAGCGTGGATTAAATTTTTGTCATTCCCAAGAGGAAAACAAATGGCATTCCTGCAATAAAGTTTCTGTAGATTCGTATCTTTAATCAATCCTTTATTTTTTTGATATATGTTTGATTTAATTGTGCCATGCCAATTGGAAGAGCTACAATGCACTTGGAACAATTTATATATTTGCGTTTCTTCCTTTCCCCTTCCTTCCATTATATTCCTTTGGGACTCCATGGAACATGGCTTGCAGCACAAGGTGTTCTTTCTCGTAATTGATGATTGCAATTCATGGGTGCACAAATCTACCCTCACAGTTTTTTTAATTGATTCAAACAACTTAGAGATACTCATTATTGTCCCAAATGCATAGCCTTCATGCCTTGCCATAATGTAAACCTAAACAATGGCCAAGCAAATCTTTTTGAACTTTGTCAAATTGCCTGTCTTCTTTTGTTTTCATAAGACTGTAACTCACTTGATCCTTTATCCACAAATTACATGTATTATGAGAATAAACCAAAAATAACTATTTGTTATGGAGAATTTAGATGGAGAACATGGTCTAGAAGTCATTTGTGTAAATGGCAAAGATCTCAAATGTTTTTTCCTCAGTAATGAATGGAATGGAAGAAGCTATGTAAAGGATAGAAATACAGCCAGTGAATTTAAGTACAGAGTGCCAAGAGTTGTAACAAATAGAGATGGTGATGCAACCATGAAGAAGATCCTGATAGTAGATTATGCAGCCAACGAGCAAGCAAAACAACAATACATGCTGATTAATTGAAATAAGTTCATAAGTCACATAGATTATATTCTCGGTCTCCCTTTAATCTCGCTACCGACACTATTGTCAATACAAGGAACACGAAGCTTTTTATTTGGTTTGATTGACCTTCTAAGTTGAATAGAGATCATCTCCAAACATTAAAAAATGCCAAAACCTATTCAAAGAGCAGTTTAACTAATTAGAATTATGATTATATTTGGGAATGTTTTTGAATTGCATAACGAAGAAGAAAATTTGATTTAAATGAAGTGTGCCAGTCAATATCTTCCTAATCAGATCTTCCAACTTGTGGCTAGAAATGGATCATGAATACATGAACTCCTCGATCATTTACCATGCAGGTCATGAAATTGGTATCTTTTTTCCAGTAAGTAACAAATAAATTTCACAATTCTTTGAAAAAAAAGGAAACTGGATAATCATCCTATAACTGAAAAACAAATCAGGAAAGAGACAGCTGCTGAGCTAATTCAGATCCCTGTTAATGTCACTTGGTTACAATCTATAATTTGCACTGGATCTTGTCAAGGATGGCTCCAAGAAGATCAATCTCATATACTGGTCAATAAATTGAATCAAAATTATTCAATCAATGCTTTCTATTAATATTGAAAAAATATGGTCAAATTTAAAGTTGATATCTGAACACATGACTTCAGACTCTTCATAATTGCAAAAAGATGAACAGTAAAAGAAAATAAGAACCAACTGACATGACACCTTGAGGAGAGAGGATAGGAGTTAATAATATCTGGTGTTCCACTGAGATGCATCCCCACCCCACAGTACCCTAAAGGCGAGTCCCCATCCCTTGTGCTTATTTCCTATTCAAATACTGTTCCTAGGATTTGTGGGAACTTCCAGTCATACCCTTTTAGCATCCCTGCATTTCCCTGCACTGCCGCCTGCCCCCCGAGTCCCTACCAGTAAAAGAAAATAAGAACCAATTGACATGACACCACTTAAGAAAGAGGAGAGAGGAGAGAAATTAATAAAATCTAGTGTTCCATGCGGCTGCATCCCCGCCCCTTGGTACCCTAAGGGTAAATCCCCATGCCCATGCTTATTTCCTATTCAAATATCGTTCCTAGGATCTGGGGCAACTTCCAGTCATCCCCTCTTAGCATCCCTGCATTTCAATGCCCTCATCCCCAATCCTGCCGCCCCCAAAGAGGAATTGGTAGGGCACTGGAAAAATCCCAACATAGGGATTTGCCAGATGTTCAACAGCTTGTAATTATGATGGTATCACAATGATAACAACCACAAAGCAAGGGTACCAGTAATGACCGCAGGCACTGTTAAGTAATGTTTGGTAATTGAAAAGAGCGGTTTCTGGCACAAGGTCATGGTGAAAATTGCTTTTGGATTGGCAAAGCTTTTTGCGCATGGAACACTTAGTAATCAGGTAAATATCAAAATCCTGTAATAAAAACATTGCTCAAAGAAAGAGAAAAAGGCACACATTCCTGAAATGGCCATTGGCAAACAAATCATATTCTACTTGATGGGGCTGTGACTCATTGATGACTTTTACAATAGATAACCCTCGCACCAGGCATTTATTTAAGCCCAAGGATGTCCATGCTATGCCGTGCAGCCCCTCATGATGTACTACTTGAAGCATCAAATAAATAAATAAATAACCATACCCTACACCAGCATACCTTGTAGCAATCTGAAAACAGATATCTTAGGTCACAAGGCACAAAGACCAATATGTCTTACAGTATAATATGAAAGGGCAACAAACAGAGGTAAATCAAATTAGATATTTCGGAATGAGAGATCAGTATGCCCTAAATCAACCGTATGCACTGAATGGACAACAAAAAAGGAAAACCCCATACACGCATTTTGGCATCTCTAGCATCCTGCCTTCTAGGCCTCCCATAACGCCCAATGTCTCATAATGCACAAAACAAATTACTAACATACAAAGAAATAAAAAATTGCTTATGAGGTGGAGGTGATACATAACCAAATCCCAGATATAGTAAGAATCAGACCCACCAGAGTTTGCAGAAGATGCATGGTCTCACCAATGGCTAATCCTGCTACTGCAGTTGCTGCAAATGTGACTGCATTTGTTACAGGAACTGCTAAGGAGATTGGGTTGTCCCCCAAAATGTAAAAGAATCCAGCTGAGGCTGACAAGTTGATGATGAAAGGAATCGAGTATTGCCATACACGCAGAAGACTGACCCACTCTTCAATGTAATGGACTATCCACTCAAATCCCAACCCCTGCCTGGAAGGTGTTAAGGATTTCTTCTTTCTATTGATTTTATGCTGTTGAGAAATGAGGGCGCCCCTCTTGATCAATGCATTAGTTGTACCCCAAACTAACCCAATAGCTATCATTGCCTCTACACCCATTTTTACCCACGACTCTGCAGTTCAGGAGTAATTACAGATTCAGATCTTATTCCCTTTTAAGAATTCCGTTTCATGAAAAGCTCAGATATGATCAGCGCGTAAACGATATGTGACCTGCCCTATTTTAATATAAATGAAAGTAAGCTTCCAATAAGGGAGAGGACTCAACTCCAATATGTGCTTTCACTGATTATCAACAGTATCTTATTAAGTTATTATCAAATTTTTACAGGAGGATCTCTTAATTTTAAAAATAACTTTTCATTTTTTCACAATATTTTATATATGTAATTATACTTTTTTTGGTCTTTCATTTATTTTTCTTTCTAATTTTATTTCTACTACAATTCAAATCCTTTCATCTTTGAAAAAAGTGTAAAGTTTATAGGGAAAAAAACGAAATCATATTCCCAATTAAAAAATAAAAACATATAATATAAAATTAAATTATACAATCAAACACATTTGAACATGAACATATAATATAAAATAATAATGTAATATAATATATTTTAATTTCATTTGTATGATTTGTAAGAATTGCAATTCTGCATATGACATTCTTACACTATTTTTCATACTTAATTAACTAAAACAAATAATTGTAAAATCAAAATAATCAATTAATTAGCCAAAAAAATAATTAATATGATTTCGAATGTTTGTAAAAAAAAGAGTAATTTTGTTTGGTCATTCTATCAATTAAGATGTGTCAAATTTAGTGTAGTTGAACGAGTAGTTATGGCTTGCAAACTTCAATGGTAGTTTTAACCCCAATCTTTTAGCATGTTTGTCCCCATTCGCATCCATTGCATGCGCAGGGAAGGGGAGATGGAGGGTTTAGGGGACGATACACCGGTAAAAGTAGCAGCGTCAACATGAACGCTTACACTCACTTGCCATCTTTGTTTACAGGGGAAATTAGTTTGTTGATGGAAGCGAATACATAGACTATTAGAAACATTGAAAGTCACCCCAAGGTAGTGGATTTTATTTAGAAACTCCTCTATTATGGGGTGACTTTTAGTGCTTCTTATAATCCACGAAAAACTATTATGACCACTGCACTCACAATCTAACAATTATTAATTTTGAATTATTCACACATAGACAACACTGAAAAACCCTTCCTTTTCAACAAAACCTCACCTGTAAGCAACGATGAACAAAATCCAAGACTTAAATGTTTGGAACAACATTGCAAGTCATATTTTAAAAAAATAAACTAGAAAGGCTCATAGCCTTAACGAGGTTTAGAATACCTCACTAGCAAGTAGTGATAGGTAAACAAAATCATCTCCTTAAATGTGTCTTTGTAAAGCCAAGTAATTGCATCTAGTAAGGCATTTTGCATAAATCAAAATGGAAAAAAAACCTAAAAAACTAAAAAAATTATATTCCTTGCAGGTTGTAAGGGGTTGACTACTTTTTAAACAAGAAGTCCAAGCCACGTGACCATTTGCCTCATAGGATCAGCGAGGTTTTAAAAAACTCACATGCAAGCAACAATGATAAAATCCAAGGTTTAACCATGTTAAAAACCACCAGCACGAATGGAGATGGCTATCATTAGTTTATTGTCAAGCTTTTAATTTCACCCTTTAATAGTGAATATTCTTTATAGAATCCTTTATCATAGGGTGACTTTGAATGTTTTTTCTATTCAATGATAATATGTTCTCACCAACGCATTTAACAAGCCCACAAAAAAAGTGTATGCCTATAATCTTAGCCCTCTTTTCTGTAGTGCTTCATCGTTAAATGTTTGGCTATTTCAATGAGCAAGGAATAAGAGATGGAGGTTTACATGTGATATTTTTTACACCTCACTAAAATTGTGAGCCATATAGTTCCTAGGTAAATCTTCCGCTAATGGCGCTCACACCCCAATAAATATTCCACTATATTAGGTCTCGAGCTTAGCACACATAGAAATATTGTTAATTACCCATGTGATTCACAAAACGATGTTGAACGATTCACAAAATGATTAGTCTTAATTGACAAAATGAGCAAATAAAATTACTAATTTTTTTTACAGACACTTGAAGTTATTAATATTTTCAAAACCAAATGGCTCACAACATTGGTGAGGTGTTAAAAACCTCTCATGTAAGTAGTGATGGCAAACAAGTGTAATCACTCATGCTAGTGTTGTCACTTTTACCAACATATCATCCCCTAAACCCTATGTTTCCTCTTCCTTGATCATGTAATGGACGTGAATGGGGGTGGACATGCTAGAAGGTCAGGGAGAAATACCCAAGCGTTAGGGAAATGAATGGGAGGTGGTGGGTCATAAATGCATGATGGCGACACATAAATGCTCTGCCACCTTGAGCTCGTTGTTTACACACTAGACGTTGTACGTTATTAAAGGGAGTTTAAACTCCTCACTTTTAACATGACCATTTGATTTTTTGGGATTTTATGCCCCACTGTTGGCCCCTAATTGATTTTTTGCCATGGCATTCTTAGGGGTCGTTCGTATAGAGACGTCATGAGCTGAGAATCTAGAATCGAGAAGTAGACTTGTTAAGCTATCCATCGATGTCAATCTTAAGAGTTGGTATGGGCTCCACGCATGCACAAAATTAGGGTGCATGACTATTGGCCTCTCCCTTATCCATTAATTGAAAAAACAAACATTAATTTTTGGGAGTAAATATTCAACCCAACGTGACTTCTTAAAAAAGGTAACAAATACATATATTTATGTATATATACTTTTACAATATCTTAAATATATTTATATGACAACATAGAGAAATATCAATTTCAAGGCACTTATTTTATTATTGGAAACACATCTATTAAATCAAATCATTGATTTGCATAGCAAGGATAATCGGGTGGTATTCCTGACCTACATACAATAACCAAGTTTATTGGATGGGAAGCCCCAACAAGCATAAACAAACCATAACAACCCTCAGAACTCCATTACTAGCTGGACAAAACTAAACAAGTAAAATATAACAAACCCTTTGAACTCCCTTATTGGTCGGGTAAAGCCAAACAATTTAAATAAGAGACCAAACCTAAGAAATATAACTAAACCTTATTTTTTATTGCACAGAATCATGGAACCCCTCTTTTTGCTTCTTGTTTCACTCATATTTGTGCTCATGGGCTAGTTAGTCTCAACGCTTTTCAATTACTTTAGTGGGTTGTCTCAGTTTACACATTGAATTAGGTCTCATAACCACTTACATTAGAAATACCAAACTCATTTGAGAAAACTTCATATTTAACACTTAGCATAAAAGTAAAGTCTCGATGCCTCGGTTTGCCTTTGAAAAACCCTTGCTTGTTCGGCTCTCTCAAGCCACTCTCATAGGTCATCTCGGTTTGCATACCAAACCATCCCTAAGACCCACTCTATTATGACAACCAAGTTCATGCGACAAAGTTTCATAAAAAACACTTGGTCTAAAATTGAGTTTTTGACACACTTATTATACTTGCAAAATCTTGTCAAAACTTGCATGGAATCTTGATTAGTCTATTCTAAGCCTTCGTGAAATTTCTAAGTTTCAAGACCTAATCAAGATTTCAACCCTTGAATAGGTATCTAATATTTAAATTGATACATTCTAGTTATAATCAAATTTATTTTCCCAACTAAATCTTATTGTGTTTTAGTTAAGTCTCATAGACCTAATCAGAGTTCTAAATCCGATTATGTGGTTGTCACTTTTAAATCTTACTTCACTAATCAAAGATTTAGCCCCAAATAGGGATTCATTTGATTAAGGTGTGTCATCTCTTACCTAATCAAAGTTGGTCCTTTGGTTTTGTGTCGATGTTTATCCATTGTGGTCGGGGAAATAGTCTTGACTAGGTCTAAGGCTCGACGCCTTTGGCAAACACAATGTTAACTAGGGCTGAGACCCTGATTAGGTCTCAGGGCCCTCCCAATTCAAAATTAACCCTATGAAAACTTTTAAACTCGAAATGTTCGATGGTTGCCAATAGTTTCGTGTGGGGTTTGAATGTTGAAAACTAAAGTGAGCCTTCCTGCTAATGTTCGATAGAGTTATGCGGAATATAATGCACAACTAGAACATAAGCCTATCTATGTAGATCCTTGCGGTTCCTATTGGGGATCTAGATCCCAATTAGGTATAGCCCCACTCAATATTATTTTCAATGCAAATCAATAATTGAAGCCATGATTAGGTCTTGGACCTAACTCATAGACCACTCTAGTGTTATTCTGGTATTTAAAGCCCGATTAACATTAGAAATGTAAAATTTTAAAAAGTGCAATGTTTTTGCCTATGAAAACCTCGATAGGTCTATTAAGACTTTTTGGGGTGTGTTTTTGTTTTTTTGCTCGTGTGTCCTTTTTTTAATCCATTTGTGGCTATGGAAGCTTACTCTAGCCCAATTGTAACGATCCTTTCAAATTTAGGAAATTGTGCATGAATTTAAATCTGTTATATTTCTTGTTTTTTGCATGCTAAAAAGTGTTTTACATTACATGATCTAATTTGTTTTTTTTCTTTTGTAGGGGAAAAAAAAGAATGGGATGCAGCATTTGAAGGCAAAAATGAAGTTGGTGAATGCATTAATGACCCTTAGATACATTTTGGAGGGAAATGGATTTCCTCTTGAGCTTGTAATTTTTATATATCATTATATTTTTGAATTTCTAAACGCTGGCTCTTTGTTTGTCTATGAAGATAATATTAGACCAATCATTTTTTATGCATTTGTAGTGTAATTTATCTTCATCATTTGCTCCCCTAGGGTTATGATGCTCTAATTGTACTTAATGACAAATGTAAACTTTATTTATGTTATTCAAATAAGCATCATTATTAATTAAAACCATGGAAGTTTATTTTTATCTCCTACATGTGTAATACAATGGATGTGTTTTCTTCTTTCCATCTTCACTTTCCTTAGATTTTGGTATCATCTACATGTATGGATGTGCATATACTGGCCAAAGGAGAGATTGAGGCACGACGAGTTCACTTCAACAAGGTAAGTATATTCCTAGCCCTTCATAGTTCAATAAGTAGATGTTGTAGAACTAATAGATTGAATTGTATCTCATCTTGCTTAGTTCATTTTTATGTTATATAAGATAAATTTGTCTTTGCATGTTTATTATATTTCTCATTCATGCCACAAGCTTTGGCAAGCACTAGATTAGCTTGCATATGCATTTACTAGATTAGCTTGCATTATCTTTTAGTAGATTATCTTGCTTAATATTATTTACAAATAAGACCTAGCTAAGGTTATCACAGAATGGAATTTGACTATAAGTCTTAGAAACCTCTCCTTTTACATTGTGTGATAAGAGATCCCTTAGTGTAGGTTTAGCAGATCCATTATTGGTCATGACCTTAATATAAACGTATCACCCAAAAGGACTTGTTAGTTGATTACCTTCTCCAAGCTTAGATATTATTGAGTATGATAAGTTATAGATCTATGTAGTTTCACTTGTACATATTCTAGTGAACCTGATGTGAATCTAACCACTGCAGATTTTAATTTTTCTTTATAAACAACTAGATCGACCCTATTGACCCAGTTTACTCTCTATGGACAAATCTTTATACTCTGTCAATCATGTCAATTTAGTTTATCTCTATGCATAGGTTTATACTACTTCGTCAACTTGATCTACCTAGTTAGGGCATCTTTTTATAAGTTTTCCAACTAAGGTGAACCTAGTGATTTTGTATATATATATATATATATATATATATAGACTTTCCAATATCAAAAAATTAGATCGATCCAATTGATATAGTTTTCTTTCTTACTTTTAAACATTTAACTGAATTGACCCAATCTATTCTTTTCTTTTATACATTTTCTATTTAAATAACTAGGTCAATCTGATCGACATAATTCTATTTATTCTATCATTTAACAATTTTATTTATACTAATTCGATTGGCTCAATTATGTCTAAATATTTTATATTTTACCTTTATAGGTTCAAATTTATATATGAATAACATAGTTCAAAACAACTCAACATATTTTTAAAAACTACTACATCGACCTAGTCAACTCTTTATTATTTTTTAGGTTTACTCTAACCAAATCAATAGTTTTTATTTATCAAATTTTAAGTAATTTCATGTTCCTATTATATTTCAAAATTTAAATCTCATTATTTTTTTTTACCAATTTTTTAGTTTTATAAAATTGTACCTTTACAATCAACTAAGTTGACTAGTTCAACTTAGTTCTGTAGCTATTTTTTATCTAGACAACTAAGTCGAGTAATTCGACTATCTTCATTTTCAGATTGTCTTTCAATAGACTGAGTCAATTATTTCGACTCTATTTTGTTTTGTTTTTACAACTAGGTCGACCAAGTCAATCGTGTTCTGTATATATTCTTCTAATTTCAAGTAAATGGAATTAACCTCCATTGATACTAATTAAACTCTCTATACTTTTCAATTGGTTTCAAGTTTATTTAATTTCTAAAAACTACAAATTAGTTTTTGAAACGTTGATTTTCACTCTTATTTTTCACTTTCTTATTTGGTTTTCCATAGTTGGTGGTAGAAACTATATACCACCAATTTTTAAACTACTTAGTTATTATCATGAAGGGCTACTCAATACTCTATTTACAGTCCTTATTTATCATTTACAGATATCATGGCCTAAGGGGCTTGTCTCAATACTCATAATTATAATATAGAGCTAAACATGATCTTTAGTTTCTGCCTACCTCATAGTATTTTAAAAACACCTAAAATTTCTCTTTATTGAACCTTAGGAATCCAAACATCTATTTGTTTATGTGGTGCATTGATTAGTAGTTATCACTAAGAAGTTACTTCTAACTTACCCTTGAAACTAGGTTTAGTGGGTTATGGGAATGGTATTTCTTTCATAATTATTGCTCTAAAATATTGGACCGATACTATCTAACAGACAAACAAGTATCTTTAGAAGCCTATACTTTCAATCAAAACCTTTAGTATGGCTTTCTGATCTTCTTTTCGAATAATTAATTAGCTTTTAACTTTCCCTATTATTGCTTATTGTTTGTTATTTTATGTTGTATTACAAATTTGTATTAGCCAACATTGATACAAGGTTTGTGTTTTGTGTTGTAACTAGATCAACTAACTCGACCTAGGTGTCTGTGTTTAGTTCTCTTTTCAGTGACTAAAACTAAATCATCCAAATTAAAACCATCTTAAAATTTATTTTATAGAACTAATGTTAGGAATATAGGAGATGTTAGGGACCTATGGCTCAAAATTCACACAATAATAATCTAAACTGCATATATTGAACTCAAAACACTGACTATACACATAAAATTCCTTTTGAGGAAAGAGTAACTCTGTATCGCTAGCCTCTTCGAGGGGGCTACCTCCTTTGAGAAAGGTTCAATTACAAATAACTTCTTGGATGATTTACAACATCATATGCCCCTTTATTTATACTAGTTCTCAACTACCCCACTCCTCATTTCAATGCATGTGAGAATATTCTTCTAATGCATTACTATTACTACTATTACATTTCACTATTTATGCTACTATTTCTACTATTAAACCCCTCTCTAGGCACATTACATTCCATCCCTCTTAAAAATATTTTGCCCTAGAAACATGATAAAAATTTAATAATAAAATAGGATGTTGACCAAATGCAGGCCCGACCATGCATTCATTTAGGCTTCCACTTCTTCCTCTAGGGTTGGGATGTGAACATGGATAGCTACAATGTAAACTCAAACACTACAACATGAGGGTGAAGTACATAGAGATTGATGGATGGAGTAACCTCAAATTGAAACATGAGGTTAGATTCGATCACTAAAAGTTAAAGCTTGACAATCAACACCACAAAGTTAGAACAAGGGTATACAAAATACGTTGCTTGGTGGGCCAACATGCCATCCCCCTTAGCATTTTTCTTTCCACACATTGTGTTTGGAGTAGTTAACCCCACTAAAGAATGCATCAAATTGGTTGGAGCATTGCTTTCAAATATGGACTATTTCATTTCTGATGTGGGTACTTCTGCTTCCATCTTGGGCTCTTTAGGTGTTGATGTTTCCCACTCAAGATCTGTTGGTGCTAATAGGAGTGAAACCAAAATCAAAGGTGTCTCACCATGATCATAGCAGATGCAGTCTTCTACGAGCTTAGTTAAGTCTCATGCTTCCATCATGGATTGAGGTTATCACATTTGAACCTTTATTTGAATATCATCTTGAAGTCCATTGATGAAATAATGTTGGAAGAGTTCATCAGATAGACCTACAATTTGATTGGCAAGGTGTTCAAATGTTGTTTGATATTCTCTGACCATGCCAATTTGATGAAGTGTATTGAATGCATTGGTGAGATGACTTCCAAAAAGATGAGAAACCCTATGAGAACCAGAGGTTAAATATATTGATAGGAGAGAACGTTGACTTCAATGGAAATTGCATCCTTTACAATATGACCAATATTTTGATTTTTTTAGCATTAACACATGGACATATACAAAAGACCACTTATAATTATTAAAGACCACTATGACCAAACAAATACAAAATATTATTAATATGACTAGACAATTATGGAATATGCAGGACAAAATAATTAAACCTGCATAAGTACAAAAGATGTGAACACTATTTAACATAGGTTCACTTAATATTACTAAGAACATATTAATAACTCAATGATGAAATAATCATGAAATAATCGAAAAAGTATTTTTAGACTAATGCTAACATGGACAAAAATACACATAGAGGGACTCAAATTTTGGGACTTACATTACCTATAACACTTGTTATTCACCCAAGAGACATATAATGACAACATAATTTAAATTTACACATTTTACAACCTAAAACATCATGATAGTAGAATAACTATACCTCAACACAGAATAAACTAAACATAAAAAATGAAACAAGGCTTATATATGTGTTTATTTGTGAGAAGGGTAAACATGTTGGAGAATTAACAAGGGACAATTATGATAGTCAAATAGTTAGATAAAACAATAGACCACTTAAAAAAAGAAGCAAAACGTAAAAGCTAAAACTTGACATGAATGCTAGTGAGAATACCTAATACCAGTATCAACTCCAACAAACCATGAAAGTTATGGATAAAACATTGGTGACCAGATCAGATGGTTTTGGTGGATTAATATTGATGTATTGATCATAATGTTAACCAGAGGATGAAGAACAAAGAGCTAAGGTAGGTAGGTGGCATCAAAACCAAGCGTTAAGGAGTCAATTTTTAAGAAGAGAGCCACATGTTGGAATGACTATGAAATGGTGGAATGTCATGACTAGGATGAGATCAACTGACTTGAGATGAACAAATTTGTCGATGCATTATTGAGGGAGAGCTCACCATCAATGCAAATAGTGGATGTAGATTACAGACCTTGGTAGAGATATTAAATCTGAGAATATCAAATGCATCACAAAATATGTAGTTGAACGTAGAGTTTGGCAAGCCATGGAACCGTCTGGAGATCGACCATGAAAAACCAATAGATCATTGAATAAGAAAGGAAAAAGGTCAAATCACAAATCTTGTTGAGTCATGTTCAGGTCTAGTAGTGTCAAGTTGAGCAAGGAGACTGGTCAGAAAGGATCCAAGGTTGTGTTGATCCATGACCCGAATCAAGTTGAGGTGGTGAGAAGGATGCTCATGGAACTCAAATGCTATGTCGAGCTTGATAGAGACTGCAATGCCAAAGTGATGGAGATGATGTTGAGACCAAACACAATTATATGGTAGGATAGATGTTAAGAACCAGAACCAAAATCCAAATGCAGATAATAGGGTCAAGGTAGTTGCAAATTGAGCTAAGCATTGAAGGTGCTAAGGTGAGAGACCAAATGTGAGTAGAGTAACAAATCTGATACAAATTGATGGTTATACATACCATATCAAGATGATGGAGGATCTATTGGATCATAAAGAGGCTATGTAAATAACACAAACTAGGTTAATGATTACGTGGAACCCCAAATAGAGTTAAAATAAGAGGTGATGGTAGGTTTCATTGTCAAGGCAGAGGAAATAAGTTGATATAATCTAAGTGAAAATCCATAAGGACTGAAGATATCAAAGGGATGATCTAGATGAGTTCATCAAGGGTGATGCCAAATAGAGTCACAAAATTTCTTAAAAGGTCTAAGTGATTTATAACCTGAGATCTAAACCATAGAGTTAATTTACTAAGTGATTTTAATGGTGATCCATAGTTCCTTAGATCCAAGCGAAACTAGATCAACCAAGCAGATCTAAGTCAATGAAGATGCCTTTTGGCAACCATGTTGTAGATCTCACATAACAACTCTAACAACTCAAATATACTAGACTAATAACAGACAACCACAAGATTTTATTTTGGTTTGATACGCATACAAAATCACACACATAGCTATAACATAACCACTCATATAACTATATCTCACAAATAAAAACTCAGTGTTACTCATAATATTACATATTACTGTAAACGTCACAATAACTTAATTAGAAAGAAAACTAAAGGACAAAAAATCTCTCTTGAACCTCAAATTTTATTGCAACAAAAAAAAGCCCTAGAAAGCACTGTGATACCAGATGTTAGGAACCTAGGGCTCACAATTCACACAATAATAATCCAAATTGCATATATTGAACTAAAAAATGTTGACTACACACACAAAATTCCTTTTGAGGAAGGAATAACTTTGTATCACTAGCCTCTTCAAGGGGTCTACCTCCTTTGTTCAAGGCTCAATTACAAATAACTTCTTAGATGATATACAACATCATATGCCCCTTTACTTATACTAATTCTCAACTACCCCACTCCTCATTCTAATGAATATGGGATTATTTTTCTAATGCAATATTATTACGACTATTACATTTCACTATTTATTCTACTATTTCTACTAGTTATTCTACTATTATACCCCTCTCTAGGTACATTACAACTAAGTTGACCTGCTCAACCCAATCTTTTACATACTATTTTGATTTCCTTACTATAGAACTAAGTCGACCTATTTGACCTAGTCTTTTATAGATTATTCTATTTTTATTCCTATAGAACCAAATTGACCTGCTTGACATAGTCTTGTACAGACTATTCTATTTTCATTCCTACATAAATAAGTTGACCTGCTCAACCTAGTCTTTTACAAATTCTTTTATTTTCTTTCCTATATAACTAAGTCAAACAGCTTAACCTGGTCTACTAAAAATTGTCTTATTTTTTCTTAAGTGTTTAACTCATTCATTTCATCATTCAACATCTATTTGACAACACTACAAAGAAAAATCAAACTAACATAACAATTTTTACGAATCTTAATAAATTTCTTGAGACACATTTTGTGGTGACTAACCCAGATCAAAGCAATATCCATGTTATCAAAATAACTACCAACTATGGGACTCCCCCCTATTCCATGACACTTAACCCTTTATTCATGCAAACCATAAAAGGTGAAAGAGGCATTGAATACATGGCTTAAATGATCCTCTTCATCAATGTAAATCCTTAACATAGAGGTAAGGATCCTACATTCATCTAGAACCTCATGATGGGACCTGATATTGGAGAACCTTATTCACCTTCACCTAGCTTTTCCACAAGATTTGGGGAAAGTCATTTTATGACTTCTACCACACCTTTGCCCTATCTCATGTCTCCCTCTAATAGTATGATGTCATACGCCATGTCTTATTTCACCTCCATACTAAGTATATATACAAACATGGTAGGTGTGACTTTTAGTTGGTATACTCAAAACACCCACACTAATACCCAATTCCATACAACTCATAATAAATCTATGACTAGTGCTTCTCATGCCACTAGTGCATCTCATGCTATTAGTGTATCTCAAACTATTAATACCTTGCATAATAATGCATCCAATTTTTATTCTACTAGTGAAAATACCATTCAAACTAATTAGTTACTATTACAAACTCTTAATCAAATGGCTACCTTTCAAATTAATAATGCCAACCAAATGATGCAAATGTAAAACTAGTTATTTATTCTCTAAAACCAACCTCAACCTACTCAATGGGGAGCACAAAATAATAATGCGCCCCACGTCCCCCTCCCACCCCACCTCCACTTAGAGATACACATGGTAACCTTATACCACAACCCCCACTTATTAACAAAACTATTAAACACTTACAAAATGAACCTCTTGTTTTTCAAATTTCAAACATTTACATAGGCGGTATAGTCCCCACTATCACTTATAATGGATCCACGAATTCAACTTTGTATTTAAGTAGCTTTGGAAATATATATAAAGATTGGGCTAAACTTAATACCTTTGCTACCACCAAACTCTTAGTTAAAACCTTTACAGGTTATGCTTTAGATTAGTATAACCAAGTTAAAACTCATTCTATCACTAATTTAGGGAATTTAATTAACACATTGGTTACAAAATTCCAAACTAGTGATCTTCTAGAAAACAATTTAGCTCACTTTGTCAACTGTAAATAATTAGAATCCAAAATGACATAATTTTTCATTAAACGACGGAAAATGTTATCTACAAAAATCGAGCATAATATGTCAGATGAGAACCTGTTTCACTTATTCACTAATGATCTTCATCCTAAATTACAATATCATGTTAAGACCTTTTCTCCAAATCCTTGGAAAAAGTCCTCGACCATGCTAAATGTCAATATTTCCTTATACAACAATTTAAGCCTTCACACTGTTCAATAGGAACTCAAATGCTTGTGAAAGATAATAATCGACATGCAACGAAAGATGGTTTTATGGATACTTATGAATCCATACACACTATCTAATCCATTGCTCTAAACAATACCATGGAACATAATCCTATAATGCCAAATAATAATAATTTTCATCCTAGTTCTGCATTTCCTTAAGGGCATAATATGGATGCACACAAACTTCTTTCTTTAGCAAAAATTCAAAAGAATCTTTCACGACCTTCCCCATGAGATCTTGATCCTACCTTCCCTATCGAAAATTGGTGTGATCCCCACAAATTTTGTTGGTTTCATGCAAGTTGGGGCCATTCTCATGAAACTTGTCACCAATTACAAATTTTTACTATAGATTATCTCCTTGGACCTAAATTTGATCATGAATTGGTCATACGTAAACGTCAACAAGCCTATTAAATAGTAGTTAAGGCTTATGGAACTAAAACTAAAAATGAAAATTTAAATCTAGCCAATGCTCATTTATCCATTTACAAGGATTCCCTTCCTAACCATCAAGATAACATTAATCCACTTCCTACTACCAACAATGTCAAAAGTATTATAGATCCTAACATCAATGAAGAGAATTTTGTTAACATGAATAACATGAGGAGAGTAGTTTATTATATTTATCAATGGCCAACCTCAAACTATAATAATTTTTTAAAGTTTCATATTGTTCAAGACTCTTACCCATCCCATCTCACAAAATTGGGGTATGTGAAACCAATAAACATGCAAGTATCAACTCCAACAATGCAAATCAATAATACCTATCATACCATTGATATAAAATATACTCCCCATATAACTAAGACACCTCAAGTGGATACCCTATACAATTTAAATTGTATTAATTCCACTCAAGCATAAGAAATTACCAAAGATACAACCACATCACCTAAGATACCACAAGCAATTACAACTAGTCAACCCATATTTACTAAACCTAAAACAAACATACCTTATAAACATAAATTTCAATGTAATTCCAACCCAACTTCAAAGGATTTATTGCAACACTATGCACCCTTATCCAACAATACTCTAACATGTTATGATGACTGGGATCCCATAGTTAAACTTTCATGGCTCCAATCTCAAATTCCTTTTTTTAGAATCTACCTTATCAGGATCTGAAGATAGCATCCTTTAATAGTGTGAAGAAATATCTATCCATGTTGATGAAACATAGGACACTTCTTTTTCACTCAAATTTTGTATCTTTCATGATTCCTGATGAGATATTACTTCATGCAGATGACCTACCATTATTCATTAGTGTAAAAATGGCAGATATTCAAGTCAAATGTGTTTTAATCGATGAAATACAATGCACTTATGTTATTTCCCTTTATTTTATTAAATTTCTTAGATACTTCAAATGTAATCTTAAATCTATGAAAGTACATGTCAAGGATATGATCAAAGACAAATGCCTCTATTAGGTTGTGGTTGGATTCCTATCATAGTTCCCCCAATCATGATATGTGTGAAATTTATGATATTTAACTTTCCACTATCTTACAATATTTTACTCGATCGACCTTAGACACACCACATGAGATCATTCATCTCATCAGCATGCCAATGTGTTAAATTTCACTATAACAGTGCTATATATAAGATTTAAGGAGACAGAAATCCTTAGAACTTTGTATAATTCCAAGAAAGAGGTGATTTTAAAATACCCACCCTTGAACACTTACCTAGCATCCCATTTCAATAATCACAATGTTTCAACTATCATGCAAATTCTACTAAAGGTTATAATAGTCATCTTGAATTAACAAGAAACATACCACCTAATATTTTAGATTCAGACATTGATGAACTAGATAAGATAAGTTTAAAAAATAAAACTTTTGATCTCTCTCCTAACATAGTTGCTTAATTACCTCTTTTTTGACCTCGATATCCTCAAAAACCATGTGATGAAATTTTGGTTACCTTAATAAAAACTAATAATTCCATTCACCATGCCCCTTCGACTAATAAAATCATTGATGCATGTATTATTGACCTTTATACTCCTGATTATAATGATGGATATTCTTTAGACAGTCCCTTTTTAGCTAGTTTCACTCAAGCTAAAAATGTAGAGATAGTTTAATACCATTCTTCTTTACAACCTTCTCTTAGCTCTATTCATGTAGTTATTTCCTTTACTATAATACCTAATATTGGTTCTTCATTTGATGTTCACAAGTTTGAGATATAACACATGCACACTACTCCTCTAGTAATTACTAAGCCTCTTCAGAGTATGCTTATGGAATTTGTCATGACTAGACCTTAATGATTTGCTAGATTCCATGATCCCTCTAGCTTACTTCCTCTAGAGATGTTAGCTACACTACTTCGACCCAGTGCAAGTTCATCCTTGGTTATGTTCCAACCTAATTTTGATCATATTATGAGTTTTCCTATTGGTGATGGCATACCACATTTGACTAAGCTTGATCCTCTACTAGCATGATGAGCAAATGATCTTTATTATGATATCCATAGAGTTGTCGATCATTAGTCCAAGGATTATAGTGAAAACTAGCAACAATAAGCCTCTTCTTCTACTACCACAGATAGCCAACCTTCATTGTTTGCTACTAGACATACTTGTTAGTATCATGGTACATGTAACCATTCTTCTATTCATTACTAATAGCTCAATCAATACATTGATACACTTCATCCAACTATAACACAACCCAAATATAAGAGTCTAACACCTCCTCAGGAAATTCCAAAGTGCATTCCCTAATATGGGGAAGTTTATTGTCTTTGGCATCAGTGTACTACACATAGGAGATACCTTGGGAGCATCATTTTGATTCTAGTATACCTACCTTCTCTATAGAGATGATATGACAAGAAGTATTTTCATGACTTTCTGAAAATATTGATGAAACTCTAATTAACATCAAAATCTAGTTACACAAAGATGTATTAGATGTTATGGATGATATTTGTGGTAAGATTTATCAATATTTATGAACACATCATGATGTTCTATCACATTATTATATAATTTAGATTTTATTTATGACTATATATGGATATTATGTTTTTCTTATTTATTATGTCTCATGGGTTATTTTCTTTTCTCTCACACCTTTTGATTTAAAATTAATATCTCATGCATTAATCTTATTCTCATGGTTTAATTTATTTTGCATGGTTTATTTTTTTCTTAAAATTTATGTTTTTTACGCTTGTTATGTCATTTAGAAACAATATGGTTATTATTTTGAAATGGTTCTTAAACCCTCATCCTATGATTATCCTATCTTTATCATATGATCAGTTAACAAGCATACTTATCATTATATCAATACATACATCTATATTTCTTTTTATCTCCATCTATCCCCCTTTATTCCCTTTTCATACTAAGTACACATATAGTTAAGACTTGAGATTGCATGTTGGTTTTTAGGCAAACCTAATTGTTTATCAATACATGTAAATATCTCTAAGTATTTTGTCTCTTATAACCAAAGCCTAAAGCTCATTTTTGTTTTTCACTTTTATAACTCATGATTGGTTATTCTAAATCGATATGGAGGAGGAATAAAAAAAGTCATAAAATTTTAAAATCCAAATCATTTAAACAAAAAGAAATGATTAGAAGGAAAAAATGAACATTCAAAAGTCAAAATCACACCAAAAGACATGATTCATATCTCAACACATCTCCTATTTCTAATCGAATCTCAAACTCCATAGTTGGCCTCACAATAGAGCCAATGTCCATTGGGGTATAGTAGGCTAGTAGACTGGTATAGGATATCTCAAAATTATATATAATACTATCTACTTTTCCACACAAGTACCCAATATTTATTGTACATTGACAAATTTGTAAGGGGTCCTGAAGAACAAGGAACACAATGTGGGAAGGTAGGTCCATTTTAATTTTCTTGTATTATTAACCTTGATGATTTGATCTTAGTGCTATATTTATTTCCCCATAAAGTTTTGTGCTTATTGTGAACAAATATTTTTTCATTTGTCATCCACTAAACTCTTAGTGTGTCCTTATTTACTTAGTATGTCTCATGCTTACAAAGGTTTTATTACAAACACCTATGTCATGTTTTTTCCACTTCTTAATTCATTATAAAAATCCCAATATTCCTCAATGAATATGTTTTGTTAACCGATCACACCCCTAAGATTTTCTTTTTGTGAGTTGCAATATAAGACCTTGGATAGGATTAGGCCTTCCTCACAAACATCTCCTTATTTATTACAATTTTTTCAATATTATCAGTTACCTCATTGGTTTTTATTTTATGAGTTATAGTGTAAGACCTTGGATAGGACTATGCCTTCCTCACAAAATGTTCCTAACATCCCCATACTTGGGTTAGTCACAAAAATAGCTATCTATCTATCTATATATTTGCATCTTAATTTTTCTTTACATTTTGTGTTACATGATTAATTATTTGATTTAGTGTGTCTTACATTTTTTATTTATAGATCATGTGCATACTTCCCATCATGATTTAGTATGTTTCATGTTCTCTTAAAACTTTAATCTATTTTTGTTTTTCACGCTTTTTCCCAATATTTGACTGAGTGTGTTTTACATTGTCATTTATTTTACATACTTCCCATCTAGATTTAATATGTTTTATGTTCTTTATTAGTTTAAAATATTTACATCTTACACATTCCTCAGCTTGATTTAATGTGTTTTATACCAATTTTATTTGTATTACATTTTTTCAAATATTGATTTAAATGTATTTTACAAATTCTTTCCTTTGTTTATGTTTTACACATTTCCCATCATGATTTAGTGTGTATTACATTTTTCTTATTCTCTTATTTAATGCATCCTTTACACATTTTACATTGTATTTTTATCATTATTTTTAAACATCCATTTGTTAACAAATTGCTAGAAAAGAATCCAACATATATCACATATTTCTCATAGCACATGACATAAATTAAAACACATGTACTAGAAATAAAATATACACCCATAAACATCCATGATTAATATAAAATATAAACAAGAACTATATATCCATATATAAAATGTCTGATATAATAAAAACATGATACAAGTACAATATTATAAACAACTATATTGTTGTGCTCCATTGTGTCTATCTGGAAGATGAACCACACTACCCGTTAGATGCATGTGATTGTCCTCTATGAATAGTCTGATGTAATGACTCTATTCAAGAATGTGAACCCTCTAGTTGTCCCTTTATATTGGACACTTAGGCTTGTACATGTGCTAACTACCCTATTATAGCCATATGAGTAGCACGCTCCTTAGCTACCACCTGTCAGGCCCCATAACTCTCCCTCTCCCACCATAATTGGAAACTATGTGGTATCACCCCCTGTCTGTAACTCTTATGTTGCCTCACCAACCAAACCAAACCAACTAGCATATTATGGAGCATATGGTACAATATTATCAACCATAACTATATTATCATGATGCAATATACACCATCCAAAATATTCCCATCTAAGCTCCCCCTTGGTAGTATCTACAAAACAAAAAACCAAATGTACATTAGATTTCTCTCTCTCTCTCTCTCTCTCTCTCTCTCTCCTCACTCACACACACACACACACACACACAAAATCTACAAGCAACTATCTAAACAGATATACAACTATACATACAATAGTATCAACCATAGCTATAGTATCATGATGCAATATACACCATCTAAAATATCATGATGTGTGGCTTGTACTATCACATCCCATATAAACTCTTCCTTGGTAGCATTTGCAAAACAAAAACCAAAATTACATTATCTCTCTCTCTCTCTCTCTCTCTCTCTCTCTCTCTCTCTCTCTCTCCTCTCTCTCTCTTCTCTCTCTCTCTCTCTCTCATCCTCTCTCTCCTCTCTCTCTCTCTCTCTCTCTCTCTCTCTCTCTCTCTCTCTCTCTCTTCTCTCTCTCTCTCTCTCTCTCGTCTCTCTCTCTCTCTCTCTCTCTCTCTCTCTCACACACACACACACACACACACACACACAAAATCTACAAGCAACTATCTAAACAAATATATGACTATGCATATAGTCATTTATTTTACTACTCAAAAATAAAAACAAACACTTAACAATAATGGTATCTCTCACAACAATATCTCCATCAACATGGCATCCAAGTACCTCCACTAGAGCACATCTCTGAGGTGATACAAAATAAAGAGCAATAAACTCAATCATGTCATGGTCCCCTCTAGATCCATCACTCTATCAACCAACTCTGTGTTACTTGTGTTGTGGGATCTCTTACTTAGTTGGCTCCTCCTATGTCTCCAACTTTTTGTTACTTTTGTTGTGGGATCTCCCTACTTAGTTGCCTCCTTTCATGTCTCCATTACCACCTGTTAATGTCCTCCATCATCTTAGTGCTCGTTAGTGGCAACTATAAAACCTGTTGTGGCTCAATAATGGATAAATCTACATCTTCAAAATTAGATACATCCATCTCCACATCTTCAACTACTACTTCCTCGATAACATCTCTCATTACTCTTGATTGTTGTCATTGACCAATCTAAGGTCTCAATTATTGTGGACAAATCATAGGTATATTAATAGGTACTCCTATGCCCCCCACTACCTCTGAACTCCCTAACATGACATTCCCAATACTTAGGCACTACTATCAGAAACTGTTGGATGTTGGTAACCATAATTATCCAGGTAGGCCGAGCAATAAGATGTGGCTACACCCACCATGTATAGTGTCCAATAATATGAACATAAGATAATCTAAAGAGCAATTTCAGGCCAAATCAACCAACTACCTGTAATATCTACATAGGGCTACCATACAATCTCACCATGAGTAATAGTCTGCAGTGTTAGAGTATGTGGTACAACATGTATCACATAGTCCTATTTCCATCTAAGAACATGAGGTACACTATCATTGAAATCATGGGGCAACCCAGCTCATCAATATATAGGAAAATATATCATATATCCAATAACACAACAAAATAATGAGGCCCATAGTCTTCTACCCATGAGATAGAATGACATACATGTCATGGACTAACTGCACCCAAATCACTGACCCTAGGTTGTATAAAGTACCCTGCTCTAAAATCAAATAACACGAGGTGACCATATAAAATGACACCTTCCCATACGACTTATGATAAATCACATGTGATGTCACAAGGCCTATAACTACCTTCAAGATATCAAAATGGTGTATATATATATATATGAACATCAAATAATCACACACATAACCCCTTAAAATATCTCTAACAACTAATCACATATAGGGATAAGGCTCCATCTCTCTAAATATGTCTCAAGAGTGTCACAAATAATAGGATTTCCAATAATAGGAAGTCCAAGCAAAGCATAGACATCCTCTAAACTAATACCAATCTCTATTGTATCCCCATCCACCTCCCATCAGAAAGTTTTGCGTTATTTGCTCTCATGCTCCTAAGAATATCATGACTAAGTTAACACTAAGAAGGATCCTATGCATGTACATAATACCACCAAAACCCAAATGATTCCAAGTGTGCATGATCATTTATTGCAATTTTATCTAATAAGTTAGATAGCTATGTTACGTCCTATCAAATTCTAGAGTCTCTGTCACTTCTGAAAAATGCTAAAACAATAAAAGATATAGTAGTCTTTGATCTAAGATAATCAAGCAAATACATTCTAAAATTAATTACAAATACTTTTAATTCAAAAATAAACTACTTTGTCAACCTATTTTTGAAAATTTTCTACCACTTTATACCTATGTCGACCACCATATTTTCACTATGTTGATCAAAAATCAAATACACACACACAAAGTCAATAAAGAAAAAAACTATGTCAACCACTATTTCAACATTAAATCTAAGTTGGCCCACTACAATGCAGTCAACCATATCACAAAACTAAGTCAAACCCAATACTACACAGTTGGCCATGTCATTGTACTATGTCATCCACTTCATACAAACTTGACCATTATTTAAAAATATGTTAGCCACTTTCCTACATTGCTATATTCAATCAGTATGTACCCAGTTAAACATTTAAAAATTATTGACTATATCGACCCTTCCTATATGTAGTTAGCCATGCAGGATTAAACTACATCGGCCACATGCTATGTAGTCAGCCACCCTTTTTCACCCTCCACATTCTGAACTAAGTCAGCTTGGCCAACTCCACTCATTTTCTATGACTTTGTACCTATTTATCATTAATACCTTAGGCATTTGTCACTTATTTTAATACCTACCCATTGACCATCTTACTCTTTACTCTACCCTAAAAAATTCTTGGGGCAAATTCTATTATACCGATTTGCCCCCACCACCTAATTTTTTAAATTATCTTTTTTTTTCTAATAAAAAGTTGAGAAAAAATCAAATTTAAGGCATCACTTAACTAAGCCATGCTAAGCAACTAACTTCTGTGCATCCCCCAACTTGCACTCATCATCTTTGGGACATCGTTCTCTCTCTTCACTCTTTTAGGTCTCTCAAAGTTCTATATTTATCACAATAGCAAAATTACAAATGAATAATTTAAAAATACTATTTATATTTTAATTTTCAAATTCTTTAACTATCAATTATTTTCTAAAAAATTTAGAATTTTTATCATAAATATGTTTTTACTATCTCTTTTTACAAACTAAAAGATATTCTAGAATCTTGACATTGTAGAGAATGTTTCTACATATAACACATTTTGTTGAAAAAAATAAAATTTTATCTTATTTTTTAGGCCCACCTAATGTTTCCTACATTAGATACCTCTACATTTTACTCAAATTATTTCTCTTCTATAACATCAAGGTAAGTAAAGTTATGTATTTTTTAATTATTTCCTTTTAATTACTTTTATGTTTCCTATTTTAATTTTTACTAACTCAAAATTATGTGTTGTTATGTTCTTTTCTCTAAGCACCATCCCATGTTACAACCACATGACATGTGATTATATTTGAGTGGGGCATATGTATACACATAATATTTATAAACTTTATCATTTATTGATGCTTTCTCTCTTACAAAAACTCATCAAATCTCAATCTCTTAAGTGTATGCCTTAAAGGGTTCATTGGGAAAGGGGTTGGTAGACCTTTGGTGATTTATATGATTGTTAGCCCATAAACCACCACTTTAAAATAATACAAACTATTCCTATTTATTTCCCTAGGCTTTGAAACTCTACTTATACACTTTCTTAAGTAACTCACCACCCAAAATAGCCCCTAACTAATAAAAAACCTATTTTAACATGTCTCCTACTAAGTCAATCAAGTTAAACCCATTTTCGGATTTATCACATGTTATGGAACTATGTCAACCCAATCAGACATAGTTCGAGACCTAATGAGTCTATTTATTACATAACAAGGTTGACCAGGCTATTTCTATCGACTTAATTTATGGGAGGGTTTAGGGTCAATCCATGGATATATATACCCCTTTTCATTTCATTTATAATAGAGGATCAATCAATTGTGCATCATGGTAATTCTTAAAAATTCTGCTTATATAATCAATATGAGGTTTCATTTATTAGGTTTTTTCCCTTGGAGAAGTATACACTTGCCTTATGGAAGTCTTAGATGCATATGAGATAGGTCTAATAGTCTATAGTTGTTTTATCCTTGTGATCCTTGACAAGCCCATAAAAACCTCATATAAATCACCATTGTCTAAGGGAGAAATTGAGGCATGACATGGGTTCACTTCAAAAAAGGTAAGTATAATCCTAGCCCTTAATATTGTTTGATAAATAGATGTTGTAGAGTTAATATACATTGATTTGTATCTCTCCTTGCTTAGATCATTCTCTATGTTATATAAGATAGATTTATCTTTGCATGTTTATCATCTTCCATCATTTGTGTCATAATATTTTGGTGAGGAACTATATTATCTTGCTATATGCATTTACTAGATAAGTCTTATATAATTGTTAAGTAGATTATATTACTTAATATTATTTACAAACATAAAAACCTAGCTAGGGTTATCACAATATGGCATTTGACTAGAGGCTTTGGAAACCTCTCCTTTGCCATTAGTGTGATAATAAATTCCTTAGTGTAGGTTTAGTGGATCCATTATTGGTCATGACCCCAATATAAACGTATTACCAAGTAGACTCATTAGTTTATTAACTTCTATGAGCTTGAATATTGTTGAGTAAGATAAGTTATAGATCTATGTAGTTTCACTTGCATATAAAACCCATATCGGTAAAACAACTAAACTTGCATTCCCCTCTAAATAGTGTTGAGACCAAAATAACATTTAAATCTCAGTGAATATTCCACCAATAGGCCCCTTATATTGGAATAATTTCTCATTGACTAATTGAGGCACCGAGTACACTATGACATGGTAATAATAGACCTTGGTGAGACCTTTGGGCCTCCTTTTAAGAGAATTTGGATGGATGACCGTCTTGCCCAAGTTGGTGTGTCACATGACCCATCAATAGACTGGTGCTAGAATGAGGGCATGAACTAGAATATTTTGGAAACTTATCATTCATTTTGGTATTGTGGCCATGTTTTACATTTTCCCCACCCTATTGTGTGTCTAAAATACACATCAATAGACTAGTGCTAAAAGGAGGGTGAACTAGAAATATTTTTAAATCTATCACTTATTTTAATCTTACAACCATCCTTTACTCTTTCCTCACCCTTTTGTGTGATTAAAATACACATCAATATAATGATGCTAGGAGGAAGGCATGAACTAGAATATTTTGGCTTATCATTCATTTTAGTCTTGCAACCATCCTTTACACTTCCCCCACCCTGTTGTTTTCCTAAAATGCACATCAAAGCAAACTAGTTCTAGAATGAGGGCCTGAACTCACGTATTTACAATATATTTTAAACTTTCACTCTTAGAAGCTTTTTCCAAAATGACATTCCAGGCACTAGGACTAGAAAATTAAAATTTTAAAGCCACCCATGGCTTTTGCTTGGTTTGGTGGATGTGGCTACCCTATAATCATTCTAGGTCTTTCTCATGACATACCTAAGAACCATGATAGATTTTCCCCTAAACACACACATGTTGGGACTTAAATGAAAAAATAACACATTCATGCATTCAAGGATGCCATCATTTAGACTCAAATACAACATTAAGATGTTGTTTCTCATTTGTTTCCTTTTCTCTCGATGAGGTTACTTTTGGTTAGTACCTCAACCTGTTGGATGGATGTATTACCTCATGGGATGCCTTTGAAAATATATTTTTTAGCCTTTTTTAGAATACCCATTGATCATGTTTCTCTATATTATCAATTTTATACAGTTGGTAGGGAGCCTAATAACCCATGAACATGTTCAACAATCAGTTTCATCATCTATACAGGAGGTTGAAATACCCATTCCTAAAAACATAAGCCATTTCCATTGAGATATATCAGAAAACATTAGATCCCTTGACTTCCATGCTTATATGAAGGACTCCATCTGATCTCACATCTTTAGCATTGACTTACCAAAAAGCCTTCATCATTGAACAACTATCAATGTTGCATGGATATGGTGCTGACCTATTTTATTCATTTGGGTAGTCGGTTGTTTACACCCAAATTCCTTTGAATTACTACCTATAAATCATATCATGGACTAATTTATGCCTTATAATCAATCATTATCTCAAGCTTATAACCAATTGAACCTCCTTGTGATAAATAAGAAACCTAATAGTACATTTAATACATGCAATTATGTTAATACCAAATTTAAGCAGATGGTTGTTTTAGCTTGTTTTAGTGATCGAATGTATTTTGATGTTGTATCTAATCAAGTCTCATTTATTCTATGATATTTCCAACAAGTAATGCATAGATTGAATTATGAGACAACATTTCCAAGTTCATAATTAAGGTTTTACGAATGTGGAAATAGTACAAGTGTGTAAGTGGTCATGTTGACTAATAATGTTTCATTCATTAGGTAAGATCTAGTCTAAGAGAGTAGTGATAAGGATGAGTTTGATGATGAAATTTCAATGGTTACTTCATGAAAGTTCATGGATTAAATTTTTGTGTGGTAATGAGCTTCCCGTACAAGAAGACAAATTAGAAAACTCCTATAATTATCTTGAAGATGAGATGGAAAAACCAGAGTAGTTAGATGAGGAATATACATTCAAAACATTCCCATCATATGTTATTTCTCCTACATTTAGAGAGTTAATTCATGAAGATCGAGATTCTGATTGTAACAATTTAGCTCTCTTCTCATCATTGGAGATATATGAAATAGAAAAATACAACATTGAGCTAGGATATCCATGTGAGGAAGATGAATTAAACGAGATAAAACTAGAAGATATCTCACTCTAATACAACTTTGATTTGGATCTAGTTGGCATAGAATTGAATAATGCAATCATGAGGTTTCTCACCATTAAAGAACAACCCATTTACATTATTGATGATAGGTTCAAGGAGAACAAAGATTAGGTTGTTGTCCCTAAATTTGAAAGTTTAAATCATTTGGAATAACATGTAAATTATTATTGTAATAGTCTAGTGTTCATATCAACAGTGAAAGCAATTAAAACATAAATTTATTTTCATGAACATGATAGCCTGAAAGAAGAAGTGAAGCCAATAAGATTTAGAGCTAAAGATTACTTGATCCAATACAACTCCCCACATACTTTAGCCATCGATGATAGACCCTAAAAAACATTATCATGAGAAGAATAGAGCCTATGTCTTCTAAATGATGAAAATAATAAGAAAGATGTTGCCACATCATGCATATTAGAAAGGGAGTAGCTATCAACTAGGTTGGTGTCTAGTTGCCTCAAATAACATATCTTTTCTAGGTTAGGTGTTGTAATCTCTCTAGTAGGTATTGATACCCACCCTTATCCCTCATAACAATTCAATATATGGGCAGAGTTATTTCTCAAACCCTATCCTAATTGATTTTTTTGAATCACGTGTAAGCACATTATAAAATTTAATAACATGAATTTTATTAATTCAAGTGGGAACATCATAGATAGGACTCTTTGAGATGATGTATAGGATTCTTACCAAGCCTTCTCAAATCTTAGGCATGAATGTGTTTCATCTCAACTGTCGAACTAGTGAAGATGTCATGTTGTATGTCAATGGGTGGTTCCTCAAACTCTACTTCTAAGCATGAATTTGTCTGACAAGGTCCTGTAAATAACTTCTCTTTATTTTCTTATTTTTTATTTCTAATTTTTCTTTCATGATTTTGTTTGTTATTTCTTATTTTCATTGTTGTTATGGCCTTGTTCTTTATTTCTTTTTTGTCTGGTCATGCTTTAGTTTCCATGTGGGTACCTCATTGGTCACTGAAAGAGTGAAGAAATGTTTTGTAGGTAATTAGTATGAATGACTATATAGTGCTTAAGTAATCTGAGTAGTTTGTGGCATTATAATATGTTTATGGGTCAATTTTGAATGCTTGGACTATTGTGTGTTATAAATTTTTTCATGTTCGAGCAACTTTGGGTAAACTATTTAGTCTCTAGAGATATTCTCTCAAAACCACACATAGAAAAATACATTTTAATGGTTTTTGGGTTTTCTTGGATGAACCAATTGTGATTAAAATCTAGGGTGAAAAATCTATAATTATGCCTTTCATTTTTCATGGTGGTCCCCAGCCCACCCAACCTAGAATTGAGATGCTAAAAATAAATACAAGTAAAATTAAAATAAAATTAATTTGTAGAAAATCTAAATTTTTAAGTGATTCAGGAAACTTCTGCCAAGGCTATGGACACTTGACTGTCATTAAAGTAAGGGATTGAGTGGGATTAGAGACATATCCATTGGGACTATGGATGCTTATTTAGTAGCATTTTAATGTCTAAACAACCCTTCTCAAGGTATAATTCACTAGCTTGATGATTGAAGTTATAGTAACTAGTCCTTATAGGTTCCATGAAGTGATAATGAACTCATAAGCACACACCGATTCAATGAAAATATCAGATTTGGTCATGTAGACATTCCCTTATTTTCCTCTCTTGAATATGTTCATGTTTCATACATTGTCTCAGTCAGATATTCTAGATTCATATACACATTTCTCTAGTTTCAAAAATACTCAGGAGTGTTTTCTAGTAGAGTCACCACTTATTTTTATTTCACAACATGCCCTAATTCTTATAGAATCATGAAAACCCTCTTTTTACTTCTTGATTCATTCCTACTTGTGCTCATGGCCTAGTTGGTCTCATATCTCTTAAATTGATTTGGTGGACCATCTTTGTTTACGTGTCAAACCAAGTCCCATAACTTCCTCCATTGGAAAGACCAATCTCATGTGTGAAAACTTCATATTTAACACTTAGCATATAAAAACAAAGTCTTGATGCCTTAGTTTGCCTTTGATGAAACTTATTTTCTTGGCTCTCTCAAGTTACTCTCAGAGTTCATTTCAGTTTGCATGTCAAACTGTCCCCTGAGATCCAATCTGTTGCATTGACCAAATTCGTGCAATAAAGTTTCATATAAAACACTTGGTATAAAAATGATATTTTGACACACTTATTTACACTTGTAAAATATTTTTAGAACTTCCTTGGAACCCTAATTAGCTCTATTGTAGGCCTTTTTGGAATTTCCAAGTTTCAAGCCCTAATCGGGTTTTCAACTTTCAAATAAGTATATAAGGTTTAAATTGACACATTCCAGTTGTAATAAAAGTTATTTTCTATATTAGGTCTTGTTGTGCTTCGATTAAGTCTTGTAGACATAACTCGACTTCTAAGTCTGATTAGGTATGTGGTTGTCAGTTTTAAATATTACTTCACTAATCAGAGATTATACCATGAATAGGTATTCATTTGGTTAAGGTATGTCATCTCTTACCTATTCATAGCTAAAAATCCAACTAGGTCCTTTGGTTTTGGGTTAATGTTTATCCATAGTGTTTGGGCAAATAATCTTGACTAGGTCTAAGGTTTGCTGGCTTAAACAAACATAGTTATAATGGGGTCTGAGACCTGGATTACGTCTTGAGCCCCTACCAATTCAAAAACTATCTTATGTGGAATTTTAAACCTGATAGGGATTATGTAATGTTCAATGATCATCGATAGTTCCATGTAGGATTTGAACCCCAAAAAATAAAGAAATCCTTCCTACCAAGGTTTGATAGATTTATACAGGATACAACACTCATATAAAGCATACATATACCAATGTATATCCTCGAGGTTCTAATTGAGGATCTATACCCAAATTAGGCATAGCCCCCTTCAACATAATTTCAATGTAAACTAGTAATTCAAGACTTGATTAGGTATTAAACCTAACTCATAGACCACTCTAATTCTATTCAGGGTTTCAAATCTTGATTGGCACTAAAAAATTAAAATTTTAAAAAGTGCAATTTTTTTTTCCCTGTGAAAGCTCGATTAGATCTAGTAGGTCTTTTTGAGGCATGTTTTTATTTTTTTTGCAATGAATTTTCACTTGTGAGTCCTTTTTTTGATCCGCCTGTGGCACCAAGAAGGTGACTCTGGATCGTAATGGTCTTTTTGATTTTTGTAAATCATGCATGAATTAAAACTTGTTCCATTTTTAATCTTCTACATACTAAAAAGTGCTTTTAGTTATGCATGATCTATTTTTTTGTCTTTTACAAGTAAAAAGGGATAATGGGATGTAGCATTTTAAGCCAAAGATGAAGTTGGAAAATGCATTAATGACCCTCAATGACATTTTGGATGGAAATGGATTTCCTCTTGGGATTGCAATTTCTATATATCACTACATTTTTAACTTTTCAAGGGTTGGTTCTTTATTATTTTGTGAAGACAATATTGGACCAGTCACTTTTTATGGACTTTTAGCATAATTTCTCTCCCTCTTTTTCTCCCCTAAGGTTATGCTTCAAAAATTTGCACTTGAATGAAAAATTTAAACCTTACTTTTCTTATTCAAATGAACATCATTATTAATTGAATCTGTGGAAGTTTGTTTTCACTTCCCACATGTGTAATATAGTGGACACATTTTATTCTTTCTAGCTTTGCTTTCCTTAGACTTTATCATTATATACATTTATAATTGTGTGTATATTTTCAAAGTGGGATAATAATTTATGGGTTTCATTTGATCAAATGACTCCAATTTGGTTGCATTTCAATATGGTTTTTCTTTCTTTCCTCCTTTTTTTTTGCTTTTTTTAATGAATCACTTAAGCTAGGGTTAGTTTAGTTTTTCATGTAATTTTTTTATGCACATTTATATCAATTTAAAATATATTTTACTATCATTTATATGTTTTTCACATATTAATTATGCAATGAACTTGTTAAAATCAGCCATATCCATTACATTTAAAACCCTAAACTCAAAGATGCAAACTTATGGTTATTTACCAAAACACACATGAAACCCATATTTATCATACAACTAAACTCACATTCCCCTCTAAATGGTGCTAATATTATAACAAAATATAAAAATTAGTTAATATTCCAAACCAATAGGCCTCTTGTATTAGAACAATTTTGCATAGACTAACTAGTTACCTAGTATGTCATGACTTGAAAATAATAGACCTTTGAGATACCTTCAGGCCTCATTTTAGGATAGAATAGATAGGTAACCATCTTACCTAAGTTATTGTACCAAAAAACCCATCAAAAAATCCTAAACAATGGCATCTTATAAACCCTACAAACAACACATGATATAATTTGATGTGGCCAACAAAGAAACATGCCACACCTTAGCGCCATCGATAATGTAGGTCCATCATCACATGGAAGTCAGAGAAGACATCTCCATAGTGCTACCGTCTAACCTAGACACTTACCAAATCACCATTACAAAATGAAAACTTGACCTCCACCACATATCTTGTAAGAAGAGAGAAGTAATCGACCACCCATGAACTCTAACAAGTAGGGGCGAGAAGAAAATGCTACAGTCACCATAAATAAGACCACTAATGATAATATAATAGGATGAATCTAATAAAACATAAAGAACCATATAAAAAAGAAATAAAACATGTCACATGATGCATTAGAGGTGGCATGGAGTCCCACCTCTCCTCCCTTGTCTAGTATCACCCTTTGAGCCATGCTCAATTAAGGCAAACCCTAAAATTAGGGTTTCAAGATGAGGAGAGAGGAAATTAATAAACACCTTTATCAAATCTATCCTTTGAAAGAATTTTTTATTAACATACTATATTGATTAATGATTTCATTACCTTCTCTACAAATTTATCACTAACTGGTGACAAATGAACTCAATCTAGTTACACCATTGCATTTGGCTCAAAAATATATTTTTGAGAAAAACACTAGATCTAAACTCCAATGTATGTCTACGATATTATAAATTTTTGTTCACCTTTTCCAATAAAGACTAAAAAATTTCATATGATGATTATATAAATGTCAAATTTAATGTCCTCCATTTTTATTGACATCTTACACTATTACACTCCTCCATCACCACCACTGGTTGTCATTGTAGATTACACTTATCAACATAATTATTGGATGCAAGTGTTATTTCTATCATATTACTCCATATTAGATTTATGATTAAGAATTTTTATTATATATTTTATAAATTTGTTTACATGTATATTTATATACTAACAAATTTTCCCTTAAGGTGTAACAAAATGTTGGAGGTATTAAATACATCATTGACAAATGAAAAGTGATAGTTGAATTAGTAAGAAATAGATAAAGTTCATAATATGGTTAAACTATTTCACATCCAAAATTTACAAGAAAATAATGGATCAATAAAATTGTAATCTAAATTGAAATAACCAAAAATTATCATGGGAATAATAGTACCAATAGTTAGAGGAGGAACATTACGTAACTTTGTTAGAAAGACCAATTATCACGAGGGTCACATTTTTTAATTTGTTGCATGTTTTCATGCATTCATTCATAATGCAATTAAGAGTTTCCACTCCATATAGTATGTAGCTAATATTTCATGTGATTAGATAGGGTCATTTTAGATTTATAGGTATTAACTAGGGTTGTATAGGTTAACTAGGGTTGTGAGATTTTATCAATATTTTCATACAATCCTAGCTTTGGAAAATATGTACATGTAAGTTGTCTCCATATTTGTAACAATCTTAATATATACAAATCATCCTCAAACCTTTCTACATTTTTTTTATTGAACATGTTCAATTATGTTTCATCCAACTCTACTTTAAAGAGTGAGTTTTAAAATGTCTTAAGATACTTCATTAATCACACATAGACAATAAAATTAAATTAAAACTTACTTCATAATCTAATTCTAAGTAAGCTAAACTTTATGAGTCCATCAATTGCATCGCATAAATATATGAACATTAAGTAATATAATATTTACTCTTAAGTCTAGAGTATCTAAGCACTCAACATAAACTTATAAAAATAAAAAATTAAGTTTTCACTTTACACTTCAAAAAAAAATTCATTGTATTACACATATTTGACTAATACACACCTAAATTACTAGGTACACAATTGAAAGTCGATGTTGACCACATATTTAAAAATGGATAATATCTAAAAGAAGGATAAAATATGACAAATGCAATCCATCTTAAACATTATTTTGTCATATAATTTAATTTACTCTTAAATGTCTATTCAATTGTGTTATATACATAAGTCTTGAAAAGAGCATTGCATACATCTTGATTTGTAGTACAACCTTGCAAAAATGTTTATAATTCATGTGCCAAGTTACCGATATGTTGTTTGATATTGGTATCTATTCTAATAACACCTTATTTCTCTCTAAAACCTTATTATCCTTGTCTCTATCACTATAAAGTATTGTGCATGGATTCATACTCGAGTAGGCTACTAAGCATCCCAAATCCCTTAGTAAGGTTCAACTAGAAATCCTTTCTTTATTTTGATAGTTTTAAGGAAGATGGAAAAAATACAGGCTCAAATGTGGAAGCATGCTTGATAGTGAGGTTGATATTGTAATAATAAAATAGGATAACAACTCAGAGGTTCTAAAAGGTCAATACCATCACAAGCTTCCTCTTCTACCTTGAAGGTCCCTAGTCTGTGCACCCACCACATGCATCAAGGGTTTGTGTAAGGCATCCCCACATGACACTTGCAATATTTGACAAAAACAAAATTTCCAATATACTTTATTACTTGTGTTGCTTCCCTTGATTTTATTAAAATGCTTGGATACTTCAAATTCAGTCTTAAATCTATGCAAGTACATGTCAAGGATATGATAAAAAAACAAATGCCTCTACTAGGTTGTGTTTGGATTCCTATAATTGTTCTCCCAATTATGATATGTGTGAAATTCATGATATTTAACTTTCCACTCTCTTACAATATTTTACTTAGTAGACCTTGGACACACCACATGAGAGTAGTCACCTCATCAGCATGCCAATGTGTTAAATTTCCCTATAATGGTGCTATATACAAGATTTAAGGAGACACAAATCCTTAGAACTTTGAAAAATTCCAAGAAAGAGGTGCTTTTAAAATACTCACCCTTGAACACTTACCTAGCATCCCATTTCAATAATCACAATGTTTTAATTATCATGTCAATTCTACTATAGGTTATAATGGTCATCTTGAGTTAATAGGAAACATACCACCTAACATTTTAGATTTAGACATTAATGAACTAGATAAGTTTAAAAAACAAAACTTTCGATATCTCTCCTAACATAATTTCTCATTCACCTTCTTCTTTATGACCTCTATCTCGTCAAAGACCATGTGACAAAATTCCAATTACCTTAACAAAAACTAATAATTCCATTCACCATGCCTCTTCGACCAAGAAAATCATTGACGCATGTACTATTAACCTTTATACTCCTGATTATAATTACGGATATTCTTTAGATGGTCCCTTTTTATCTAGTTTCACTAAAGCTAAAAATGTAGAGATACTTAGATATCTTTCTTCTTTACAATGTTGTCTTAGTTCTATTCATATATTTATTTATTTTACTATAATATATGATATTAGTTCTTCATATGATGTTCACAAGTTTGAGATAGAACACACGCACACTACTCCTCTAGTCATTACTAAGCCTCTTCAGAGTATGCTTATAGACTATTCCATGACTGGACCATATTAATTTTATAGATTCCATGATCCCTCCAACTTACTTCCTCTAGAGATGTTAGCTACACTACTTTGACCCATTGTGAGTTCATCCTTGCTTGTGGCCCAACATAATTTTGATCATACTCTGAGTTGTCCTATTAGTGATGGCATACCACCTTTGACTAAGCTTGATCCTTTACCAACATGATGGGAAGATGAGCCTTATTATGATATCCATAGAGTTATTGATCATTGGTCCAAGGATTATAGTGCAAACTAGCAACAACAAGCCTCTTCTTCTACTACCATAGATAGCCAACCTTTAATATTTGCTACCAGACATACTTTTTATTATCATGGTACATGTAACCATTCTTCTATTCATTACCAACAACTCAATAAATACACTGATACACTTCATCCAATTATAACAAAACCCAAAGACAAGAGTCTACCACCTCCTCAAGAACTTCCAGAGTACATTCCCTAATATGAGGAAGTTTATTGTCTTTAGAATTAATGTATTACACATAAGAGATACCTTGGGAGCATCATTTTGATTATAGTATACCTACCTTCTCTATAGAGATGATACGATAATAAGTTTTTTCATGACTTTCTAAAAAAGATTGATGAGACTCTGATTAACATCAGAATTCAGTTGCACAAAGATATATCAGATGTTATGGATGATATTTGTGGTAAGATTTATCAATATTTATGAACACATCATGATGTTCTATCACAGTATAATATAATATAAATTTTGTTTGTGGACATATATGGATATTATGTTTTTCTTGTTTATTATGTCTGATGGGTTATTGTCTTTTCTTTTACACCTTTTTATTTAAAATTAATATCTCATGCATTAATCTTATTCTCATGGTTTAATTTATTTTGCATGGTTTAATTTTTTCTTAAAATTTATGTTTCTTATGCCTGTTATGTCATTTAAAAACAAGATAGTTATTATTGTGAAATGGTTCTTAAACCCTCACCCTCTGATTATCCTATCTTTACCATATGATCAGTTAACAAACATACTTATTATTATATCAATACATGCATCTAGATCTCTTTTGATCTTCATATATCCCCCTTTATTCCATTTTCATACTAAGTACACATATGTTAAGACTTGAGATCGCACGTTGGTTTTTAGGCAAACCTAATTGTTTAGCAATACATGTAAATATATCTAGGTATTTTGTCTCTTATAACCAAAGCCTAAAGCTCATTTTTGTTTTTCACTTTTATCAATCATTATTGCTTATTCTAAATCCATACGGAGGAGGAATAAAAAAAATCAAAAAATTTAAAATCCAAATCATTTAAACAAAAGGAAATGACTAGAAGGAAAAAATGAACATTCAAAATTCAAAATCACACCAAAAGACGTGATTCATATTTCAACACATCTCCTATTTCTAATCAAAGCTCAAACTCCATAGTTGGCCTCACAATAGAGCCAAGGTCCATTGGGGTGCACAAGGCTAGTAGATTGGGATAGAATATTTCAAAATTATATATAGTGCTACCTAATTACTCACACAAGTACCCAATATTCGTTGTAGATCGACAAATCTGTAAGGGGTCCTGAGGAACAAGGAACATGATGTGGGAAGGTAGGTCCATTTTAATTTTCTTGTATTATTAACCTTCATAAGTTGATCTTAGTGATACAATTATTTGCCCATAAAATTTTATGCTTATTGCTAACAAATATTTTTTTCATTTGGCATCCACTAGACTCTTAATGTCTCCTTATTTACTTAGTATGTCTCATGCTTACTAAATTTTTATTACAAACACCTATGTCATGGCTTTTTCACTTCTTAATTCATTATAACAATCCCAATATTCCTCCTTGATGAATATATTTTGTTAACTGATCACACCCATAGGGTTTTATTTTTGTGAGTTAAAATATAAGACCTTGGATAGAACTAGGCCTTCCTCACAAACATCTCCTTCTTTCTTACAATTTTTTTAATATTATCAGTTACCTCATTGGTTTTTATTTTATGAGTTATAGTGAAGTATAATTTTTCTATACATTTTGTGTTACATGCTTAATTATTTGATTTAGTATGTCTCACATGTTTTGATTTATAGATCATGTGCATACTTCCCATCGTGATTTAGTATGTTTCATGTTCTCTTAAAACTTTAATCTATTTTTGTTTTTCATGCTTTTTCCAAATATTTGATTGTGTTTTACATTGTGATTTATTTTACATACTTCCCATCTGGATTTAGTATGTTTTATGTTCTTTATTAGTTTCAAATATTTACATCGTACACATTCCTTAGCTTGATTTAATGTGTTTTATACCAATTTTATTTGTACTACATTTTTTTCAAATATATGATTTAAATGTATTTTACAAATTCTTTCCTTTATTTATGTTTTACACATTTCCCATCATGATTTATTGTGTACTACAGTTTTCTTACTCTCTTATTTAATACATCCTTTACACATTTTACATTGTATTTTCTATCATTATTTTCAAACATTCATTTGTTCACAAATTTATAGAAAAGAATCCAACATATATCACATATTTCTCATAGCACATAACATAAATTGAAACACATGTACTAGAAATAAAATATACACCCATAAACATCCATGATTAATATAAAATAATAAACAAGAACTATATATCCATATATAAAATGTCTGATATATAAAACATGATACAAGTACAATACTTTAAACAAATATATTGTTGTGTTCCATCATGTTTATCTGGAGGATAAGCCACACTACCCATAGATGCATGTGACTGTCCTCTTTGACTAGTCTGATGTAATGACTCTATCTTTGAATGTGAACCCTCTAACTATCCCTATAGATTAGACACATGGGGTTGTACATGTGCTAACTACCCTATTGTAGCCATACAAGTAACACGCTCCTTAGCTACCACCTGTGAGGCTGACGACTCTCCCTCTACCACCCTAATTGGAAACTATGCGGTATCACCCCCTATCTATAACTCTTGTGGCATATTATGGAGCACATGGTACAATAGTATCAACCATAATTATAGTGTCATGATGCAATCTAAACCATCCAAAATATCATGGTGTGTGTCTTGTACTATCACATCCCATCTAAACTCATCATTGGTAGTATCTACAAAATAAAAACTAAATATACATTAGATCTCTCTCTCACACACACATAGACATAAAATCTACAAACAACTATCTAAAAAAATTTATGACTATACATCTAGTCATTTATTTTACTACTCAAAATAAAAACAAACCCTTACTATTAATGGCATCTCTCACAACAGTATCTTCATCAACACAGCCTGTAAGTACCTCCACTAGATCATGTTTCTGAGGTGATACAAAATAAAGAGCAAGAACTCAGGCATGTCATCGTCCCCTCTAGATCCATCACTTTATCAACCAACTCTATGTTACTTGTGTTGTGGGATCTCCCTGCTTAGCTACCTCCTCCTATATCTCCAACTCTATGTTACTTGTGTTGTGGGATCTCCCTACTTAGCTACCTCCTCCTGTTACTTCATTACCACCTGTTAATGTCTCCATCATCATAGTGCTCATAGTGCAAACTGTAAAACCTATTGTGGCTCAATAATGGACAAATCTACATCCTTAAAATTAGTTACATCCATCTCTACATCTTCAACTACTACTTTGTTGATATCATCTCTCATTACTCTCGATTATTGTCACTAACCAATCCAAGGTCTCGATTATTGTGGCCAAATCATAGGTACACTAATAGGTACACCTAAGCCCCCACTACCTCTTAACTCCCTAGCATGACATTCCTAATACTCAGGCACTACTATCAAAACCACTAGATGTGGCAATCCTAATTATCTAGGTAGGTGAGCAATAGGATGTGGCTACACCCACCATGTAGAATGTTCGATAATATGAACATGAGATAATCCAAGAGCAATTTTAGGCCAAATAAACTAACTACCTACAATCTCTGCATAGGGATACCATACAATCTCATTATGAGTAACAAGAGTCAGAGTTTATGGTACATGTATCACATAGTCCTATTTCCATCTAAGAACATGAGGTATACTATCATTGACATCATGGGGCGACCCAACTGGTCGATACATAGGAAATATCTCATATATCCAATAACACATCAAAATAATGGGGCCTATAGTCGTTTACCCATGAGATAGAATGTCATACATGTCATGGATTAACTGCACCCAAATCACCGACCCTAGGTTGTATAAATTACCTTGCTCCAAAATCAAATAACATGAGGTGACTATATAAAATGATACCTTCCCATCTGACTTATGATAAATCACACGTGATGTCACATGGCCTATAATACCTTTCAGATATCCAGAATGGTAGATATATAAACATCAAATAATCACACACATAATCCCTTAAAATATCTCTCAAAACCAATCACCTATAGGGTTAAGGCTCATCTCTTTGAATCTGTCTCAGGAGTATCATAGATAATAGGATTCCCAATAATAGGAATCCAAGAAAAGCATGGACATCCTCTAAACTAATACCAACCTCTATCGTATCCCCATCCACCTCCCATCAAAAAGTGTTGGTTAGTCACTCTCATTTTCCTAAGAATATCACAACTAAGTTAACACTAAGAAGGATCATATGAATCTACATAATACCACCAAAACCCAATGATGCTAAGTGTGTATGATCATTTGTTTTCAATTTTTCCAATAAGTTAGGTAACCATGCTACATCTATCAAATGCCAGAGTCTCTGTTGCTTCTAAAAAATGCTAAACAATAAAAGATATATTAGTCCTCGATCTAAGATAATCAAGAAAATACATTCTAAAATTAATTATAAATACTTTTAATTCAAACATGAACTACTTTGTCAACCTATTTTTGAAAATTTTCTACCATTTTATACTATGTTGGCCACATAGTTCACTATGTTGATCCAAATATATATATATATATATATATATATATATATATATATATATATATATATTTATATACTAATTCAATAAGGAAACAAACAATGTCAACCACTATTTCAACATTAAATCTAAGTTGGCCCACTACTTTGCAGTCAGCCATATCTTAAAACTAAGTCAGCCCATTACTACATAGTTGGCCATGTCATTCTAATATGTCAGCCACTTCATACAAACTTGACCCTTATTTAAAACTATGTTAACTACTTTCCCACATTATTGTATCAACTAGTATATACCCAATCAACCACTTAAAAATTATTAACTATATTGACCATCCTATATGCAGTTACCCACTCAGGATTAAACTACATTGGCCACATGCTATCTAGTCAGCCACCCTTTTTCACCCTCACTTTTTGAACTAAGTTAGCGTAGCCAACTCTATTCATTTTTTGTGACTTTTTACCTATTTATCATTAATGCCTTAGGCATTTGTCACTTATTTTAATACCTACCCATTGACCATCTTACTCTTTACTCTACCCTAAAAATTCTTGGGGCAAATTCTATTATATAGATTTGCCCCACCACCTAATTTTTTAAATTGTCTTATTTTTCCAATAAAAACTTGAAAAAAATCAAATTTAAATCATCACTTAACTGAGTTATGCTACTAACAACTGCTATGCATCCTGCAACTTGCACTCATCATCTTTGGGACATAGTCTCTCTCTTCACTCTTATGGGTCTCTCAGAGTTCTATTTTTATCACAATAGCAAAATTACAAATAAATAGTTTAAAAATCCTATTTATATTTTAATTTTCAAATTCTTTAACTATCAATTATTTTTTGAATAATTTTGATTTTTCCTCATAAATATATTTTTACTAACTCTTTTTCGGAACCAAAATAGATTCTGGAAGCCTCATATTGTAGATAATTTTCCTACATATAACACATTTTTGTTAAAATTTTGAATTTTCTCTCATTTTGTAGATTCGCCTAATTCCCCTACATTAGATGCTCTTCATTTCTCTCACATAATTTATTAGCTCAGTGTTGTGTGTTGCTATGTTATTTTCCTAAAGCACCATCTTATTTACAACTATGTGACATGTGATGATTTTGGGTTTAGTGCATGTTATGAAATTTTGTCAACCTAGTCTGACATAGTTCAAGACCTAATGACTCTATTTCTTACCTAACAAGGTCAACTACGTTGACTACATCAACTAATTTTTTGGTAAGGTTTAGGGTCAATCCATGGCTATATATACCCCTTTTCATTTCATTTCTAATAGAGGATCATTCGATAGTGTATCATTATTGATCATAATTCTGTCTATACAATCAATAGGAGGTTAAATTGCTTAGTTTTTTGCCTTAGAGATGTAGCAATTATATTTTTTATGTCTTGGATGCATATGAGAAGTCTTATATCCTACATTTGATTTGTCCTTGTGAACCTTATAAGCCCATAACAACCTCTTGCAAAGCACCAATGGCCAAGAGAGAGATTGAGGCACGATGGGTTTACTTCGACAAGGTATGTATATTCCTAACCCTTAATATTTTGATAAGTAGATGTTGTATAACTAATGGCTTGAAACGTATCTCTCCTTGCTTAGATCATTCTATGTTATATAAGATAGATTTGTATTTACATGTTTATTATCTTCCCCATTTGTACCACAAACTTTTGTGAGGACTAGATTAGATTGGATATGCATTTACTAGATTAGTTTTCATAGTTGTTTAGTATATTATCTTGCCTAATATTATTTAAAAACATAAGACCTAGTTAGGGTTATCATAAAATGGCATTTGATTAGAGGCCTTGGAAACCTTTGCCATTATGTGATAACAGATCCCTTAGTGTAGGTTTAGTGGATCTATTAAACATATTACAAAAATGGTGTTGAGACAAAAACATCATTTAAATCTCAATGAATATTCTAAACCAATAGGCCCCTTATATTGGAACAATTTCTCATTGACCAATTGAGTCACCCAATACACTGTGTTTTGGCAATAAAAAACTTTGGTGAGACCTTTGAGCCTCCTTTCAGGAGAAGTTGGATGAACGATTGTCTTGCCCAAGTTGGTGTATCATATGACCCATCAATAGACTATGCTAGAACAAGGGCATGAACTAGAATATTTTGGAAACTTATCATGGCCATCCTTTACATTTTACCCACCCTATTGCATGTCTAAAATACACATCAACAAACTAATGCTAGAAGGGGAGTAAACTAGAAATATTTTTTAATCTATCACTTGTTTTAATCTTACAACTATCCTTTACTCTTTTTCCACCCTTTTATGTGATTAAAATACAAATCAATAGACTGACACTAGGAGGAGGGCATGAACTAGAACATTTTGGCTTATCATTCATTTTGGTCTTACAACCATCCTTTATGCTTCCCTCACCATGTTCTTTTCCTAAAATGCACATCAACAAACTAGTGATAGAATGAGGGATTGAACTCAAGTATTAACCAAATATTTTAAACTTTCACTTTTAGAAGCATTGCCCAAATTGACATTCCAGGTACTAAGACTAGAAAATTAAAATTTTAAACCCACCCATGGCTTTTGCTTGGTTTGGTGGAGGTGGCTACCCTGTGATCATTTTAGGTCTTGCTCATGACTTACCTAAGGACCTTGATAGATTTTAACCTAAATACACACATGTTGGGACTTAAATGATAAAATAACGCATTCAAGCATTCAAAGATGCCATCATTTAGACTCAAATACAACATGAAGATGTTGTTTCTCATTTGTTTCTTATTATCTCAATGAGGTTGCTTTTGGCTAGTACCTCAACCTATCAGATGGATGTATTACCTCATGGGATGCCTTTGAAAATATATTTTTCAGCCATTTTAGCATTCCCATTGATAATTTTTCCCTATATTATCAATTTTATACAGTCGGTAGGGAGCCTAATGAACCCATGAACATGTTCAACATTCAGTTTCATCATCTATACAAAAGGTTGAAATATGCATTTTTATAAATATAAGCCATTTCCATTGAGATCTAGCAAAAAACATTGGATCCCTTGACTTCCATGCTTTTTTTGAAGGACTCCATCTGATCTCACATCTTTAGCATTGACTTACCAAAAAGCCTTCATCATCAAAAAATAATCAATGTTGCATGGATATGGTGTTGACCTATTTTATTCATTTGGGTAGTCAGGTGTTTACACCTAAAATCCTTCGAATTACTACCTCTGAATCATATCATGGACTAATTTATGCCTTATAATCAATCATTGTCTCAAGCTTATAACCAAATGAACCTCCTTATGAAATATGAGAACCCTGATAGTACATTTAACACAATCAATTATGTTAATTCAAAATTTAATCAGATGGTTGTGTTATCTTGTTTTAGTGATCAAATGTATTTTGATGTTGTATCTAATCAAGTCTCATTTTTTCTAGGATATTTCCAATAAACAATGCATAGATCGAATTATGAGACCCCATTTCCAAGTTCACAATTTCGGTTCTATGAATGTGGAAATGGTACAAGTGTGTAAGTGGTCATGTTGACTGATAATGTTCCATTCATTAGGTAAGATCTAGTCTAAGAGAGTAGTGATAAGGATGAGTTTGATGATGAAATTTCAATGGTTACTTCAAGCAAGTTCATGGATTAAATTTTGGGTGGTATTGAGTTTCCCATTTAAGAAGACAAATTAGAAACCTCATGTAATCATCTTGAAGATGAGATGGAAGAACCAAAGTAGTTAGATAAGGAATATACATTCAAAACATTCCCATCATATGTTATTGATCCTATCTTTGGAGAGTTGATTCATGAAGATAGAGATTCTGATTGAAATAAGTTAGTTCTCTTCTCATCATTGGAGATAGATAAAGTAGAATAAGAGAACATTGAGCTTGGTTATCCATAAAAGGAAGATGAATTAAATGAACTCAAACTAGAATATATCTCATTCCAATGCAACTTTACTTTGGATCTAGTTGGCATAGACTTGAATAATGCAGTCATGTAGTTTCTCACCACTGAAGAACAACCCATTTACATTATTGATGATAGGTTCATGGAAGACAAAGATCAAGTTGTTGTCTCTACATTTGAAAGTTTAAATCATTTGGAATAACATGTAAATTATGATTACAACTTTCTAGTGTTCATATCAGTAGTAGAAGCAATTAAAACATAAATAAATAATCATGAACACAGTGGCTCAAAAGAAGAAGTGAAGCCAATAAGAGTCAAAGCTAAAGATTACTTGATCCAATACAAATCCCCACATACGTTACACATCGATGATAAACCCAAAAAAACATTATCATGAGAAGAATAGAGCCTATGTCTTGTAGATGATGAAAATAATAAGAAAGACATTGCCACATCATGCATATCAGCAAGGGAGTAACTAGCAACTGGGTTGGTGTTTAGTTGCCTTAAAGAACATATCTTTTCTAGGTTGGGTGTTCCAAACTCGCTCGTAGGTGTTGATACCCACCTTTATCCCTCATAACAATTCAATTAATGGGAAGAATTATTTCTTAAACCCTATCCTAATTTATTTTTGTGATTCAAGCATAAGTACATTATAGGATTTAATAATATGAATTTTCTTACTTCAAGTGGGAACATCATAGATAGGACTCTTTGAGATAATTTTCATGAGCAAAAATGGAAACACCATTGTAGATACGAATGTCCCTCTAGTAGGATTCCTACCAAGCCTTTTCAAATCTTGGGCATGAATGTCTTTCATTGCAAGTGTCTAACTAGTGAGGATGCCATGTTGCCTATCAATAGGTGGTTCCTCAAACTCTACTTCCAATCATGAATTTGTCTAACAAGGTCCTGTAAATAACTTCTCTTTATTTTCCTACTTTTTCTTTCTTGCTTTTGTTTATTATTTCTTATTTTCATTATTGTTCTAGCTTTCTTGTTTATTTCTTTTATATTTGGTCATGCTTTTTATCCATGTGGGTACCTCATTGTCACTAAAATAATGAAGAAATATTTTGTAGGTAAGTAGTATGAATGACTTTATAGTCATTAAGTAATCTAAGTAGTTTGTGGCATTATAATATGTTTGTGGGTCAATTTTGAATGCTTGAATTGTCATGTGTGTTATGAGTTTGTTCATGTTTAGGCAAGTTAGGGTAATCTATTTAGCCTTTGAAGATATTCTCTCAAAACCACACACAGAAAAATCACATTTTAATAGTTTTTGGGTTTTCTTGGATGAATCAATTATGGTTAGGATCTAGGGTGAAAAATCTATAGTTTTGCCTTTCATTTTCTATGGTGGTCCCCAAACTGTAATTGATATGCTAAAATAAAGACATGTAAAATTAAAATAAAATCAATTTGTAGAAAAACTCAATTTCTAGGTGATTCAAGAAATTTCTACTAGGGCTATGGACGCCGGACTATCAATAGAGTAAGGGCTTGAATGGGATCAGAGACATATCCATTGGGGCTATAGATTCCTAGATAGTAACATAGTAATGTCCAAGTAACCTGTCTCAAGGTAGAATTCACTAGCTTAATGATCGAAGTTGTAGTAACTAGTCCTTGCAAGTTTCATGAAGTGGTAATGAACTCATAGGCACACAACATTTCAGTGAAAATATCAAATTTGGTCATGTATACATTCCCTTGTTTTCCTCTCTCAAATTTATTCATGTTTCATACATTATCTCAGTTGGATACTTTAGATTCATACACATTTCTCTAATTTCAAAATACTCAAGAGTATTTTCTAGTAGAGTCACCATTTATTTTTCTTTCACAGCATGCCCTAATTCTTATAGAATCATGAAAACCCTATTTTTACTTCTTGCTTTCATTCTTCTTTGTGCTCATGGACTAGTTGCTCTTAGCTCTCTTAAATTGACTTGGTGGAGCATTTTTGTTTGTGTCAAACCAGGTCCCATAACCACCTCCATTGGAAAGGTAAATCTCATGTGTGAAAACTTCATATTTAACACCTAGCATAACAATAAAGTATCAATGCCTCAGTTTACCTTTGATAAAACTTATTTACTTGGCTCTCTCAAGCCACTCTCAAAGTTCATCTCAGTTTGCATGTTAAACTATCCCCTAAGACCCACTCTATTACTATGACCAAGTTCGTGCAACAAAGTTTCATATAAAACACTTGGTATAAAAATGATTTTTTGACACACTTATTACACTTGTAAAATATTTTTAGAAATTCCTTTGAACCCTAGTTACCTTTGTTGTAGGACTTTGTGGAATTTCCAAGTTTCACGTCCTAATCAGGCTTACAGCTTTCAAATAAGTATACAAGGTTTAAATTGACACATTCCAGTTGTAATCAAAGTTATTTTTTGTATTGGGTATTGGTGTGCTTTAGTTAAGTCTTATAGGCATAAATAGACTTCTAAGTCTAATTAGGTATGTGGTTTCCAATTTTAAATATTGCTTCACTAATTAGAGATTTGACCATGATTAGGTATTCATTTGGTTAAGGTGTGGCATCTATTACGTATTCGTAGCTAAAACTCCAACTAGGTCCTTTGGTTTTGGGTTAATGTTTATCTGTTTTGGTTGGGGAAATAGTCCTGACTGGGTCTAAGGTTTGACACCTTTGACAAACATAATGTTAACTGAGGCTGAGACTTGTATTAGGTCTTGAGTTCCTTCCAATTAAAAAATAATCCTATGTGGAATTTTAAACCTAATAAGGATTATGTAATGATTGATTATCATTGATAGTTCTATTTGGAATGGAGCCCCAAAAACCAAAGTAAGCCTTCTTGCCAATGTTTGATAGAGTTATGAGGGATACAACACTCAAATAGAGCATAAGTATACCAATGTATATTCTAGAGGTTATAATTGAGGATCTATACCCCAATTAGGTATAGCCCCCTTCAACATTAATTTTAATGCAAACTAGTAATTCAAAACCCGATTAGGTATTAAACCTAACTCATAGACCACTCTAATTCTATTTGGGCTTTCAAATCTTGATTAGCACTAACAAATTAAAATTTTAAAAAGTGCAAAGTTTTTTGCCTGTGAAAGCTCGATTAGGTCTAGTAGGCCTTTTTGGGGCATGTTTTTATTTTTTTGCTCTAACTTTTCACTTGTGAGTCCTTTTTGATCCACCTGTGGCTCCAATAAGGTGACTCTGGATCGCAATGTCTTTTTGATTTTTGGAAATCATGCATGAATTAAAACTTGTTCCATTTCTAATCTTCTACATACTAAAAAGTGTTTTTAGCTATGCATGATCTATTTTTTTGTCTTTTGCAGGTAAAAAGGGATAATGGGATGTAGCATTAAGTTGGCAAATGAATTAATGACCCTCAGCTACATTTTGGATGGAAATGGATTTCCTCTTGGGATTGCAATTTCTATATATCTCTACATTTTTAACTTTCCAAGGGTTGGCTCTTTATTTTTCTGTGAGGACAATATTGGACCAGTCACTTTTTATGCACTTTTAGCATAATTTCTCTCCTTATTTTGATTCCAATTTTTTTGTATTTGAATGACAAATGTAAACGTTACTTTTCCTATTCAAATGAACATCATTATTAATTGAAGCTATGGAAGTTTGTTTTCATCTCCTGTGTGTGAAATATAGTGGATGTGTTTTCTTATTTCCAACTTTGCTTTACTTATACTCTGAAATTATATACATTTATGGTTGTGTGTATGTTGTCCAAGTGGGATAATAATTTATGGGTTTTATTTGATCAAATGACTCCGATTTGGTTGCATTTCAACATGATTTTTCTTTATTTCCTCCTTTTTTGCTCTTTTTTGTGAATTAGTTAATCTAGGGTTAGTTTAGTTTGTCATCCAATTTTTTTATGCACATTTATATCAATTTAAAATATTGTTTATTGTCATTTATATGTTTTTCACATATTAATAATGCAATGAACTTGTTAAAATCAGCCATATCCATTACATTTAAAACCCTAAAAGTTGATTTCTTATTCAAGAAAATCCAAAGATGTAAACTTATAATTTTTTCCAAAAACACACATAAAACCCATATTGATGATACAACTAAACTCACATTCCCATCTAAATGGTGATAAGACTATAAATATGTTTAAAACTTAGTTAATATTCCAAATCAACAGGCCCCTTGTATTGGAACAATTTTTGCATAGACCAATTAGTCACCAAGTATGTCATGACTTGACAATAATAGACCTTCAAGATATCTTCAGGCCTCCTTTCAAGAGAGGCTAGACATGTGAACATCCTACCTACGTTAGTGTGCCAAACAACCCATCAAAAAACCCTAAACAAGAGCATCCTATAAACCCTAGAAACAACACATAATATAATTTGATGTGGCTAGCAAAGAAAAAGACCACACCCTAGTGCCATCGAGAATGTAGGTCCATCATCACATGGAAGTCAAAGTAGACATCTCCACAAGGACAACCTACAACCTAGACATTTACTTAATCACCATTACAAAAGGAAAACTTTACCTCCACTACATATCTTGTAAGAAGAGAGAAGTAATTGACCAACCCTGAACTCTAACAAGTAGGGGCAAGAAAAAAATGTTTTAGTCACTATAAACAAGACCACTAATGATAAGTCAATAGGATGAACCCAAGAAAACATAGAGAACCATAGAAAAAATAAATGAAATATGTCACACAATGTATTAGAGGTGACATGGAGTCCCACCTCTCCTCCCTTGTCTGGCAACACCCTTTGAGCCATGCTCAAATAAGGCAAACCCTAAAATTAGGGTTTCAAGCTGAGGAGAGAGGACATCAATAAATGAATTTTTTATTAACATGCTACATTGATTAATGATTTCATTGCCTTTTCTACAAATTTATCACTAATCGGTGACAAATGAGCTCAATCTAGTTACACCATTGTATTTGGCTAAAAAAAATATTTTTGAGAAAAACAATAGATCTAAACTCCAATGTATGTCCAAGATATTATAATTTTTTGTTCACATTCTCCAAAAAAGATTAAAAACTCTCATATGTTGATTAAATAGACATCAAATTTAATGTCCTCCATTTTTATTGACATCTTACACTATTACACTCCTCTACCACCACGATTAGTTGTCATTGTAGATTACACTTATCAACGTAATTATTGGATGCAGGAGTTATCGGTATTGTATTAATTTATATTAGATTTATGATTAAAAAATTTTATTATATATTTTAGAAATTTGTTTACATGTGTATTTATATACTAACAAATTTTCACCTGAGGTGTAACAAAATGTTGGAGGTATTAAATACATCATTGACAAATGGAAAGCGACAGTTGAATTAGTAAGAAATAGATAAAGTTCATAATATGGGTAAACTATTGCACTTCCAAAATTTACGAGAAAACAATGGATCAATAAAAGTATAATTTACATTGAAATAACCACAAATTATCATGAGAATAATAGTACGAATAGTTATAGGAGGAACATTAGGTGACTTTGTTGCAAAGACCAATTATCGTGAGGGTCACATTTTCTTATTTGTTGCATGTTTTCATGTATTTATTCATAATGCAATGAAGAGTTTCCAATCCATATAGTATGTAACTAATATTTCATGTGATTAGATAGGTCCATTTTATATTTGTAGGTATTGACTAGGGTTGTACAAGGTTGTGATATTTTACCATGATTTTCATACGATCCTAGCTTTGGAAAATATATACATGTAAGTTGTCTCCATTTTTGAAACATTCTTAATATATCCAGATCATCCTCAAACCTTTCTACATTTTTTTTATTGAACATGTTCACTTATGTTTCATCCAACTCTACTTTAAAGAGTGAGTTTTAAAATGTCTTAAGATACTTCATTAATCACACATAGACAATCAAATTAAATTAAAACTTGCTTCATAATATAATTCAAAGTAAGCTAAACTTTATGAGTCCATGAACTTCATCACATGAATATATGAACATTAAGTAATATAATCTTTACTCTTAATTCTAGAGTATATAAGCACTCAACATAAACTTATAAAAATAACAAAGTAATTAATCACTTTACACTTCAAAAAGTTTTCATTGTATTACACATATTTGACTAATACACACCTAAACGACTGGGTACACAATGGAAAGTTGATGTTAACCACATATTTAACAATGGAGAATATCTAAAAGAAGGATAAAATATGACAAATGCAATCCATCTTAAACATCATTTTGTCATATAATTTAATTTACTCTTAAATTTCTATTCAATTGTGTTATATACAATAGTCTTGAAAAGAGCGTTGCCTACATCTTGATTTGTAGTACAACCTTGCAAAAATGTTTATAATTGATGTGCCAAGTTACCGATATGTTGTTCAATCTTTGGACTCTCTTCTAATAACACCCTCTTTCTCTCTAAAACCTTATTATCTTTGTCTCTAGCACTACTAAGTATTGTGCATGGCTTCATACTCGAGTAGGCTACTAAGCATCCCAAATCCCTTAGTAAGGTTCAACTAGTAATCCTTTCTTTATTTTGATAATTTGAAAGAGGATGGAAAAAATACAGGCTCAAATGTGGAGGCATGCTTGATTCTGAGGTTGATATTGTAATAAGAAAAGAGGATAACAACTCAAAGGTTCCAAAAGTTCAATACCATCACAAGCTTCCTCTTCTACCTTAAAGGTCCCTAGTTTGTGCACCCACCACACGCATCAAGGGTTTGCGTATGGCATCCCCACAAGACACTTGCAATATTTGTAAAAAACAAATTTTCCATTATACTTTGTTAGATGTCCAAACTTCATACCTCTTCCAAATATCTTATTTGGCACATGTTTATACTTGGGCAACACATGGGTGATATCAATGCCACGTGTCAAAAAAGAGATAGATAAGGGGTTTGTGAGTAACCTTTTAGATTACAAGCAGAGGCATTGTTGAGGGATTAGAGCTTCAAAGGTTGGTTATGTTTGTGGTAAGGTCCACATATGTTGAGGCAACAAGGTCTTGGAGGTGCAAAGTAGTTGTTTGCATGCATATAGATGTCTCGTAAGAAATAAAAAGAATATTTTAGTTGATTATGATGACCTTGACCAAAATAACATAAATATTCAAAGATAATTCTCTAACTACAATAAAGCATTTGTTGCCCTTCAAACGAGAAATAAATCAATCCAATGAGAACCACAAGTCATTTCACTGGTATTAAAATTTAATACATACAAGGTACAAAGAAGTATTATTCAACATGTAATGTTTAAAGACTTGAAATCATAGCTACATGGATAAAACTATCAAGAAGGACATATGAATGAATAAAATGTATCCAACTATAAACATTTAGATTAATGTCTTATCACTTGTGAATATCCAATAACAATAAAGATCAAGAAGCACTTGTCCTATTTCCCTTTAGAAACTAATTACATTTTATCAACTTCTTATTGGTACAATATATATGTATGCTATACTCATATTTTAGATTTTCAAATAAGTGTATATATATATATATATATATATATATATATATATATATATATATATATATATATATATATATTCAAATAAGTATATATATATATATATATATAAGTTGTTTTGAGAAGTGTTTTTTTTTTTTTTTGATGTAAAGGGGAATTGGTAATGTCCTTTCATTTTCTCCGTCAGAGGGGTTCAAATCTTTGGAGCTACCATTATAATCCATGTTTCTTTTCGATCAATGCAACCCGGAGTGAGGAAAATCTCTAATGGCTTAGGTTTGGAACTGTCATCGTCAAGTTAGCAAACACTCAACTTAGTCAATGCAGTATACTCCCTTCACCCCAATAAGACTTACCTCCAAAATTTTGAACATAAATTTCTTTTTGATAAATGCCCATAACTTACCAATCCACTCAACTCTTCAAACTAAATTAACTACCTCTATACATAAATTATATTAACTACCTCCTATATAAACTCACATATAAAAATGTACGAAATAAATTGTTAAATAAACATCATAACAACACCAACACATCTTTATTACCCTCTTGAAAGACAAATGAAAATTCAATTCAAATAAAATTATTGCAGAAACATATTTAATATTGTTGAATTGAGAAAAAATTGACTTCAAATTTCCACGTACCCATTGTTGAACCCGTTTTACCTTAAGCTTGTAAGGAGCCATATTATTTCATGCATGGATGGTTCCCGTATCTTTCACATAAAATTTGGTGCGAGTTAAATTTAATTTGTGGTCATTATAATAAGAAGTAAGTTTGTTTGTTTTCTTTTTCTTTTTTTTTTTCTTCAAAGAGTTACGTTAAGATATAATCAAATTTATCTATTAATATATTAAAATTGAATATAGATAATATATATTATAAATTTAGAATAAGGTTACAAAATAAAATATATATTTATATAATATTTTCAAAATAATTTATATGTTTTAATTAAACACTATTAAAATATTATAAATAAAGTTGATGGTTTTTGAAAATTAGCAAATGTCACAGGGAACAAGAAATTTTTCATAACATGTATCAAATACATTCAAAATGATTAAAAATAAGTTGTTTGGGCATCAAATCGCATCCATGCTTCCATGACTTTCATACAACTCAATATTGTTTTCTTATTTATCAAATCTTTGTTTGATATATATAGTTCTTGAAAGAGATATTTTTAAGATCAACTTCTTAAACCATGAATTATAAGTGAAAATATGCAATAAAATAATATTCATCATAAATTCATACTATGAAAGAGTTGAGAGAAGATTTATCAATAGGAAACCGATACAATAGAAGCAAATTTCATATGTTATTCAAAGATGACCCACAACAATTACAAGATAACATAATGTGCATAAAACATATTCCAAGAGATAATAATATAAAATATATAGAAATACTAAAAGTTGCATAAGAAAAGCAGTTAAGGATGTATGTAGAAGACGAGTCCAATGGACTCTTTAAATAGAGTGATAAGTAATAAAATAGTTATAAATTAATTCTAATCATTAACTTAATTACCCTTTAAGTGTGTGCCTAGTATCCTTTTTATACATGTGATGATGGGAAATATGTACAAAGTGGTAAAGGAGTTAGATTTTAAATGTAACATATCATCTCATATTCATTGAATTTTATGAATTAAAAATTTAAATGAAAATAAATAATTCACTTCTTTAACATATTAATATATCTAATTAAATATTAATCTCCGACACTCTTTCTTAAATTTTATTTGAAAGTTACAATAAATTGAGAACAACCTTAAAACATAAAAAGGAGATGGCATTACATAATACTCCTCTTTGATGACAACTGATAAAAATACAATGATTTGAAAAAAGAAGGAAGAAGAATGTAGATGTCTTAAAATAATCTTGCAAAGTTATAGGTGAAATCATCAACAATCTCCCATGAATCTTTTTCAAAAAATAAGGTCAATCATCTTTAGAAGAGTTACCAATATAAGGAAGATGACAATAAAATATCCACTTTAACCCACAAAAAGTAAAAAGTTACACCAATTTTAAATAAAAAACATACCATAAAATATGATCTAGCTACATTTTAACTTAATAAAAGTAGATCTAATAAAAAATATAATTGGTAATTTGACAACTTCCATAATAAAATATTAATCTATTTTGGAATAACACAATAAAAAATAAGTTTTCTAAAACAAAGATATATTATATAAAATCACACCTTCAAATAATTTAATAATTTACCAATAAGGACGAAAGGTAATATCTGCTCATGCAAAAAATTAATATTTAATGAATTAGTTCTAAAACATAAATAAATCAAAGTTATAACTATATAAAAGATACCAAATAATGATCAATCAATGAGCAAAAGATAATAAAGTTTCAAACAAAAATACATATATGCCAAAATAAGTTTCAAACAAAAATACATATATGCCAAAATATCATATGAATTAAAAGATAGAAAACTAATTGTATATGAAATCATGAATCACATGCGAAGAAATATTAGAATTTAAAACATGAAAAATACATTAAACAATATTTAAAAGATCAAGAATAAAGTTGCAACAAGGAGGTTGAAAGATCCATTTCAAGTTTTAGAAAGAGTAAGGTCCAACTAAGAGACAGAAAGAAGGTCTCACCTTTACAATAAGAAGAAAGCTTGGGGTTACCACATAAGTAATGTTTAACACTTCTTCAATAAGTTTTTTAATGGTGTTAATTGTAAATTTATATGTGGTTTAAGCTTAGGGGATGTTGCTATAATCCCAAGGTTTGTTTGTGTTCTCAATTTCTTTCTTGGTAAGGGCTTAGTTGGACCAAGCCCCTTCTTTGTGACAGTTCCTTTTCATAGGCCTATAGGTGGATTGCCCTAGGAATCTTGTTTTGAGAAAACTTCTTAATTTTGGGGGTCTGGCCTGAATTTTATGTGACCTCAATTCCTGGGGTCTATTTCAAAACCCCTATTTTCTTGGTTGACGTTGAGAAGCCTTTAGGTTTCTAGGATTCATTTTGGAATTCATAAGTTTTTCTGGGTTTCTTAGTTTTAAGAATCTAGTTTAAACCCCCAATTCTTGAGGTTATTATTGGGGTCCCTCTGAAATCCCATACTGGTTCTTGGTTAGAAGTTGGGGTTTACAATAACCCCATAGGCTTTTACTTCAGAGACCTGGACCTCCCTATGTGTCTAGGTTGGTTCCCAATCTAGTAAAAAATGGTCTGTTGAGACCTGGACTTCCTCTTTTTGAGTCTAAGATAGTTCTCGCACCAGTTAAAACTAGTTTTACTTTTCCTTTGTTGGTTTTTCCAATTTGTTTAGTTTTACTTGTCTGGTTTGCTTCTCCTAGCTAGGGCACTCTTGCTTTTTCTACTATAGAGATATTTAATACTTCTTTAGAGCTTGCTAGGGGGGATACACATGCCTCCTATTGTGTCCAACATTATATTCCACACCATTCAAAGGTGGGTTTATCTTAATCTGAACATTTGAAAGATTAACTTAAAAAATGCAATAAACAATGTAAATGCTAACCAAGGAAAGGAAATAGAAAGATAATTTCACCTTCCATTAAATAAATTTTTCTTTCCCAAAATAAGATTTACTTAAGAAGTGTAATTCTCATTGTGATTAAGGCACCGATCTTTACATACCTAAATATTAATTAACTTTATAGTTTAGGAACAACAAAAGTACTAATGTTATGGAAGAAACTAAGCTCTTGAGAAAACTTGCTCTACTAGGGTTTTTTTTTGTATGTTTATCTTATGATTCATTATCTTCTCTTGCTCTATATCACACAACCTATGCTAAATTTCTCAAGCCAATATTACATTTAATTTATCTCTAACTCTCACCTTTAAAGGGATTAAGTTTATATAAATGGACCTCAACCAACCTTTCACAACCATTGTTGTCGATATTAGGAAAAATGACACTAAAATGAGCTTGAAAGTTTGTCACGGAGTCTATGACATGGTAATTTTTTGAAAATAATCATCATCATAATTTTTTTATAATTAGATGTTGTAGATTTTTTTTTAAAAATGGTATGAAAATAATTTTCTTATTTCCTATCATTTTGACAACATTCCATCCAAGTATTTCCTTGATTCATGGATTAGACACCATCAAGATCCCTTGGGATTCTAGGTAACTAGGGTTTGTAACCTCATCAAGTGATTTTTCATGCTTTCCTTCAAGGAACCATCACAAGTGAAAGATCTACTTACTACTTTGAATTTTTGGTTCCTTCAAAATACCCTTATGATTTATTCCTCATGGTCTTGTAAATTTAATGCTTCTAAACAAATATCCCTCAAGGTGATGGTTTAGGTTGAGATAAATGGTCTTCAATTCCTATTTTAATCCCATCTTTTTGATATTTTTAGTCCCATAGGGTGTGTACTTTGCCAAAAACTGAATAAATTTTATTCAATGTGTCCCAACGAGCATGTCTATGTTGAGGTTGATTTGATGAAAGACTTGAAAGAGACTATTGATATTCAAATAGGGACTAAACATTTTTCATAAAAAATCACCTATATCAACCTTATAAACACTTTTGTAATGTCAATATCCCAACCATAAGATTCATTATTATCCATTCATGGTCCTTTCAAGGTCATCTATATACCTAACACCACCTGAAAAGCCAAAGGTCATTGAAAAATGATAGTGGACTACAAGGACAAATAAGAAAGTTGTCATTGAGAATGAAAAATCTAAGCCAATTAACTTGGTTCCCAATAGGAAACCCTATCAGGGTGTGAAAAAAGTGTATAGTGTTATTGCCACTCCCCTCCTTGTTCCTCAACCTCCAAGTCCACAAGCTTCCATTCAGACCCAATTTTCTAAAGATAATCATATGTAGTTAATAATTTATAGTGTTGGGGCATCTTCAACTAGCGCTCACACCACACGATGATCCCATAGTCTACTTTGGAACAATGATGAATCACCTATAGAGGATAATGGGTTTAAACATTGATCCAGTTCACTATGGGATTTTTTATTTCCACCCCAACAACCATTATTGAGTTATCATTTTTCTATGTTGGGCTTAGAGGAGGAACTAGAGGATTTGCATCGATAAATTAACATGGAGGATTATTATCAATGAATCTACTCTCTTAGAATGTATGAGGTCTTATTATTTCCTATCTAAATTATCTATATAATCTGCTTGTTAATGATTATGTCCTCTATACTAGTTAAATTTTTCGGGTTTCTTCAACAGACTTTCTTGAGAAATATTTGGTTTGACACAACACAATTTTCCACTTTGCATTAAGATGGACATGGTGGTGCTATCATTTTTTTCCCAAAAAAAATCACATTAATTATTACCTCAAAAGATGACCTTTCACATTAGATTATCTAGGTGATCCTTGATATCCACAATCATTCTTTAGGGATTATCAATAGTCATGTCCCTAATGATGGCCCTAATAAAATAACATTAAGGAGATGGATAGATGATAATATACATTTTTACACCTCCTTTATTTGTGGAAAAATTAATATAAGTGAGGCTCCAGAGGATTAATAATATGTTTGACTTATTTGGTCATTCGTAAGATAATGTGAAGCTTGTTATTACTTTAAAAATTGTTGGGGTTTGGTAAATACACTTTTTTGGTAGCACTCTTTAAGTTGTAAAGCATGGTTTACTTAGTTCACATTCCAAGCTAACATTGATCAGGTTCTCAAACATTTAGATTGTGTAATAATATTTGAGGAACACATGTTCTCCTTTTGCATTTTCAGTGGGCAAGCTATCACGATTCACATGAAATGTATCCTTTCCAAACATAGTCCCATCACTTGCAATTTGGAGTGGGTAAGTGGCTACCATAAATAAATTATACTTAAATAGATATATCCTCAACCATGAGGGCACTGTATGGCTCATTTCAATAATTTGGAACTAGTGCCATGCCCACCATATACTTTTAGGTGGGTAGTGTGGTGGAATGATGTGATTAACTGAAATCACCTCTTTCTTCCACCACTAAGGCTGGTAAGTTATGTGGATTCAAATATGGGTTAATGACATTTTGTCTAAATAATACTAGGTGCTTTATTTTTTTTGAAAAATCACCTTTAGTACCTAGTTGTAGGTCATTGAAACCAAACTTAATCACAAACTTAAAATTATGGAAATGCATGCATCCATAAGTGCTCAAATCTAGGCCCAATTTCATTAACTTGAAATCTATGACTATGCTTATAAATATTTTTCAAATCTCTGAGGGATAGCATCCAAATTCTTTCCAAATATATCCTCAGCCTTTCTGGGCCACTATACATTGGTGTTCCAAGCCCAAGAAAACATGAAGGATGGAGCTCAATATTTGAAGGATTACTTAGATATGACGCTTCACAAGCTAAGACCTTTGACTCAAAAATTTGTGATGCCCCTCTCTGGATGATATTTATTATATTGTGTAATTCATGGCTAATGATAAGGCACATGGGGTGGATGGTTTTCCTTGTGAATTTGATAGATCAATCATCCAAAACCTAATTTAGGTCTATAGGAAATCCTTACACCATGAGTCTTTATGAGCCATCATAAATAAGAGAAATGTTAAGTTTATATCTAAAGTAGGAGATCCACTCATTACCAATTAAAGACTACTCACCCTCATCAATATTTTCTATAAGATCATTTCCAAAATTTTAACACTCCACCTTTGGCATATCCCACCTATAATTATCAAACTAGAGAAAATTGATTTTATCAAAAGTCACTATATTTTAGACAACATCATTATTTCTTGGGAAGGAATGGAATGGGTGCACAACTCTCGATATAGGACCATCTTCTTAAAACTACTATTTGAAAAATCTTACGATCATATTAAAAGCTTTAAAGCTTCAGGTTTTGGTGATTTTGTTTATGTAGTATAGACTCTATTATTAGAGGCCTCATCGTGTCTCATCATCAATGAACAAAATTAGGAAGGCTTTGGGATTTTACACTATATTCAACAAGGTTTCCCTCTTTCCCCAACATTGTACATCCTCACGGCCAAAGCATTTGGCTACTTGTTTGCATATAGATTTGACCATGGTCTAATTATGGGAATTTCTCTCCCTAATCGCACCACTTAGTTAATCAATGGCTATTTTGTAGATGATTCATTTTCCACGCTTATAAATCAAGAGGCCTCTTTCAAAGAGGTATTGTGTTACCTTAAAATATTTTGCAAAGCCTCTAGATCTTATTTCCAATTGGTGAAAATACAATGCTACATATAAAGTGTGATGGCCTTGTTGGACTGGCTCAAATATTATTAATGTAAATAGATTAAAAGGGGGAGAATTTCAATTTCCTTGGTATTCCCTTCACCTTTGATATCTCTCTTACTGATTTATGTTAGTATGTGATCGAAAGAGTAGATAAAAACATCTCATACTATATTACCAAGTTTTTTCGTCTAGCAGGTAAATTTTAGGTCAGTGTTAAAATTATTTCAGCTACTCATATTTATTACTCTTCATGTTATTCTCTATCTAAAGCCTCATATCACAAATTAGCTATAGTGCTTATAAATTTTCTCTAGGCCAATGCTAATCAAGATTGAGGATTTTAAAAACTAGCTTGTGATATTTGTTTCCTTCTTTGTGAAAAAGAAGGCATGGGAATTATTGAAATCTATAAAAAAAACAACTTTATTATGATAAATGAATTGTAATAGCTATTGAGGAGAATGAGGCTTAGAAAATCCTTTTAAGGAACTATATTTATACAAGTTATCCTTATGAAAATAATAGTTGTAAAATATTTCTCTCAACACTCTTTCAATTACATTCATCCCTGCCAAAATCAAAGGGTCCATTATTGCTAAGGGCATTTGAAAAGCTTTCAAAACTATTAAACCTCATATCAAATGGATTGGTGATGGGTTCATACCAAGTATTTATTTTAATGACCATAATTTATGGTGGTCCATTATCATGAAAGATACCAGCCTTCCTCTTGTAGACATATCAGGTATAAAATCTCTTTGGCTTTTTAGAAAAGGAATTACAATTATCTAAGATCTTGTTTCCTATAGAGATTGGATCCCAGGCATACATTAAAAATTGAGTATAAGATACTAAGTTTAGACTTCTGTTTTATTTCAAAAAAATTAAGAGTTGATGCCATATGTCATACTCCACAATATGGGGTTGCAATCTCTAGTTTCCTGGTGGACATATTATTGGTGGAATTGTGACACCACCTTCAAAAACTATTCTCATGGTCTCCTCTATAAAATTGTGAGCCCATTTTTCTTGGCCCTAAGTGATATTTGTAAGTGATGGAGTCTTAACCCCTCTCCCAGAATGTGGCTTGATAAACTAAATAGGATTTTGAATGCCAAACTCAAAACCAAACTAGCATACTTCCTCTGGTGTTTTGTATATCAATGTATTCTAGTTGGGGAATGTATCAAGCACATTGGATTTCTTAATCCCAAATGCCTATCTTACTCCCAACCTAAGATCTTTTAACACATATTTAGGACTTACTTGAGATCTCGTAAAATATGGTAATAGATTCATAGTTTATTTATGCCTTATTACCCAATACCTATCAACTAGAGAATGTATTTATTTGGATAAAATTCTCATTGGCCTACACACATTATTTTTAATGGATTTTTTCTTAGTTATAATTATATTTTCTAGCTATGGAAATCTCTTGCAGCTACTCAAATTTAAGAAAAAAATAGATTTCTATAGCTAAAATAGAATTAGATTTTAATAAGTAAAATATAATTTTAGCTATGAAAATCTAATTCCAAAATTTTAGCATCTCTAGGAGCTACTAAACCTTGGGGGGGAGTGTTCCCTATAGCGCGAACCATATTTCTCCTAAATAGTCCCTACATGAGACTACTCCACTGACACCTAGATGTCAGTGGAGCCAATCCCATATCCACTTCTCCATCCCTTCTCCTCAATGGAGAGTAGAACCATCCACCACTCATAATATATTCTCCTAGCCCATCTCAGTAGACCTTGCCTATGAAAGGTGGTGAACTAGTGGGGTTTTATGTGCCTCCATATCTTGGTTTGGTAATTATAGTTTCTTTGGATCCCTCTAAAAGCATACAATATGGATATGTTGCATGTGATCATCCCTCATGATATCTCTCTTTTTGGGTCATTAAACCTCCCATAGATGATCTACCTCTAGCACGCTCAGGTATTATTTCCCATGCTTAATACTCACACTTATCTTGGTGACATGTTTCTTTAATTCTACTTTTATGTAACCAGGTTTATCTATATATTATGTTTTATTATTTTTAGTTGTATTTTACGCTAGCAGGAATTACAGATTGTGAATACCAACTGACCACCTTTTTACTGTAAATATATTTGTTATATTGTGTGTGTGTGTGTGTGTGTGTGTGTGTGTGTGTGTGTGTGTGTGTGTGTGTGTGTGTGTGTGAGTTTCAATAAAAATAATATATAACTTTGAGTTTAGTAGATTTAGTTTTATTCCAATAATAAAAAGAATCATGATTTATTTTACCACAAAGTTTATAAGGATGTAATTTCCAATATTTAGAAATATCATGCCCATCTCTACCACAATGTTCACAAATCTTACTTTTTTAAAATTAAAGTATTGATAAAATAACCTTTGTATTGATTCTTAGATTGAAAATCACTATGGTGCAATGTTATAAACTGAGGAGAACAATATGACTTTATAACAACTTTGGTGTGATTAAAACCGTTAAAACCAAGCCCTTTAAATTTAGAACAATTTTTAAATGAAATGAAATCAACAATATCATTTTTATTTTTATTAAGAACATCTCCATTATAACTCAGTAATTTCATAATATTTAAACAAGGGTTAGAGAAATTATTTTTCAAACGAATACATTCTTTATTAAGATGAAAAACTAAATCATATGGAATATCAATATTATAAATTTGAAAACGATTAAAAAATACAATATTTTTATTAAAATTGTCTATAAAATTATACATGTTCACCAATTTTTCATAATGTGAATTTTATAATATATTAATAATCTTCTTTTGAAATTCAATGTAAACACTTAACTAAAAAAATCATTATTATTTAAAAAAAATTAATTGATTAATATTTTTAATGGTTAAAACCAAAGTTAATTTAAAATAAGTAATAAAAGTTGATTAATAAATATATAAGTCAAAGCCAAATTATCTAATATTTTATTTGGAGATCAAGATTTTCAATTTAATTAAATGAAATGTATTAAAAAATTAATTGTTAATGACTTAAAAACTAATTTGTAAAACAACAAAATACCAAGAAAAAATAAAATTGTGTAATTAAAATATCATTGGTAAATTATAATTTTCTTCTTTTTATCATATTATATATATAATTAACCATTCATTAATGCATGAACAAAATGAATCCACCAAAAAAAAAAAAACTTAAATATGTATAAAAATAAAACTTAAAAGTAACATTTCAATCTTATAAAAAATATGACAATATAATGCTATAAAGTAAAATAGCCAAAGTTTAAATATACATGAAAATAAAATTTAAAATAATCTGTCAACTTTATAAAAAACATGAAAAAATTATGTTATATAGTAAAATAGCCAAAGCAAAATACCAGTCTCTTTTTTAATGAATTACACAAAATAACTAAAAATTTTACTTTGAATCATTATAAAATTATTATTACACATGTATATGTTTAGAAAACCAAACTTGGGCCTATTATTTAGGCATGCATGAATAAATGAATATGGAGGGGTTGTTGAGGCTCTCAAATTAATTAAGAAGGAAACTTATTCAAATTTTACCAGACACTCCATATGTATAGTAGTAGGCACTTCTCAAGCCCCTTCTTGATTAGTACTACAGGCCCTCTGCCATATATTATAACAAATCCATCCAATGAGTGAGCACTAAGTATCCCATCTATATCACTTGAAATAAATATGAATCATGATGTGCCATGTGTCACTCTATCAGTTGAGGGCCCGACTATATATCTAGTTGGGTAGGGGTGAGTGATAGTCTATATATAGGAGTGAGTGATAGTCTATATATAGGGTGCTCAAATGATATGCCCTATCTATATACGGGTGAATGAGAAGGACTTGTTGGATAGAACAAGGAGAAGAAAGGGCCTGAAGGTCCCAAATTCTTAATTTTATTTGGTTGACACTAGGCCTAGATAGCATGACTATGGCTAACTTGATCCGAACAACAACATGACACTCTTTTCTTTTTGCCCATTTTGCATGCATTTCATGCACCATTCATTGGCACTTTGCTCACCTCTTATTCATATGTTTTGGATGGAATTTACCATTATTCTCCAAAAGGAAAAGTCTCATATCAAGATGTTAATTCATTCCCCATCCCTAAGAAGATGGGTAATCCCTTTTTCCATCCCTCCTTCTCGACTCAACCTGTCGCATATGTCAATTAAGGTCGACAATCTAGAGTATGCACTCGACTAGTACATCCTCAATGTTAGGTTTTATAGCCTAGTCCCCCAATCCCCCAATCATATATAACTGACTCAAGTGGTGCAATGATTATCTATTCTATAGTCAGATACATAACTTCCACTAGTAGAGTGGATAGTTTCTAGTCTAGTCCATTCATGTCCCCCTAATCAATGGGTGGGTGGTAGTTACCTATATATATATATATATATATATATATATATATATATATATATATATATATATATATATATATATATATATATATATATGACTGATGGATGCTCAAGCCAATCGACTCATATTATCCCAATAATTGATGGGGAGCACTTTGGTATATGATCACACACTATATCTAGGAATCTTATCACACCTAGGGCCAAATTCAATTCACCAAACCCAAGTTCATCTCATGCAGTGTCTTACAACATTGTAGATGGATATGGTTGCTTCAAGATATATTGCATGCAAGATATGTCAGTTTATCCCACCCAATTCACTAGATATGTCATTTGATCCCACCTAATTCACTATTTCACAACTTTTGGTAAGATATATGTCTGGTGCATGAATGCAGAACTGCCACTCCAAGCAACCTTACAGCTGCCTAACGACCTATAACACTATTCACTACTCCCATCAAGGTTGGTAAGTGAGCCCCACATCTTAGACTAGTGGAGGATGAATATAATTTGCTGTGAAATCTAGCTAATGGGAGTATTCTTGTGTATGGGGACATAGTGATGGAAGTTGTAATAGCCAAAATATGATTCATTCTGGCTAGAGTACCTAGATCTGTTATATATTTGACACAAGTTCATCGTAATGCTAGGACTATGGTGGATGCTCCTATCATCATTGGTACATGGATGAAGATACCAATTAGTAGTGATTAAATTCCTCTTATGGTTCCACATGAAAAACCAGTACAAATATAACCCACATGTCTACCAAAGAACATGCACATGCTTAGATTTCAACGTTAATAATTGGTAAAAAATATTTGGCATGATAAATTTTGTCTTTTTAATGTCACTTGATGGCATTATAGCTAATTACAGCCATATCCACCCTCAATCTATTGATCAATTAATTTGCCATATCCTAAACATAACATATAGATAATATTAAGGGGTTGATTGGAATCAAGAGTGATTTTCTAAGTTTCTATTCTTTAATATTTCTATTTAATTTGATAATGACATCAAAATAAAAATATCAAATTAAAATAGAATATAAAATAAATTTATAATTTTCATTAATTTTCATGATTACTAATGTATAACACAAATTATTATATGAATAAAAGACTTTATTAAATAGTATGATTACACATTAAAAAGGTGAATATACATAATACCCATTTTTTTGGTGATATGGATAAATGGACTATAACTAAATGCAACATGAATAATCTTGTCACATTGATTAGGTTAAGAAATATGTGTACAAAAATTAATAAATTCTAATTAATTATTCTAAGTATAGAACTATAGATTTTTACATTGTATTTTGGTACTTATTTTTTAAAAAGGGAATAAGCGATAGTCATCTAAATCTAAATTTATAAATGGATATTTAGTTGTAACAATAACCTTGTCCAAAGATTAAAATTGGTCGAATAAGGATGCATAAAGATTTAAGGGTTATATAGACAATTATAAAGCACTAAGGGCATTTTAGTCAACTGTAAAATAAGCCAAGAAATAAATTGACGACTTTGTGTGTCTAATCTCAATCCATGTTTATTTTCTTGGTTTTGCAAGTTGTGATACATGTAACCTGCAAAATAAACTTTTTTCTTATTTCCTTGAAGTGGCCTCAATATTTTAAGCATAAATAAAATAAAGTGAGGTTTAGGAGCCTATGTTAACTATTAGCAAGGCTCAATAAGCACCATTTAATATTTAGGCCACCCTTAAATGATGGAAACAACTCTATAAAAAGTATATAAAAAAATTATACAAATGAAAATAAATTTAGAGATATATAAAACCTATCTTATGTTAAATTTTCTCCTTGGGAAATACTAACTTTAGAAAATGATAAATGCTCCAATCATTTCTTGATCTCTATAATTTTTATAAATATTCAATAGAATGCTTACAATATCTTACCTAATATTTAGGTATAAAATAACATCAATGATTGTATATTTATAGAAAATCTAATTCAAATTAAGACCCCATTAGTGTTCTAAAACTAACATCCAACTATTAAAAACAAAAAAAATGTAAAAAGGGTATGGGTGCACCTAGAGTTAGTGAGGATCAAAAGGAGGGCCCATGAGCATCAAGGGTGCTCTAGAATAACATGGGAGTTTAGAGGACACTCCAAGCATAGAGCTCGAAGAAATTAAAAAGAAAATCCTCAAAGGATGAGAAAAAATGGAGACACAATGACACTCGATAAATGCGTCAATAAAACTTGATTTAGACTAATTATCAAAAAAAAAAAAAAACTAAAATCATATAATTTAATAACAGATAAATTCTTTGGGGCTATTTTTAAGTGTCTACATTCTTCCCTACTTTGAATTGTATGCAATCATACATTTCAAAGTAGACAAAGGATACGTAAAATAATATATAAAACTATATAAATAGATGACTAGATCTATTGGACAAAATATAATGCAATGAAGAACTTTCAAAACAATTATTCTTTTTCTACACATATGATTCATCGCAAAAATATCATAATAAACGTTAAAAATATGAAATAATAATATTACATAATAAATCTTGATGTAATAAAATTTAAATATGATTTTAGTACATCCTAAGTGGAATCTAAATATAATTCACATGGAATCTAAGTCATCAAGATTTGAAGTTAGACATTTGTTAATCACAATCCTCTAATGCATGTCATTATGAATACTTATGTGTAATTTGTCTTTGATATAATTCGTGTGATCGTAACATGAAATATTGTTAAATGTATTAGGGTGATTGTTTATATATACTTATTGAATTTAGATGAAGAATTTATTAATGTGCAAATCATAAAACTAAAATCAAGAAAATTGATAATTAGGCACAAGAAAAAATGTCAAACATGGTTAGGGGAAGAATCCCACAACTAATAAGACCATTATCATATTATACAACATTGGTTAAGACCATTTTTAGAATATTTCAAAAATGGCCATGATTATAAAAACTTGAAAATAAAGACCTATATGAACTACAAGAAACTAGTTGGATCCCAAGATATACAAATAATGGATTAAGGAGAATTCAGGAATGAATGGAGAAAAAGGAAGCCAATATGGGGCCTAACTTAAGGTAAAACATTTCAGTAAGAGCCTAATCTTGACCAATAATCCATATATAGAAAAACATGATAATAACATTGCAATTATAAATCTTGTACCAAAATTAGGTGTGTATAATGTGATTGTCATTTAACAAAGATACTAAAAAATATTGAATATAATTTCCCCCTCGAGTTTTGAGAAGAGTGCACAAAAACATAAATATTAGATCTCAAGATAGATACTAAGCAAGGCAATGCTATTAGGCATTATGTATCATTCATAACTAAATAACATCACAAGATATAAAAATAGCATAATTAATAAGTATGAATGATACTTGTTATATATCTTCTTATGGCATCATGATTCAATATACCAAAATAATAATATCATATCATTTGTACTTTGATAAATAATGTAAAGTAGTGGAAAATGAATTATAATAATAGATCAAGGTAATTTCCTCAACATATATAAATTAAAAGTGAAAATGAGAACTTATCTACTTCTTAACTTTTACTTTTGCAAGAAAAGTTGTTAGATATTTTTACCATGAATGATCAATGAGCTTTCTAATGCATACAACAATGAGGGGGGAAAATTAATGGTTTCTTTACTCCCCAACCTAGGTGCACTTCACTTTTAAATGAACATAAAGACTTATAATTGAACCCTAAACACACCTTTATGATTACCAAGAAAGGTTATATATATTTCATTACACACACTTTCTTTCCTATTGAACTATGAAGAAGAAAAATTAACCTATCTCTCTCATGGATTGGTGGTACTCTTTATCTTAGACATGGATCACCCTTGCAAGCTCTTTAAGTATTCTCTCTTCCCTCTCACTTTCTATCTGATTTTGGAAGCTAAACCAATTTAAATCTCCCTTTTCTAATTTATTTCCAACTCTTTTCAAGATTGATCTATATCTCTCGTGGTTGGTATAATAACTTACAATAAATCTTCCAGTTCCATTACTTTAGAAAATGGTCCACATACTATGTTTTCTAATTTTGGTAGTTAATTTTACTATTCAGCCTCTGCAAAATAAATCACTAGCTACTAGAAATTGATTTTTATGTAACCATTGGTTAATGTAGATCATGGTTTTAAAACCTCTACCTATATTAAGCAATGGTTTAATCACCTCCCAAAAGGGGTCAATTTAACCTATGGGAGATGACTAGAACTGAATCCACTTGACACTATTGATATTTTGGAGTCTTAATGATTTTCATTAGACTATTTTTTGTCATCTTTGACACACACAACATTATCAACATTTATAAAAAGTCACAAAAACACAAACACAAGCAAACAAACATGCATAAACTGTGACCCATGTTTTTGGTTAATGTAAGATTACTCATTGACCTGGATGCTTCTATCTCATACACTATGTGTAAAATCAATTTTCTATGATCTCTCACTCATGAACCTTATTTGATATTTTCCAATGACTTTCCATACTTATAAAAATCAGACGTGCACCTCCAAGTTGCATCTTCAATTTATCTATTCTTTCACTTGAACATATACTCTTTATACTCACTTCCTCTTTTTTTATTATATACTCTAATATCTAAAACCATTCTAATTTTCTCCCTTGCCTTCTTAGGAAATTATTGTCTCCAATATGAAATTGAAGAGTCGAAACTTGTTCCTTCATCATTTCCTTGTTCCTCATGTTAAGGGTACAAATCCACTATGTTGAAGATAGATAAGATATAAATCCCATCTGGTAGTTGTATCTCATAATAATTCACTATAAAATTTATCAAAATTATGCAAGGCTACTTCTTCCACTTAAGCTTGTTATATGTTCCTTCTAGAAACCTCTCCTTTCTCAAATAAGCCAAAACCTATTCTTCCACTTGGAATTATTAATCTCTTCTCTTCTATTTTTACTTTGTTTGTAGTATATGATTCTCTTCTCCAATCTTTTATTCACTTCTCTATGCACATCATGTATACATGTTACACAATCCTCTACTTCAACATTTCTTCTCACACTAATTTTGTCTCTAAATTTAGTTATAACTATAGGGATACAAAAATATATAATCTAAAAAGGACTCTTAGTTTTACTTTTATTGATTGAGTTGTTGTAGGAAAACTCAACTTGTGCCAAAGTCATGTCTCATTACTTAAGATTGTCTATTATCAAACATCTCAAAAAATTACTAAGGCTTATATACACCAATTTTGTTTATCCATCCATTTGGGGATGATAGGTTGAAGTGATACTCAACCTAGTCCCCACATTTATTTATAAAGTTTCAAACCAAACTTTGTGTCTATGTATATTCCAAATTTAGAGGTTGAATAGAAAAACAAGAACAATATCAAATATCCTTCTCTAAATCATAATATAATCTTCGATTGAGCTAGTAAAACAAAATCATACATTCACTTATAATGAAGACCTCCTTTTTTAGTTGGATTTTCTCACTTTGATTGTAGTTTCTCAATGGATTTCACACAAGTATTTAGATAGCATACACCTACGATGAATGATGGATTGCCAAGGAAAATATGGATTTCTCAAGGCCAAGATGATAGCTCTTATACATGATCTTTGTCTATGTCAAAATTAAAGGAGAAGGGCTTAATTTATATATTTTGGATGGATGATTAGATGGTTGAGATTTTTATAGATTTAATTGATATTTTTATATTTTGATGGTTGAGATCTGATCTTAATTCAATGAGGAAGTTGAGAAGTTGAAAGATTAAATGAGGAGGTTGAAGAGGTTAGGCTTGATTTGATGAGAAATGGGCTTGATTTGATATTATTTTTTACTTGGGATTTGGTGAATTGATTTGACATTTTGTGATTTTATTTATTTATTATTTAAAACATGTGTGCATGGATTTTCTTAGGAACTAATTAACTAAATAATAATGATTAATTAGTTAATTAATCATGTGGTAATGTTAGTGGGGTAAATTGCGATGATGGTATGATTTAATTAATTAAAGTGATAATGTGATTAATCTAATTAGGGTAGTATTAGTGTAGATTTTATGATATTAGGGTGAATTAGTTAGCGATGGATTAGATGACAATAAATTGGTGGTGACATTAGAGTGTCTACATTTGCCCCTCTTTAAAAGGGTGTCATGACTAGATAAGCAATGGCTCTTTAAAGAATATAGAAGAAGAAAAACAAACATATGAGGATGTCCCAAGTGGCATGGTGGTTAGGTAGATGACTATATCTATGATTGGGATGATTAAGAATGAAGCCTCCTCAAGAATTCATGTAGGGATGAAAGATGCAGATGATATTTTGAAATTTAAAAAAGAGTTAAATTAGAAGGATTAGAGTTAATACAATGAGATGGGTGTTGATGAAGAAATAGAAGGTGGTGGGTAAAAATACAAGGCATGTTTCACCATAGTAAGTAAGTGAATTTAACTCAGATGATGATCTCATGTGATGATCGTATATGATGATGATTATGGATAGCTAGTTTGAATGAATGTTTTGGGATGGATGTTGGTGATGTGATGATACATGTTGATATTACTGCATTTAATTATAGATTTTTGATCAATCGAATGGCCACCATAGAATATGGTAGGATGCATTATGATATGTAAAATTGTGATGACATTATTTCTATATGTCATAGGACTGATACATATGCAACAAATATACATATGAGGGAGATAACAAATTAAAGATAGCTAAGCTTGAAATTAATAGGTTACAATTCAAAAGTTTGAAGATGAGAGAGGATGAAAACATTGCAGCCTATCTACTTTGTGTAGATGAAATTGTCAACATTATCAGAGTGCTTGGTGAAAAATTTGAATAATATGTAATCATCCAAAAGGTACTAAGGTCTCTACCTTTAAGATTCAATGTAAACATTCCTACAATCAAAGAAATAAAGGATCTAAACAAATTAACAATGGATGAGTTACATGGAATTCTCATGGCATATGAGATGAGGAACGAAAAAGAAAAATCATCTAAAAGGGAGGCAGCCTTCAAAGCCTCAAAAAAGGTGAAAAACAAATAAATTGAATCAAGCGATGAAATCAGTGATGAACTAGATGAAAAGGAGGCTTTGTTTATTAGCAAGTTTAAAAAGGGGTCTGAAAAATACAAAGGTAAATCACCCTTCAAATGCTTTAATTATGGTAAGATAGGACATTTTGCTATCAAGTGTCCTCATAAGGATGATAGTGAATATGAAATAAATAATAGTGATGAAAGGAAAAAGAAGGAAAGCAAGCCTCACTTCAAGAAAAAATTCAAACAAAATGGGTATAAGAAAAAATTCAATAACTATAAGAAAAGTCTCTATTCCAAAAAATATAGTAGCTCAACCAAATAGAGAGATGAAGAAATATCAGACAGTGATAGGGAGGAAACCCTGTCCATGGTAATAAAAATAAAACCTAAATCCTCTATAAGTACAAACACCTTGGAAAAAGAGGATGATGTCAAAAATGGAGTGATAGATCTTGAAGAAGAGCTGATTTGTGCCTTGGGAGAGATAAAAATGGTGAACAAAAATAATTTAGAACAAAGAGTACAAATTCAAAAATATGAAGATGAATATATTTCATCAAAAATAAAGATGACACATAATGTTGAAGAATTAGACAAGGTTATTAGTAGCTTAAAAACTCAATTAGAGGAAATGAAAAGAATCGAGGAGGAAATAAGAGCCAAATTGAAAACAAAGGAGGACGAGTGCAAAACACGATAATTTGAAATAATTACCTTGAAATTAGAATTGGAGAAGACAACAAATGAGTTAAAGAACATATCAAAATTTGAGAAGAGTACCAGAGTGTTGAGTAACATTCTAAATAGTCAAAGATCACTATTCATTAAGTATGGCATTGGCTATGATCAGAACCAAAAGAGCACTGAAAAAGGGCAAAGTTCAAAATCTACAAACTCATCAAATAAATTAAATACAGAGAAGCCAAAAATCTATGCAGATGTACTTCAGAGGTCTATGAATATATAAAGTGAAAAGAAGATAGAGCATGTCAAACCTCCTCATAGAGAAAATAGAGGTAAGAACATCCCTGTTAGAGATCTCAGAAGATCATTTTTGTCAAGGCAAAAAAATGTGATAAGGTACATAAGCTAATTTTATGGTTATTGTTATTATTGAAATAATTTTGATCATATAGAAATAGAGTGTAATGCACATACATGAATATAATATGCATGGAACTATGGAAAAGGTACTTATGGAGTTTCCAATAGAAACTATAACTCATTTGTCTCACTATTGAGTTACAATGAGAATAATACTATATGTTATAATTGTAATAACTATGGACATACAACATGATTTTGTAGGAGTGTTTTCATAAAAACCCCTAAACAAAACAATAAGGTGAATACCCCAGTTATAAAGAAAAAAGAATCTTCAAAAATATTGAGAGAGAAACAAGAGGAAATTAATCAAAAAAGGAAAAAATCTATGCTTGTTCAAATAATGTTTCATGCACAAGACTAAGGGAAACAAAGGTATATTGACAGTGGGTGTTCAATCCACATGATAGGTGATAAAATCAAATTTCTCACTTTAAATAAAATGAGTGAAGTTACAATAAAGTTTGGGGATAATGTTATGGCTAAGATTGCCGAAAAAGGTACCCTCAGCCTTGATAATGGAAAGACAAAAATTGAAAATGTTTTGTACATTTAAGGGTTTAAGCATAACCTATTGAGTGTTAACCAAATGTGTGATCAAGGACACACACCCACATTTTATGCTCAAGGCTACAATATCATGAGATCAGACACATGAAAATTAGTTGTAGATGAAAACAAAACGTCAAATAATCTGTACATACTTTTGTCAAATAATATGTACATACTCAGTTAAGTAAAAAGAGAGGAATGCTACATGAGTCAAGATGATGAAATCTAACTGTGGCATAAAATAATGGGCCATATTAATATTGACAATTTAGTGAAAATCAACACTAAAAATGTTGTAAGAGACATGCCAAAAATCACAAAACCTTCAAACATTATGTGTAAGATATTTATCATGAGAAGCAAACATGAGCGAGTTTCAAATCAAAAGAGTACTTAACAACCAAACCATTGGAATTGATCCATACAGATATGTGTTGACCCATAAGAACATAAAGCATACAAGGTGAGAGTTATTTTATGCTACTTATTGATTGTTATTTTAGAATGACATGGGTTGCCTTTCTAAAAGATAAATCTGAGGCATTTAAAAAGTTTAAAGATTTTAAAGCTTTGGTTGAAAATGAAATAGATCTAAATATAAAATGTCTAAGGTCAGATTGAGGGGGTGAGTTCATCTCAAATAAATTCAATGAATTCTATGAAGAACATGGAATAAAGAGACATTTCTTAGCCACTAGGACTCCACAACAAAATGGAGTTGTAGAAAGAAAGAATCAAACTATGCAAGAAATGACAAGAATAATGTTAAACAAATCCAAGATTTTAGATAGATATTGGAGAGAGGCAATCAACACCATATTTTACATCTTGAACATAGGACAAATTAGGACAAATAATAGTAAAACACCCTATGAGTTGTGGAAGGGTAGACCAGCTTCTGTCAAATACTTCAAAGTGTCTAGAAGAAAATGCTACATCAAGAGAGATGATGAAGACTTGGGTAAGTTTGACTTGAGCTGATGAAGGTATTTTTCTTGGTTATTCCTCAAAGAATAAAGCCTATAGATGTTATATTAAAAGTTTGCAAACAATTATAGAGAGTGCCAACTTTAGAATGGCTGAAACTAGGCCTAAACAAGTGAGTGTACTAACTAATATTGATTCAAAATAATTAGACTTCAAGAAAGAAGAAGTATCAAAAGAAAGTCAAGAAGAAGAAAGGGTAGATACAAGGGCACCATCCATATTCATCTATAAAAATCATGCAGAAAATCAAATCATCGGTGATAATGATGTTGCAGTACAAACTAGGAGAAGGTTAATGAATACATCAGAAAATGCAAACTTCTATCTATTGTCAAAGATAGAATTGCAAATATTTTTAGAAGCCATTAATGATAAGCATTTTATCAATGCCATGTAATAAGAATTGAACCAAATAGAGAAGAATGAAACTTGGGAACTTGTTCCTAGACCAAAGGTCAAGAATGTAATTAGAACTAAATGGGTCTTTAGGAACAAACTAAATGAATATGGAAAGGTAATAAGGAACAAGACAAGACTAGTCTATAAAGGCTATGCTCAAATAGAAGGTGTTGACTTTGAGGAGACTTTTGTACTTATGGAAAGATTAGAAGCCATAAAACTACTCTTAGAATATGTTGGATACAATAATTTCAAGTTCTATCAGACGGATGTAAGTCTTCATTTCTCAATGGAAATCTTGAAGAAGAGGTCTACATAGAGCAACCTATAGGTTTCTCTCTATCAGGGAATAAGGAATATGTGTGTAGGATGAAGAAAATATTGTATGAACTAAAGCAAACCCATAGAGCCTAGTATGATAGGCTTGACTGATACTTGCTTGATCAAGGTTTCAAGAGAAGAGTGGCCAACAATAACCTATACATCAAGACTGAAGGTGAGAACCAGTTAATTGTGGTTGTGTATGTTGATGACATTATTTTTAGTGGAGATAATGAGATGTCTCAAGAATTTTTATGGGTAATGCAATAAGAATTTGAAATATCTATGTTAGGAGAATTATCATTTTTTCTTGGGTTGAAAATTACCCAATCAAGTAAAGGGATCTTCATCTCTCACACCAAATACATTAAGGAAATGTTAAAAAATATCAATATAGACAATTGTAACTTAGTGAGTAATCCAATGGTAATAGGGTGTAAGTTGATAAAAGATGATGAGTTAATAGAAGTCAATCAGAACTTATATAGATCAATGATTGGAAGTCTATTGTATGTACCAGATATCAAGTAGACAATAGTTCTAGTGGCCAGATTTCAAGCAACACCAAAAGAAACACACTTATAGGCAGTGAAAAGGATATTCAAGTATCTCAAAGGCTCTATGGATCTTGGTTTGTGGTACCCAAGAGTAAATGACTTCACTTTGATAGCTTGTATTGATGCAGATTGGGTAGACAACATTTATGATAGAAAGACCACAAGTGGAAGTGTATTCTTTCTTGAGAAGAGTCTTGTGTCATGGTTTAGTAAGAAACAACCCTCAGTTTCCTCATCCACAACTGAAGCTGAGTATATAGTAACAACATCATGTTGTACATAGGTCCTATGGATGAAACAAACCTTGAGTGATTCTAGAATTGAGTATGTCAATCAAATTTTTATTTTTGTGACAATACACGTGTAATAGACATCTCCAAGAATGTAGTTGTGCATTCAAGAACTAATCATATTCCCATCAAGTATCATTTTCTAAGAGAGTAGGTTGCTGATCAGAAGGTAAAATTAGAGTCTGTCTCTATAAAGGAGCAATTTGCAAACATTTTCACAAATCCTCTCCCCAAAGAACCTTTTGAGTTTATAAGGCAAGAACTGGCAATATCCATTCTTCACTCAGTCACTAAATCTATCACAAGGAGCATGAGTTAAGGGGGAGCTAGTCATTGCATTATTCAGCGCCATAGATATTTTAGTGAAATACATTGTGATTGTTTTGAACATTCCTTTTCCATTGATATCAAAGGGGGATAATTGAAGACAGGGAAGTAAAGGAGGATAACCACAACAAGGGGGAGTTCATATACTAATTCATGGGGATTTCCATCAATGACAAAGGGGGATATTGTTGGAATAATTGTCATTGATGTCAAAGGAATTGTAGCGGATATGAATAGAAGTGTCAAATGGAATTGTTGGTATAAGTAAATGGAAGTGTCAAAAAGTAACAAAATTATCTAATATAATTTTCCTATAAAAAGCATGGCCTTTTCATAAATCAATGCCCAAGGATGGAAAGACCAATTACATTGGTTTGAGTGCCCAAGTATGAAAGGGACCAACACTAATTAATAAGGACCAGCAATCAAATATATTTAATTTATAACAACAATGATTTTATTTTGTTGGGACCAACTTTTATTAAAGTTTAATTGTAGCAAGGAGTTTTATGGCTATAAGCATTAATGCGTAAATCACAAGATCGAGTCTCTTTATTTGTCTTGTTGCCTTAGGAAAATCATCCATCTTGGAGGGTTAATTGAAATTAATTAAAATAAAATAAAATACACTTTGGTTAATGAAAAGGTGCACTGCTAATGGGATGCCCCCATTGGGAAAAGCCTTTGAAGGCTATATAAGGTGAAAAGATGTCAGAGAAAAAATAAGAAATAATTATTTCTATTATATACAAGGAGAAGAAGAGGAAAAAGAGAGAAAAGAGGGATAAGAGCGAAACTTGATTGTGCCATCATTTGTTGACAAAGCAATAGTGAGAAGGTGGAAATTTTTTAAGTGAGATTGGTGTCTTAGAACAGAAAGATTGGTGTCTTTCACTAAGTCAGTGATTGGCAGTGAAGTTGATGATTCAATTCAAAGAGATCGGTGTCTAGAGCTAAGTTGGTGCTTCGCATTGGGGATTGGTATCTCCAAGTAGGTTGGTGCCTACAAAACTTTTGTAAAAAGAATTATTAATCTTTTGGTTGGATTTGGATAGTAGATCCAAGCAGCCTTTCAAGTGTGGTTTTTCTCCACCAAGGGTTTTCCACATAAATTATATGTTGTGCATTTACTTGTTCTTATGTGAATGGTTTATATATAAATTTTAATTAGAAAGAAAGTAAATTATTATTACACACTGATTCAAACCCTCCCCCTCTCAGTGTGGTGTGTGATCAACATAATTCAAAACAAATAACATGTGAAAGCTTATTTCTTCAAACATAATCAGAGGTAATAACCATTCCACATTATCTCTTAGCTTCTTCGTGTCTATTTTTGACCCATAATGTGAGATTAAAAATCACATATATACCAACTCTTCCTTCATAAAGTTTCACTTCTTCAAATTGGCCAACAATTTTTATTTCATCAATCTTTGTAATACTTGTTTCTAATGCAAAAAATGATCTTCTCTTGATCTAATAAAAATAAGAAAACTTGTCTAAATACACAATAAAAAAACTTAACCAAGTAGAGTTTCAACACTTCATTTTTGGGTCTTATGAATGTGATTGGTGCACTTAGAAACTTGGATGGCATAAATAGCTACTCATACAACATATCCTTTGTCTTGAATGTGGTGTTCCACTCATTACCTTATCTAATTATGATTTGGCAATATCCACTCTTCAAATCCATATTAGCAAAGTATCTTTCTCCACTTAAACAATCCATCAAATCATCCATCCTTGGAAATGTAAATTTATAGTTGATTGTAATCTTGTTAGTGGCTCTTAAAACTATACAAATTAGGCATTCCCCACATTTTATAGGTGTTATTACTATAATAAAAACATACAGGCTCAAACTTTCCCTATCAAACCCTTCTCCAATAGTTATTTTACTCATCTCTCCACCTTCTCATTCTCCATATGTTTCAACCAATATGTTCCCTTGTTTAGAAAATTTGATCTAGGCACTTGATCTATGTGATGTCTAATGCTCATCATAGTTATAAATCCATATAGGATTTTTTTTGAAACAATTTTATCATATTAAATCTAAAAATTTTGCACTTTAATTGGAATTTCACTCGCCTCTTTTGTGACCATAACTTACATATGTTTGGGATTGAAATAAAAACATGTTTTCTCCTTTTTTGCCTCCTCTAAAAAATGTTTATTTGAAACTAAAAATACCATAGGAATGATGTCCACCTCTTCCCCTTTTTCCTTCAATGGACTCAACATGAACCTCTTACCATCCTTTATAAATGCTTACATATTACCTCCTTCCTCATGCACTACCTTTATATCAAATTGTCGTGGTCTTCCCAACAACACATGATATACATCCATGGGCCTAATGTCACAAAAAAATTCATCATAATAAGACCCAATTTCAAAATTCACTAGAAATTTCTCATTCACTAAGACACCTTGTATGGATTAGGGTGTATTATTATTTTTAGTCAAATTTGCTACCATCTCTTTAGCTACTAGGTTATATGTGTTACCACTGTCAACAATAACCTTACAACACTTACCTTTTGATTCGCATATGGACCAAAATACATTATTTATTTGCACCAATTATTTTTCCTCCTTGGTCAATTTCAACAACTCTTTTTTCATCATAAGATCCTCTCTACATTCCAGTCTCTCCATGTGATTTGGGGATGGATCACAATCTTAATTTGTTTGTGTAATGTGATTACTTGATTCATTTATTCTATTATCATTTTGAAACTTATTTGTAAATTAAAAACTTTATGCATCTATAGACACCTGATTCGGTCATGAATACTCAATAATGTTAGTTTTGGCCCATTTTTACCTTAATTAACTTGAGCACTTAATCTGGGATTATTTTTCCACATCACTATATCCTAAACTTACTTGTATGGACCTATCCCTTTCTAAGTTTTTTTTACACCTACATAAATGTTCTTAATCACTAAAAAACTCTCTAAGCATCTTTACAGACATTCAAATTTATAAAATCAAGCATAACCCTTCCTAGGACAAAATGGACTCATATGGGACGAGACCAGTAGTTGATACTATCCTTATGGGTCGATCATGTCTTCTCCCCTAGCAATGAATATTTTTCAAAGCTAAACCCTAAATTACAATTTGGTCCATATTTTTAGAATAAAGAGTGTGAGGTTTTCCATTTTTGGATTTATATAAATACACATCTAAGCCACTTATTCTCCTATTTAAAAATCATTTGGAAAATTCACTATTGAGGTCCACTTATAGTATTGCACATTAAGCAAAACTACCTTATTATTTCCAAAATTGATTATAATCACTAGAAACAACCTTTATCCAAGTCATGAGTATATTTTATCCGAGGCCAAGATAAAAATTATCAAGTAGTCAAGCCATCTGTAGATGCATACATGTGGCAAAAGGAGCACAATCACACTAATCACTATAGGTGGGAGAACTACGTGGGCTTGATTTCCATTTTTAAAATGTTGGATACGTAGGCAATGATCAATCATCATGGGGTTGATTGGGGTTAGCTTACTATATTACACTCCCCCTTTTATTTTTATAAATTTTTAGTTATTTCAAGCTCTATTAGGGTCTCAACTTTGAATAATTCATTTCCAAGTCATTCGTGTACAATTGAAGGTCAAATTTCCATACACATGCGTATTTCAAGTAAGTGTAGGTGACTTTATCATCAAATTTTTATTTTCCCATAGAGGTCAAGATATCAACCCATAGAGGAGAGTAGTGGAACTTGATCCTATCCTTTCCAGTTAGTTCTATCCTAGAACAGTGACAACTCTTATTTCAATTTCACATGCATAATTAGGTCTAATTGATCAGTTTTGATCATCTTTTATTCATACAGAGTCAACCTACAGACAAAAAATAACTAATTCTTCTTGTATATTGCATAGTTAGCTTATTTCATTCATTCGATCTTTGTCTAATTTAGTAATTTAATTTTCTTCGACTAGTTGTAAGTTGTTTTACAACATTTAGTACCCTTCAATTCATTTTATCTTAATTAGAGTTAGTACACTAATTAATTCCAAATTATCATAAAATAAAACTACATATTCACATATATAGCATGTATCCATTAATTGTCTACCTCTAACTCTATGAAAGTATACTCTTTTACATGAAGAATATCCTCTTCCTCTTTGTGCTTGATTCTTATTTTGAGAATTTCTAGCTTATCCTTCATGAGCATGTTTACCTCTACATATATTTTCTTGTTCTCTTCCCTTACTCTACCTATTCATGTAGTTTATTTTATTCCCGATAACTAATTTTGCACCTTCAATGCACATTTATGGGATTCTTCTAGTATCCTCAACTTAAACATTACAAACTCTTCTTTAAATATAAATATGAAGACCATTCACATACCTTGAGATCTTCTATTGATCATCGTGAACATGACTAACTCTAATGGTGAGCTTGTAAAAGTCCTCTATGTAATCCTCCACACATTTGTCTTTACCTCAAGTTATAAAACTTATTTAACAAACTCAACTAATAGTCAAAATGTAAAAGTTTACCTATTAGCTTTGCAACCATTATGTTCCAAAAGTTAATTTTATCTTTATGTAGACACCTAATTTTAGTATAGGAAAATGATTTTATATGGTATCATGTGTTTTTTGGTATATGGATCATTAGTTAGAATTAGGATTTTATTGGTATTTTTTTTGTAGTTGTAACACTTGTAACATCTTTTATTCATTTCTGAAACTATATTCTTCTTTGTGTGGCTAGTTCTAATTATGTTTTCATTTTATCTTTCCTCTATGTTTTTAAAGTATGTTCTCATTTTTTTTGTTTTGATATTTTGAATTGTATAGAACTAGTTTGATATAAGTATGACCACTATTAAACTATTTTGATACTAGTCTAACATGTATCAAATATTTTAGTATTGATCTGACCTGTATCAAACTAGTTCAATACTAGTCATTTTATTTGTGGACCCTTTGGTCCTTGCTTCAATGTTCTTGTCAATTTGGGTTGTTTTATGTTGGATTTTCATGTTTATCCTTTGTTGGATTTCATGTCAATATGTTCTTAATTTTAATTTAATATTTTTATTTATATGTAAAGCACCCCAAGACATTTAAAGACATCAAGTAATTATTTTTATCTTATTTTTTCTTTAATAGTGTTTAATAGGTATAAAATTTTGAAAGATTATTCAGATTGTAATATATGACATTTAAGCATACATTTGAATGTAAAGCAAAATTGACAATTGAAAATGATTAAAAAGTGGCATATGGTAAAAATAGTAAGTACAACCAAGGGTAAGATACTTAGCATTTTATTATTTATGGTTGACTGTAATAGGTGTTTGATATTGAGAAATGAAATAAAACAAGATTGTGATAGCTTAGTTTCAGGAACAAATTTTGTGCATGTGTGTGGATAGGTTCATACTACCTATAAAGTAACAAAATCCATCCTTTTTCATTGATTATGGACTTATCTACCTTGAAAGTGATGCAACTATGATTAATCTACCATTTGCACCTATGCCTGCTAAGAGGGATGATATATTTTGATTCTGTTAGTGTAATGCAAAAACCTTTGTTTTCATTTTCCTTGCCTTGGAAACCCTATGTTTACTTGTGGGAGATAAAAACCTATAAAAAATAAGGGAAATTGTAATAGATAGATTATAGATAGATATCAAGTCTAGTACTTAATGAATGACATTTGAATTGTATTTATACAATCAAATAATTTCTTTTAGTAAAATTATGAAACATGGGGGTTAAACCAAATGAATATTTAAAATTTTGGAAGATATATATTAAATGGTGTGGGGATGATGTCATAGTATGGGGATAACTCTGTAGTAGCAAACTTGTCTACATAGCATGAACCTATCTTATAAAAATAGGGATAGGTGGCCTAAGACTGGAAGTAGTCTAAGAGGGATATAAGGAAATTTGAGCATTGAATTTGAAAATTTTTGTGTAGTAGTGACACAAGAGGGTTCAAGCCCACATATAGATAAATGACTAGAATAATGGTGAATAAAATCCATGTATTTGAACATAAGTAGAATGGTTTAAGATATATCAAAAATTGATATTTTCAAGTACATGTGACCAGATTTAGGTATCTACATGTGCCCCCCCTTCTTCTAGTAATGATATTTTTAGAGTAAAAGATAAAGATAAACTTGAGCGTGTCTAATACATTTTTTTATAGGAAACTCCAATTGTGCATGGCACTCATTTTATAAAAACCTGCATTAGCACATGATGTAATCAATGTCTACATTTGAAATTTAAAAAATATGAAGTTTTAAAATTAAAATTGAGAGGAGAGAAAGGAAGGAGGATACATGTATGGAGATGAAACCAAATTGCCTTATAACCTATAAAATATGATGAAGTATTAAATAAATGTGTCCCCTTGTCGAAACACTTGGAGAAATCATTTTGAAAGGAATGAGAACAATATCATTCCAATCTAGGAGTCTAAAGTATTGACAACAAGAACATCACAATAAGCTTAAAAATAAATGAAATGCAAAGACAAGGTAAATCAAATGATATTCATAAAAGTATGTTTAATACAATGGAGAGCTCTTGCTTAAGTAAATAAGGATAAATAATACTCAAGCCTAACTAGCCAATGTGGGATAAATCCTCACATAGGACAAAATTAGGAAAAGACAAACAACCTAGCTAGAACCTAGAAAGCATGAAAAATATATACTCTAACACCCTCCCATCAAGTGAAACTAGGGGCTAACAATAGCCAAAAAAAATATAATGGCATATCCACAGTATGAGTCTTAGTAACTAGGCCTGATAAGGTACTCATGTACAATATATATCCATGAAGTGGAGAAAGAGATAAAATTTGTAGGTAATAAAACTCTCCCTAAAAATGATGTAAAAGAAGAAAAGAAGGACTTCATATGGAATCCCCCCAAGAACAAATTTCATCAATATTGATGTTGTTGATACTCTAAGTTAGGATCACATAATGATTAGTGTCGATGTCAATATCTTTGGCTAGAAAACTGTGGAAGCTCCACATGCATCGAATAATATTTTTTCTTTTGACAAAAGAAGAACATGAATGGTGTACTGGAAGTCTGCCCATTCCACAATAGAAGATGAAGGAGGAGATAATACAAATATCTCTAAATGACATCCAAATATGAAGTATGACATAGGTCTGGTAAGATCATGCACATGAAATAGATGTAATGCCATGGAAGTGGATTGATTAAAAGAAAGACATGGATAATTCATTGAAAGAATGTCTATGGGAAGTGGATCATAACAATCAACAAGTGTACTCTCATTAAAATCAGTAGAGTCTTCTAAAGTGATAATTTGTGGTGGCTCAACATCCTACATAAGAACAAAGGGAGGTTATGCAAATAGACATCACAAGTCTAGTAGCAACTCATCCCATAAAGGTGGCTCAACAAAAACAAGAGCATCGTCGATCAGGAATGTGTCATCACAAGAAACTATCGGAGGAGAGAGTACATAATCATAAGAGAAAATCTCACTAATAGGAGGAGAAGGAAATGGAGAAGCATCATCCATGTCACCATCAAAATATAAATCCTAGTAATATGAGGATAAGGAATTGGAATAGGAGGTGGAGTAAGATAGGGTTTAGAAAACCCAAAAGGCTCAATATCCTCCTCAAAGAAGATTGCAATAACATCCCAAGCTCCATTGGGTGATGTGGCATCCATAATATTAATATGCAAGTTGTCTAAAATATTAAGGTGAATCAATCGAAGAGTCTCATCTTGCATAGATGCAATCCAGATAATATCTTCCTCATTGGTGAAGTTAGGAAGATCACCAAGTACCATTCTCCATAAGCTTTCAACTGAAGGTATATCTTCATTTTTATTTTCCAAGTGGTGCAATTTAAGGTGTTTAAGGGCTCTATTTTATAAATACAAAGAAGAATTTAGGAAGAATAAATAATGATCCCCCTAAAAGAACAACCCCTGATTCAAAGAATGATAACAATAAATAAACCCCCCAAAATTTTGTAAACCCCCCTAGAATTTGGCACTTTATAAAAGTAGTGTATTTTTATAAAGTGATGAAACCAATGAATACATAATTTAAAACCATACACTTTAAAAAAAAATTAAACTCAAATCTGAGTTACAGTTCAAAAGGTATAAACTTTACGAATTCTTCTAAATGGGTAAAAAAAATTAAAAAATTACACTACAAGCTAATTTTCATAACCAAATCATAAAATTACATAGCCTTCCAACCACTCTTTTGAACCTTAATTTCACCACAAATGACCTCAATCCAATCAAAAGTAAAAAAAATCCTATCGGTGACCTTTATGTGTGTGCAATTGATTGGACTTCCTCTTAAGAAAATAATACAGTTTGTAAAAAATAAATAATGAAAAATGAAATTGTGTTAAGAGGACAAAATATGGATTATAGGTGTCTTAACCTAGTTGGGCCCTCCAAGATTGTCCTCAAATGCATAGGTGGGCAAATCTTCATCCACTACGTAGTGCAAAAAAAATCATATATATCAGAAAATAAAAACACTTCTTAGCAAAGAAGGATGCCACCAACAAAATGCAGTCTTGGAAAAGAGAGAAAAAATAATGCATATATAGTGTGGCTCTTTTCTCAGCTCCTCCAATGCCTAGCAGATATCCAACCATGATGCAGTCCTCAATACTTCCTCTTCACCACACAATGTGACCAGGTTGTTATGCAGAAATACTAGTGGATTTGGGTGGTGAGAAAACACTTAGAGAGGATTTTCAAAGACTTATTAATCAGAATGTTATTGATACACAGTTGAAATGTCATGGTAAACAAGTCCTCTTAGACAAATTTTGATCTAATGTAACAAACAAAATGGTCGAACCCTGGCTGGATGGTGGATGGCATGATCCAAGGGAATAACCAGGTAGAATGACATCTAGGTATGAGATGCTTGACAATAAAAATTGCTACACTTATGGTTAATGGTAGATGTTTTTCAAGATATTGATATACATGTGGCAAGATCTACATGACTGTAGACAACAACCAAAAATGTGTAGGTAGTCATGAACAAAGGATGATGTCCATAAAACCTAGCATGGTAACAACTCCAAAGAATTCAAATGTTAAGGAAGAATTTGATTTTTTTTAAATGTCATTATTCAAGGTTACACCATACACAACAAACCCTCATGGAGTAGTGAGTAGTTCATGGGGATTATAAATACTTTATGGCTTCCTCCTGGCCACTCCATGACTTGAGAAAATTCAGACAATAGACCTTCCAGAGCTATGCATATCAAAGATAGATGATGCCAAACCAACAATGCAAAGAAAAAATAATATCAATGTTGTTATGCAGACTGTCAAAGGACTTCCAACGCCTTCTAAACCCTAATGCAGACTAAAAAATTCAATTTGTCAGTGCCTCATACTAATGATTTCTCTCCACATGCAACACTGTTCAATAAATGAAATTTCCATCACTTCTCCCTATGTTGTAGCCTAGTTTCCAACGCTCCATCTTAGCTTTCAATGCCTAGTTTATCCTTTACCCATCATGCTTGCTTCAATGTTTATTTCCAATCTATATGTTTGATTTAAAATGCCTCCTCTACAAAGGATGCTATGTAATAACTCCAACACCTTATAGGTGGAATATCTACATAGGCAAAAACACAAAGTTTACTTAAAAGAACAATGCCACCTCCTCAAGCACCTCTAATCTCCTCCAACGCACAATCTAAAAAAGGAATAATATGTTGAGGATGACCTAGGGTTGGTAGAATAAGGAGAAACTTCTGAGTGGCAAGGAAAATTAGAAGCTCTTCAAATTGAATATCAACTTATCAATGGATGGTTGCAACCCTTTGAGGCTCTGATACCATGAAAGGAATGAGAATAATATATTCCAAGCCAAGAGTTTGAAGCATTGACAACAAGAACATCATGATAAGATTAAAAACAAATAAAATGCAAAGATAAAGCAAATTAAATGATATTTAGAAAAGCATGTTTAATACAATGGAGAGTCCTTGCTTAAGTAGGCAAGGAGAAATAAGACTCAAGCCTAACTGGCTAATGTGGAATAAATTCTCACATAGGACAAAACTTAAAAAGACAAACAACCTAGCTAGAACCTAGAAAGTATGAGAAATACATACTCTAACACATTCCTCATGTTGAACCAATGATGAATTTGAGAGTGATTGAGTTTCAATTTTGAATAACTAATCAAGCCCTTGAGTTGGAAAGATGAATTCTCCAACTCTAATGAATGAAGAGAAGTACCCAATGTAATGATCTAAAAGAAGGTGGAATCATAATAGATTCACTACAAGTGTTGGCAAGGCTATTGATTGTCACTAAACTCAAATGTACATCACCCATAATAGGTGTTGTAACCACACACTGAGTTCACTAGAAGTAATGCCAATATTGTTGAGTGTCACTAAACTTGAACATATATTACTTATAACATAACAAATCACACAGCTACATACGGATATAGATTTTATTTGCATGATCAAATGAAAATAAATAATATTCATGCCCCCATCATGACCATAGTGAAAATATATTTTAATTAAAATAACAAGCATTTGTCATTGAATTTGTAAACTGTAGTTTAATACATATGAGCATGAACCAATATGATGCCTTTTAAATTTGAAAATTTTATATATTGCATGAACCAGTATCATGCTTTCTGAATCTGTGCTAAATTATATAGAATGTCATGCATATATATATCCTTAATTATAACTATATTTGAAACCTATCATTCTTTTACATATACATGTTTCTATATACCTATTACCCATGCATATGTATCCATGTGTGTGTGAATCTATACTTATGTATAAAATGAGTGCATATGTGTCATATGCCCCATAACCTATATTAATATAAAAATATCTATCAGGTATCTAATTTTTAAATTAATTTAAATCTTTGAAACATGTACCCTTTCATTCAATTTGATTTTTTTATTCATGGAAACTTAAATCTCTTAAATTTCTAAGGCAAGCCCACTATAATGCCCCTCTTTTCAGATGAGGGATGTAACTTTCAAGTCACTCATCTCAAAAGAAGAGTTAAATATATCATGTGATAAATACAGAGTCATGTCAACATATGGAGAGTATGTTATCATAATAGAGTCTATGTCAACGAGACATATATGAAACATATGTAAATCAAAGCATATATGTGTCATGTATAGATAGATATCACAATAAGGCATGCAGTAAAGTAATCATCTATGAATAAGACTACACAATAAAAGTGCAGGAAATAGATCATGACACCAATAATCAAGCTTAAAAAGCGCAACACACAATGTTATACAATGTCACATATAAGGTTGAGGGCCACATATAATAGACATGAACATGTCACAATAATCAAAGCCAATGGCCACACATAAAAAACATAATAATGACATAAATATGTCAAATGCAAAAGGCTAACTAAACACCACAATAAGCAAGCAATGTCTAGCTTGTCATACAAGAAAGTAACAACATCAAAGAGGCATAGAACAAGTGAAAAATAGTCTACACCATCCATATGTATCAAGGTCACATTGTAGCAAAATATCATTCCCATGTAATATAATATAATAAATAAGTAACTAACAAGACACTTGTAAGATACATAATTCAACATAGTAGAGAGGTCATAGATAAATATAACCTTTTGTAATATAACTTGTATAATAAAATGTCATCAACATAGACATGACCACTAGGTAGAAGGGAATCTCACATCTAAAAATCTATGTATAATGCATGCCCTACATCACACTCATATACCTCATGATAATGCATGTGTATGAAAAATAATGTGTTATCTACCAAAAAAGTGATAAGTAACATATTTAAAGAAGTAAACTAGTAACTCATATCATTTTCAAGTCCTAATTTTAATTTTTTAGAATATTTTGAACTTTTTTTATTTTTGACATTTTTTTTTTTGTATTTTGAGATATTTGAATGTTTGTATATTTTTAATATATTTGAATGTTTTTGTACCTTTGAAATATTTGAATGTTTTTGTACTTTTGAAATATTTGAATATTTGAATGTTTTAAGTGTACAAAATGTAAAAGAAGCTATACAATGATCCCATCAATGGAAGGACCACAATGATAGTAACATAGAATGGGAGGATGATTTTTCGCAAATAAAAAGTGCTACATGTAGATGAATATGAATCTAAAAAATAATATTGTAATGTAACTATCATGATCATTGTTCATAGAATCCCATGTAGGTTGTGTGACTCTAGAGGGCATAGGACTTGGTGGGGTCCACTTTTTAGTAGGAGAAGATCTCATTACTTATGTTTGTTGTGGAACACACAGAATTGTTTGTGCTATTATCTTAGGACGCATTTTAGAATATGAAGATCTATTTTAATTTTGAATAATTTTCTAAAGAGAAGTTCATTGTCTAGGAGGGTGCACTTCTCTCTATTAAGAATATCTAGTGTAACCATAAATAGGTGAATAAAATACAATATATTGTTGCAAGTGATTTAGTATGCAAATCACATAGAATATTGAGAGATTGTAAGTTGTGTGTAAAATAGTGAGTTGTTCGAACAATTCAACTATTTTAAGATAGTAGCTATAAGACATCTTCTATAAAAGTGTAAACTTTATTATTGATTAATGTTGAATATGAATGATTTATTAAAAACACATTTGTGTTTTGAGCCTTTAACTCTCATTGAATATGGAGTAAAATCTATATTTGACATCAGAGCATGCACCCTGAGGGATCTCTCTATAATTCAGGTCTTGTTCTTCACAAGAATTTTGGAGTGGAAACTATGTCCATTGTCCTTACCATTTGAAATGTCTTCTTTCTTTTTGTCAATGGTAATGTAGCGTAGACCACTACAAATTCCTTTGACATTCTGAAAGATTTTTGTAAATAATATGTGTGCGTATTTTTATAGATTGTAATATTTTACTGTGTGCAATTATATACGCACACATATTGCAGATGTCTTTCCACATTGGGGCTACACCATAATCTGGGTTATTTAAGGAAGGTTTTGATTCTGTATATATAATGGTGTTATCAGTTGAAGAGACCTTGCATTGGATTGACACAGGGTCTCCAGATCAAAGGTTGGCTTTGCATCGAGTTGCATTGAAGAAATGATACAAGCTCATTGTGATCTCAACACCTTGTGACTCGAGCAACCCTCGCCTCACCAAATTGGTGGACGTATTATTTTCCAAACACGATTGTGTATTGTTATCTGCATTCATATTACATCATTTTGCATTTGATCTGAATCAGTATTTTACAAACCTCGACTTACAACTGACTCCTTTCAAGCTCTTGTCATCACTCTTTCGTGCATCCATAAATATATCGACGTATGAATCATTCATACCGAACCAGTTTCAAATGTTCTGATAACTTTTTGATTTTAATTTTTTTTTGTTTATTTCTTATGTTGTTTGTCTCTTTATTAATATTTTAAGTAGTTGTAGTTTTGTTTTTAGTGTTATGGTAAACGGTAGTATTAGGTATTTGGTTAGTGGTTTTTAAGAATTTAATTCGTGGTATTAGATCCAAGGTTTATTAAGTTTTGTTTTATTATTTTAGGTTTTAATGTTTAAAATATGATTTATATTTAGGTTTTGTGTATGTTTTTAAGAGTTTATTATTATTTATTATTTTGTTTTATTTAAGTTTGGATTTTTTTAAATTGATAAGTTTTGTTTTATGCAATTTTCTAAAAAGTTTATAGTGATATAGATTTGTCTTTTTGTAGTTAGTTAAGTTTAGATAGTAGTTATTTGAGTTTAGATTTTTAGTTTAGTAGTTATTTACATGTTTTTTGTCTTTTGAAGTTTGATTCAATTTTTATTGGGTTTGTGAGGTCACGTCTTTTTATAGTCGTAAGTTAACAAATAAGTTTTGAAAGTTTTTTTTAATAAAATAGGATTTTTGATTGAAAAATATATTTTCATTAATATAACAATATATAATACATCATTAATCATACAAAAAAGATGGATAGAACAGTCACACTTTAAAATAATCACACCAAGTTCAAATATACCTTGGAAAGAGTAAAGTCTAGAAAAGGCTACTACACGGCCAAACAAACTAAAGTTCAACTAACTCAAGTGCACATCAACCAAAAAAAGATAAACAAAAGTAAAAACAACAAGGAGACCATTAAGCAACACAAACAAACATGGCAATAGGTGGAGATGGAGGAGGTGGAGGGTCATAAGGGTTTCCTCCCCACCCCTTGAGTAGGGGGTCTTCATCAATCAGGATGCGGTCTCAACCATCAATCTACTAATTATTTTTAGTAACATCATGTTGCTTGGAATCCTATCTGGAATGAGAAATTCCCAAAGTTAGTTGCAAGAACTTGTCCTACGAAGGGGGCCTCCAACTCCCCCCACCCACCAATTTCTTTGTTACCCCTATAAGATCCTTGGGGAGGAGATGGCTAATGAGATCAAGGAGAGGTGATCCTCTAGATTCAAGATCATTAACCTTGAGATCGGTGATGCCTTCCCCCACATTCACATCCCCAAAGGGGAATGGTGGTGAAGGAGATTAGGAGGCTCACAACTGACCGCACAAAGAGTATTTCCCTAATGGTCTTGGAGGATCTGTAGATGGTGGAGTTTGACCTAGACCTTATCTATTTGACTTTGGATACAAAGGGTAACTTGACAATCACAACAACTTTATTAATTACAAAAAAGTTTTTTTCCATGTCTTCATTATTAAATCATGCTTTATGTTTAGTTTTCCAAATGTAAAAAATAATATTAGAATGGAAAATATATCATAATCTATTATATCTTATAGGAAGCAAGGTGGAGTCCCCAAGAAAGTCATCATCTAAGTGAACATTTCAAGTCTGAAAGGATTGAAGAGGGTATGAATCCATCTTCAAGCAGACTAGGCATGAGAGCAAAACCAAAAGAGGTGTTTAATGGATTCTAGATGGTGATAGATTGGCAAGTGGGATTTCAGACCCCCATGTGTTTGAGTCAATTCCCCATAGGCAAACCTTAGTTAATAATACACCAAAGGAAATGGGATTTTTTAGGCTTCATGCAAGCCACCCAAACATTATCCAACCTTCTATCCAAAACATGATAGAGGGATTTAAGATACCGTCGATGATTGAGGCTTTTAATATCAATATGTTGAGAGGCCAAGAGATTATAACCCAACCTAGGGGAATAACAACATAATGATGTAGCTATAGGCCAGGACTGGTCCTTCCACCAAGGTATAAGAGAGGAAAATCCGATTTTGTGTAATTACTCTTCATATATACAATTTTATAATTTTGGAATGGATTTTGCATCTTCCTTGTTTAGTTTGAACTTAGCCTTCACTATATTCCTAGGAAGCTAGTCCTGAGTGGTCTTATAGAAGAAATATCCAATCGTGTGAATACCTTTTTTAAAAAGTCTTAAGCTTTTAACCCAAGGGACCATGCTAAAGGGGAAATTATGGAAATTTAATGTGAGAGAGCACCATAGAGACTAAGAATTGAAATAAATACCATTTTGAAACTCTACCCCCACCCAAATGAGGTGAGGTTTGAGCTTTTCCCATGCTTTCAAAATACTTTACATGACAAAAGTGCTCCTATCTTAACCAGCACATGAGTGATGGGAATGTTATGCCAACCAATCCCTTAGAAGGCCTTTCTGCTAAGAAGACAGCCTTGAGAGATCCAATGCCTCAAATAAAATTTTATAGGCTCCATCGCCTTCCAAGCTTTTGTTGATCCATTTAACACTGAAAACAAGCCCTTGGATTTGAAAGTCAATGATCCCAAGCCCACTAGCTTCATTAGGATGACAACAAATAGCCCAAAAGACTCTGTGAAAACTATGGTGCCTTTCAGAATTAGCCCATAGAAAGTCTCTCAGGAGTTTTTCTAGTTTTGCATAAGAGGCATTGGAAGGATCCCAATAAGACAAGTAGTAAACATGAGTAGCAGTGAGCATCTTAGAATAGATTTGAAACTTCCCAGCCAAAGTCAAGGGTTTGGTGATCCAGAAGGAGATTTTTTCCCAACTCTTTGAACCACATAAGATAATAACTCTACAATCAAGGCTCTAAAAGCAAATGGAATGCCTAAGAATTTAAACTACACCTCAGGGATAATCCATTGCCATTTATATTCCTCTAACCAAGGAGGTTTGGGAAATAGGGACTTGCAATAGCATTGAGTCTTATGCCATTGGATGGAAGACCCATAGGCAAAGAAGAAAATGTTGAGGCATTACATAACATACTTAACAAATTCCTCATCTTCTTAAAGAGTGAGGAAAGAATCATCATAAAAGTGCTCGTTAATTGACTGGTACTCTGAATTAGGGAGCAAAATACCCTTTATCAAACCCCTAGAAGCGAAACTAGCTAACAGATAACCAAAACCCTCAATAGCCAGAACATAAAGGGAAGGTGCAAAAGGGTACCCCTATTTGATATATATATGAAGCTCAAATTATTGAAATTGAGAACCATTTATAGTAATATAAGCACCAACATCCTAAAGCAACATATTAACAGTGTGAACAAACCTGGGACCAAGCTCGAGAGCCTGAAGCATAACTATGATAAAAGGCCATTCAATTCAATCATAAATTTTCTCAAAATCAATCTTGTTGAATAACACCTTCTAATTGGATAACCTAGCCCATTCCATATCTTCCTAGATAATAATAACACTATCCAAAATGTATTTATGTTGATTAAACCCAGTTTACTCATTTATCACAATTAAGGGGAGTAGATGTTTAATTATGAGGGCTAAAGATTTAGATATGATTTTGTAAGATAGATTAAGCAAGGTGATAGGTCTCTAATTGGTAATAAAATTAGGGTCTTCATCCTTAGGAATGAATGTGATCTTACCTTGATTAATGAGATGACCCAAAGAGTTGGACAAGATAGCTTTAGAGTGAACTTTATGAAGATCAAGTCCAATAGTATCCCAAAGGGTTGATAGAATTCACAGGGAAACCCATCAACTCCTAGGGATTTGTCAAAGGTCATCTACATGATGACTTCCTTAAGGTCACTGAGGTTGAGTGACCTATTATAGGTAATTATCCTACTTCAAAGAGCTTATAGGGGACAAATCCTAGACATTATGAGAGAGCAACTTCATGAGCAGGGGAGGAGGGATGCACAATAAACACACCATGATTATGATGCAAAAAAGATTACAAGATATTAGGTAATATGGTAAACCTATCTGAAACATATTTAATAGCTTTAATTTTATCTGTAGCTTGTCTTGATCGAAGGATAGAGAATAAATCCTTGGTCACTTTATCTCCAACTTTCAACCAATGTATATGTGCTCTGAGTTGTGTTTTTCTGGCCTTGTAAGCCTCAACTGATTAGAGCTTATGTCTCCACATGGTAGACCCAATTTAAGATGTGGGATTCAAGGTATGACTTCTAACTTCTATGAAACCCTAAGGTATTCATGGTTTATATCATGATGAATGCACTACATAAAAATAGCCACTAGTTTACCATAAATACAGAGAAAAGAGATCGTACTAGCTATTGGATCATCCCACCACTGAATCTAGCTACTATCCCCTGTGGGTCTAGGATTTAGGTTCTAAATCTAATGATATGCCCAATAATCCACTCATGTTTAAGATGGGAAATATTGAGGTAAAACTAAGAATTAGGGGATTTAACTTGGGTAGTAGTCCACTCAAAGTTGAAGCAAATAGGGTGATGGTCAAATAATAAAGCGTCTAGGATCATATAAATAAGTCAATCATAAATGGGAATAAAAAAGAAAAGGTCTTGTTTCGATATCAAAACACAGTCAAGAAGCTCAAGAACTTGATCTTCCCCTTAGTAAAAATTATACCATGTGAACCAAGGATAATTTGACTCTCTCTTCTAATGGTGGTTGGTATAAAAAAACCCAAGTTTATTTCACATGTAAAACCATGCCTCCCACTCCCCTACACACCACCTTATGGGCATACATACTTATTTGCCTTCAATAGACTCAATCATATTGAAGTCACCATAAAGAATCTAGTACACATTTGAAAGAGAGTATGCCAACCATCTCTAGAGAAAGGTGTGTTCCACAACATTATTAAAGGCATACAAGTTGACAAGGCCAAGGATTCAATTACCAAAGTCAAAAAGAGTTTAGACCACCTCATGGGTGAGGTTAGAACCCCAAGAAATAATATTTTGAGATAACTCAGGTGCCAAAAGGGTGACAACAGCTCCACAACTAGGCTCATGACATATGGCTTGATAAAGGGCCCCAGGATAGATAGCAGGAACATCAAACTAAAGGAGGAAATACAAAATTTTGACTTCTTATTGTTAGAGTGTATTTCTCATGCTTGTTAGGTTTTAGATAGGATTTTCATCCTTTTCCTAGTTTTGTCCTATGTGAGGATTTATCCCACATTGGTGAGTTAGACTTGATTCATGTTTCTCCTTGCCTACTTAAGTAAGGGTTCTCCATTATATTCTATATGCTTTTTCTGAATAACAATTGGTTTTGTTCACAGTTAGTTTATTCTTTGTGTATGTTGAAGTACTCATGGCTATGGTAATTGTGTGTTGGAGAGATCTTGGTTAAAGAGTGTTGTGAACTCTTTCATGATATCAAAGTAACTCCAAGTAGCAATTACTTATCATTTGGTATTTTTTAATCTTCTTGTTTCTTTGGCCTTTTCTAAGACCTAAAAATTGAGTTTTTCAATAAATCGGATTTGTTTGTTGGTATTTACTATTGTGGTATTATTATTGCCATTGGCTTAGCATTGTTGTGTTATGTTAGATCAACTTTTGCATTAGGATGCTTTGTGCATATTCTTGAGAAGATTTTTTACAGTTAATCCTTACAAAATTTGTGCATTGATTTTCAGAGACCTATGCCTCCCTTTTAGGCATTTTTTGACTATGTGTTTTTGCTTAGATAAGGTTTATTTCCTAGATCTTTTTGAAGTGTTGGTATTTACTTATGTTGATATTTGGTCAGCTCATGTTGATCTACAAAGGCTTCTCCTATATCTCTCCATGGCTCTCTCATGGTATTTAGAAAACCTGCATAGCACCCATTAAAGACTCAATGAGATCTTGGTAAAGGGTGACTTGACTAAGCCATTAAAAGTTATCTCCTTCACCATGGCCTTTTAACTATCCACCTTGAATGTCATCCAATGTTGTTGATACCACCATCCTCTCCGATTCTTAGATTCCTCCTAGTCATTATTGATCCACACAAATTAGGTGGTGAGGCTTGTGTTTTTGGGTTTGGAAGTGTGTTCACAGTGTAGTTGTTGTTATCTTGGTGGTAGCTCCTTTGGTTTGTTCATCCACTCATGTTTTGGGTTTGGAAGGTGTTGCATAGTGTAGCATGCATTCTCTCAACACATGTCACTTGATGGATTGAACACCTCTATGATAGTTTCACAAGCAAATAAATCCATTGCTCAAATCATCGACAAGCCAGAAGCTTATGTGATGGTGCAACTGAAATGTTTTAGCATGATCTGGTTTGGTAATATATATATTATTTTAATATTTGCATTGAAAATTACATTTTCTTGTATTTTGTATTGGCATACAAGAATTATTTCAAATCTAAAGGTTTTGGCATGCAGATTTGTGACCATAGGGTTTGAATTGGCTGGGCCTATCAAATGACCAGTCTACCTCAAACTGTCATTGGTTTTGGGCCTCACGACTACTGACAGTCTGTCCACCACTATGCCACTTCTTCCTCTTATAGTTATTGATGGTTTAGGCACACAAGACCTAGATGTCTTAGGCTTTCCTTTAATGGTGATGCTTTTAGCCTTTACACATAGGTCATTTATTCCCTCGCCAATCTAAGGTATCTCCTCTCTATTATGACCTTTTTTCTTGAATTCTAAAGGAATAATATGCTTTACAAGATGAGGTGGATTTTATTAATTTAGTTTTGGTTAACCAAGTGTAGGGATGGCTTGGCATCAATAGCAAAATATGCAAAAAATATCAACCTGAAGGTGTTTTCTCTATGCCTCCATATGGCCTACTGCCAACCTCTTGCACTATGGAACTCTCTAATGGCCTACTCTTTACCAATCCAAACCATCTGGCTCACCATGTATGGTGGTATATTGTATGCCACTTTTTAATGTGAACATCCACTACTCACTTGTTTTTTGGACCAATTATCCAACTACCATCTACATGTTATAATTCACCATCTCACTACATGGACTCCTTCCAATGCCATCTACCCATTGTTGTACTTGGTTGAGCAGCCTCGATAAAGGCACAATAAAATCATACGATAGATAGACTTCTTGGTATCTATTTACTATTTGGATCTATCCTATCACCATTTTCCTCAACAATGAACTCATCCTCGCTGTCATTCTCCTCCCCGCCCAATCACCGTCCTTCCACGCTCACTACACCTACAAACTGACCATCGAGTTAGTCAACCTTATTTTTTAATTATAAAAACTCTAAGGTGTGGATGTTTTTTTTGAAAGTGGTGAACATTGCCATGATGACATAATTGGAAGGGGAATATTATTGAATGGGGGACATAATAATGAAGCTAGGAGATTTTATGTTGATGGGGTTTTCTATTTTTAAAGTGGGATCATTATTCCATATTGAGTGGGAAGACTTTTAGAGTTAGGTGGAGAACGTGTGGTGGAAGATAATTATAGGGCACATTGAATTTTTTATTTTTTAAATTTAAAAATAATATATGTTAAGGAGCTTGTTTCATTGCTTGGTTATATACCTTGTATTTTTTCCTATCAAAGATGAAGGGTGAGGCTCGAGTTGGCAGGAGGCCAATTCTCCCTCAATCTAAAATATTTCATTCTACATTCTATTCTAGTTATGGTTCTAACGAGTGGTTGGAAGGCTACCTTACCCTTTGTTTGGTTAATATTTTTGAACTTTTAAGTGAAAGTTCATTATAGAGGTCATTAATGATGGGAAATGTTATTAGCCATAACTTTTGCTCGGTAACTCGGATTTGAGTGACGCTTTTTAAAAAAATGCTTTATTATTCATTCCCATTCCATTGGTCCTATTTTTATTATAAACTCACTAAAGTTATAAAGTGTCATATTTGGGGGGGTGATTTATGCTATGGGACCTACTACTTTTTGCATTATACTTCATGCACACACTATCTCAAACACATTTTCAACTAATCATAATGTCCTTTGTATGTACTTTATAGATTGTCATTTTTTTGGTAGTTGATCATTTTCGGTGTGTTTTTGCATACATGGTGGCATTTTTTTGCCATTTACCACACTCTTCCATCATCCCACAACATGCATTGGTACTTTGACACACTTGCAATTTGTGGCATGTATCCATCAAGGCCTCTTTATTAGCACCTTGACTTATTTTATGGAAACACCTTTGCATTCCCTTATTTTTAGAGCATCTCTCATGATGCTTGATGGCTTTTTTGACAGATCGATAATATCCTCATTTAAAGCTATTCTAGTGAAGCCCAGTGTCTTCCTTATTTCTATTTGGTTTTTTTTGTGTATGGGATATATTATACTTGCACTAATTTATAAAGTGTCATGGGGGGGTTTACTGATTCAACCTTATCTACCTTTATATGTTTGTGTGCTCTATTCTAATCACCTTTTCATTTTTTCAGTTATTTATCTCTTTTATCACCACCATGGGCCATCATCTTTAAGAGATTTTATCTATATTTTTGACACCATTTTTTTTATAGTTGACAGTCTCCCACATCTTAAAGTGTAGCTATTCTAGTGAATCCTAGTGTCATTTTGTCTTCTTTGATAGTTCGACAGTCTTTTTCAGCATGATATGGAGCTATTATAGTGTATATAGTGTCAACTTATTTGATGTTCAAGTAGTGGATTTAGAACATTCATGTAGACCTTTTTCATCTACTCCACCCATTATGGGGGATGTATATATAGTTTTTTTGTCATCACTCCACCTAGTCAGCAGTATAAGGGGGTGTGGTGTACATTCTACTTCTTACGTGTTGAGAGTTCCTTACACTAGTAGTACTCTTTTGTACTTTCATCACCACTGACAGTCTTTTTGATTGAAGCTATTATGGTGAAGCCCAATGTTAGTTGTTTTTATTATCGAGTAGTGGATTCAGACCACTCATGTAGATTGAGTTCTTTTATGACTTTTGAGTACTTGGAGTGCAGACTTCTTTAGCATCATCTTTGGGGGGCTTTTTCAGCTCTTTCTTCTTCTTTTCTCTCTTTTGGGAGGGAGTTTTTCCTATGGGTTTTCTCTCTTTTCTCTAATTTATGAGAGTTATATGTATATTTTGCACATTTTTTAGTGTTTTATCCATTCCTCCTTTATACATGGGTATATTACTCAGGAATTTTATTTGTTAGGACCCATATGAGGATTTTTTACTTGACTCCATGGCATTCTTGGTGATCCTTATAGTGACAGCAGTGTGGTATCCCCACTAGTGACACTAGTGTGGTAGCCCTACTAGTATTTGTGCTCACTTATCACCATCTTATTGGAGGATGTTCAAGCAATGCTTCTTTGAGTTTATCATTCTACTTAGTATTTTGGAGCATAATGTTCATATTCAGTGATCTTCATATTCAACACCATTCCTACTTTGACTTAGCAGTTACAACGACTTGGTATCCATGTACTCTGGCAAGATGGATTGGCATCCATAGGGACACATGGATTCACATTGCATCCTCTATTATTTTCACCTATATTCACTTGAGGGGGGTGTTAGAGTATATTTCTCATGCTTGCTAGGTTCTAGCTAGGATTTTCATCATTTTCCTAGTTTTATCTCATGTGAAGATTTATCCCACATTGGCTAGTTAGGCATGATTCTTGTTTCTTTTTGCCTACTTAAGCAAGGGTTCTCCATTTTATTCTATATGCTTTTTTTGCATAATAATTAGTTTTGTTCACAATTAGTTTACTCCTTGTGTGTATGTTGAAGTACTCATGGTTGTGGTAATGTTGTGTTGGAGAGATCTTGGTTCAAGAGTGTTGTGAACTCTTTCACTTACATGCAGAATATTTTCATTTTGGAAAAATGATGAAAAATGTTCCTAATCATATACTTACATGTCATATTAGTGATACTTATAACATTCTAAGAGTAAACTATCATTGGGAATCATCTAGGTTTATAAGACCTGAGAAGGCTGTAAATTGATTGAAAGATGAGCTAGGTAGGGAAAAGTCTCCAAGATTTAAAGGTTTCCTTTTATTTAGCACATAATCTTCATTTGTAAAAGGTGGTTTGATATGAGAGTGATACAAAATTTCTTTACAGTTGAGAGTTATGAGACTAAGCTCTAAATCTAAATCAATCACCCTTGAGGGGAACTATGAAGATGGATCCATAGGAGTAGGAGATGGAGAGGAAATAAGATAGGTGACCACTTGAGGTGAATGGGAGATAGGAGGTGAGGGTTTAACTTGTGTGGGCATAAGTGTTTTACCAGTAGAGATCGATGAGCTTGGGCCCTATGTGGGTCGATAAACAGTTGGTTATCCCCCTAAAATGGGATTTTCAATATAATTAATTTCATATTTGTAATGGACACATTTTCAATTGAACTCGATGTCCCTAGTTCATAGTAAGGGAGGGAATGTTGAGAATATCTAGGGTGAACATATATTTAGTTTAACCATAAATAGGTGAGTAAAAATACAATATATTGTTGTAAGTAATTAAGTATGCAAATCATGTAGATATATGGAGAGATTGTAAGTTGTGTGTAAAATAGTGAGTTGTTAGAACAACTCAAGTATTCTAGGAGAGTGGTTATAGGATATCTCCTATAAAAGTGTAAACCTTGTTATTGATTAATGTCAAATATGAATAACTGATTAAAAACACATTTGTGTTTTGAGCCTTCGGCTCTCATTGAATATGGGGTAAAATCTATACTCTCCTTTGATATGATTGTATATAAAGATCTTGCATAGGTGTAAAAATTATCTTTACACTATGCTTTTGAATAGGTGCAATGACCAATTACAGTGGTGATGTGGGAGGAAGGGGAGATACCATTGCATGTATAAGGTACTCATATCAAATGCCTAACATTTTGACATCATGATTACAATGTATATATTTTAGACATTGATGTATTACTGAGGGCATTACACAAAGGTTTTATATCTAAGGGCATCCTAATAGCATGTGAAAGACCCCTATGCTTTGTAAGACTAAAAATAAAGTAACCATTATAATTGAACCAACTTGAAGAGGTAACACTATATACCCAAGAATATTATGTATGTGTATATATAATGCTTTGATTATTTTTAATATATCTTGTAAATCATGCTCTATGTACCCAATAGTGCAATGAAGTGCTAATGTACATGCATTTTCACCTGGACCATTGCCAATCATGACATTGTGAATGGGTTGTTTGTTGATATAATCTCAAATAAAGAGTGCATGTTTATCTAAATCATCATCAATAATCTCATTGTCATCAAACGTGATCATAGGATGTGGTGTTGATGCACATGTAATTATACAAATAATATTATCCATTGGATGTTTGTATGTGAAAGGACGAGGATGCACATTATATGCATGGCGTACCTCTAAATTATCTGTATTTTCTATTATGTCATAGCTTTTAAATAGATTACTAAATATTTTCAACTTTGCATTTTTATTTTGTTGTGGTCTAGCCTCATCTGTGGTTGTGCTTAACTCAATAGTATTATCATCAATAAGATTTTGTATCTTATGTCTAAGTCTATATCAGTTTTTTTAGGTCCAATACATCTACAATAGTCATAATATGTGCTATTGTTAAATCCCTTATGTTGAGGTGTAGTCATATCAACCTCTAATGGTGGAGGAAGAGGTATGATATTTTACTCAAATAATTCAGGTAACAATATACGAGGAGGTGCTGGTAAGCATGAAAATTGCCTCCTTAATAGAGTTATCAATTGAAGTTTGGCTTATTAGTTGTGATATTGCATTTATTAGTACCTTTGATCCACTATTTATTTCATCACATTTGATCGTGTAGCTTGGTTTTCTTTGAAATTTAGTAATTGAATTAGTTGGATCATTCAGTATATTCTTGAGTTTGTTTAAATCTATGAGCTTGAATTATCATTCGTTGATTATATGGCATAACTTATCAAAAAATTATAATTTGTCAAACATGGTAGACTCATGAAGCGGTGCTAAAAAAAATTGTGTGAAGGTGTCTTTTCACTCATTATCTACCATATATTGGTTATCTTAGCTAGCATACTTTTGTATCAAAGAACATATTCACTTATTCGCTCATTAGACTCTTGTTTGAGTTTATAAATTTGTGTATAAGATAGTTTTTCACCAATGTTAATAGAGAAGTGTGCTAGAAACTAATTTTCCAAAGGTTTGAATTATTTAATTGATTGGAGTGGAACATCATAGAACCATCATTAAGAATGTTATTTGAGGATTCATGGAAATAACTTGGTTAATAGCTTGTCATTGTATGCATAATCAAAGCATGTTACATGGAATGATTGAAGATGTTATTTTGGATCACCTTTGCCTTCATGGAGTGAAAGCTTAAGAGCTACAAATCATGTTGGTAATAGATAATATGTTACTTAGGTGCCAAGGGATTATGAAGCAAGGTATGAGAATCTATTGAACGACTAGATTTAGATATACCTTGCTCTAATTTCAACACCTTAGCATGCAAGGTTGTAACAATATTATTAAGGTAATGTGTGTTAGGTGAGGTTGGTGATAGACCATGCATAGTAATCAAAGGAGGTGTGTATGATGCCTATGTAAAAATAGTCATATGAATCAGTTTTAATCATTTTGATGCCCCCATACCTAAGGATGATGTCACATATGTAACTAGAGGTGTCAATATAGAAATAAAAGCAATAGTATAAACTGGTACACTTGAAGTGGAAGTATTAATAACTCAAAGAGGTACCTCCTATTATTGTGTTTGAGATGTTTCAAGCTTAGTTTGATGTGCAATCTTAGATGATAGAATCATTTTGATAACCTTATCTAAATGTTTGGGATATTGATGAAGTCCTTAAAGGAAAAATTAAAAATTATTTAACTTGTTCAAGATCTACCCCATTAAGTTCATTATCATCAATTATATTGAAGCCCTCAATATTATCTTGATTATCATGTTCATCATCAACATCATTTTTGACTTGTACATAAATTTAAATAATTGCATTATCAAATTGAGCAAAAATATAAGTATTATCCATTTTAGAAGAGACCAAAAAAAATTGAATACTATATATTGATTCCACTTAATCAATCATTGTGTCTTCGAGGAACAAGGCAGTTAACCTTCTTGATTGGAATAAGAAGGAATCATGAAAATGGGTATAATAAAATATAGAATGGGTGTAACTAGATAGGGTGTGTTTGATTTTTAGGCTCTCGGATATATTGATCCCAAGCGTAAATAGTGAATAAGGCCCAAAAGGGCACCGACTATAGAACACTCCCCCATCCTATCTCTACTCTTTCCTATTTTTGAGGTACATTTAAAGTAAGTTCCATGGGCTAACTGCGTATTGATGCACTACATAAACAAACATCCAAGAGGCTTCTTATGGTTAAAAAGTAAATACTCTATACACTTTTGATATAATTGTTAAGTACGTGGAAGCTAAAGTCCATGTATAATGTTGTCTAAGGGCTTAAATATTAGAGTATTACCCCTCACACCATGGCTAGGTAAAACTAATGATCACTTTATGCAGAATGACAATTCCTATGAGTTTTACAACTGTCAAAACATAGTTATAGAAAGAAACAAAAGGAAAGAAAAATAAAATGGAAGCCAAGAGAATATAAAATTTTTGTGCATGGAAATCAAGAATTCAATCTAAAGCGTCTAGGTTAAACATAAATATTAGAGTAATACCCAATTAAATCCTAGAAAGGATGATCATATTTATCTTTAATGTATGGGTATCATGACTTTAGTTGAAACCCTACAACAAAAATAAAAAAAGTAAATGTTTAAGAAATAAATGGGTTCACCAATATGTTTTACCCTAATTTTGATTTAATAGTGTTTAATAGGTATAAATATTAGAATTATTTTTTAGATAAATACCACGGTTTTATGGGTCCCTTGCCCTATATTAGAAAATACAAAATTTCTAAAAAAAAATAAGATTACATAGACTAGCCAAGCTAAACCAACATGACTACAGAATACCAAATGCACAAAACAACCACAAGGCCACGAGCAAAATTAACAATAAAATCAACTACCATATGAACATGACATCAGACATAAAACCCTCATTTAATGGGATAGTATTCTAGTAGGTTACCCATCTTTCCCTTTTTCCCTTTTTTATTTTTTTACCTCCTACCACTTCCCTTGTTTGGGATCCATTACCATAATTTGCTTATCTAAATTCTGACTTTTCATAATCAAATTTTCAAACAATTATTTATCTGAATCTAAATTTTTAGATTCATGTCCTCTCTTCATTCCCCCTACCGAAGGTTTCAAGGGAATATTTTGGGCTTCATATCTTACCTCCACTTTAGACACAACTTCCTTAGTGGGATCAACATACTCTCCTTTCTTATTTTCTTTCAATTCCACATTTTCTTGCATCTCTAAAACTTCAAAATAGTCTTCAACCACTACCATCAGATCTGGAGCACTCCATTACCTCAAATTTGATTTCTCCCCCTTTCTCTTTCCTCTATAAGAGTTTATGAGAGGATAAGATGCATGAATATGACCTAGATTTTTACACTTCATTTAAAAGTAGCATTCTCATAATCTAATATTTTCTTATGAAGATCTTCAACATATTTCAAAATGATTTTATTCAAAACCCTTTTACTCAAATTAATCTCTACACAAATTCTAGCATAGGTGCACAATCCTGCCTCAGTTGTCTCATGATCATTCTTTATGAATGACCCTAAAGCATTACCTATTTCCTTATAATCATGTCAAAAAAGTAGAGGAATGTTAGGTAGACAAACCCAAATAGGCAACTTAGTTACAGAGAGGGAATTTGGATCAAACTCCAAAAACCAGGGAGTGATAAACAAACCCATATTTCCCCAAAACCAAGCGCCCTTTATAATACATTTTTGATAATCTTTCTATTCACATAAGTGGAATACAAAAAAACCTTTAGAGCACAAAAAAATCTCACATTGATTTGACCAGTTTTCATAAATCCATTAATATAAAGCGGTTAAAGAAGGCCATAATCCATTGAATCGATAGATTATTACATCCTCTTTAAAAGTATGATAATACTCATCCAATTCTTCCTATATAATATCTATTGAGGGTATCTCCTTCATTTGATCTACAATATAGGCTTGAGGAAGATTTCCCTTCATTGCATTTGCCTTACTTGCTGCATTTCTAATGGCTTCTTTGAAAGTTGCAAGTTTAAAGCGAGAATCCAGTATGGAAGAAGTTACATTATTCAATCCTTCCACCCATTTGTGAAGTCTTGAAGCCATGGAGATGATCAAACCACTCAAAAATCATCTTGCAGTTCCTTTCCCTAATGCACCAGACATTAGAACTCTACAAGAACTCCTGAGAGAACCTGTAATCTCAACTTCAATTCTAACACAAAATCTAGGCCTTTCACCCAAAGACAGCTTGTTTTTCTAGATAGAGATCGCACCATTATCTGATACCCTATTTGATCCACCTTTGGATTTTTTGGTTCACTCATTTTGTCAAATAGTTTATAGTCAACCACTAAAACCTCATATTTGGGGATGTCACTCCTTAAAATTGCTACTTACTGAGGATTTTTAACAAATAATTTATTGTCTTCTTCCCATTTTTATTCCTCTACCTCCTCTTATATATGATAAAAAATACCCTCAACCTTGATTTAATGTTGACTAATGTAATTTTGTCAAACATTTCACAACGTTTCATTTTTTTCATCAATTTGGTTGACACTCACAGTCCCAAGTACATGAGAAATGTTTGATTTTTATCCATTCTAATTGGGTCTAATGATAATGGAGTGATCACCAGAAGCTCTATCAAAGGACCTAAAATCACCCATGTGTTACTCTACATTGAAAACCATAACACCCTCGAGAATAGATCTCAAAGGCAAAACATTCCCCATGGACAAATTGGCCTTCTTGCCACATAACATAAATTGACCAGTATACAAACCCTCAGTGTCAATAAAGAGCTCCTTCTGCTACCTATAATGGAAGGGGTGTCTAAAAATGACCTTTCATAAAGGGGCACCATTCCTAGGGTCGAGAATGACTTCTATTATGATGCCCTTCAAATAACCCTTTCGTTCACCATAGAATAAACTTTGAAAGCGGGTAGGGCCCTTCCTGTGGTGGGTGTGGGATCTGAATGTGAAACCTGCTCCCTTTCTCTTTGTCATCACTTGAGTCTCCTGGGTTTTCACCATGGTTTATTTTTTTTAGGAGATTAGATCATTCATCCTCTGTGTATTCATCTCTATTATCTGATTAAAGAGTAACCAATTTAAAACTTGTTTCCTTTTCAACTTAAATATTTGAATTATTCTTTAAATTGTAATATAATATTTAATCCTAAATATGAATGTAAAGTAGAATTGATAATTGAAATTAATTGACAAGTGGTATATGCTAAAAATATTAATTAAAACTAAGAGTAAGATACTTAGTATTTTTTGGTTTCTAGTTGATTGTAACAAGTGTCTGATAGTGAGAAAAATAATAGAACAAGAATATGACAACTCAAGTTTAGGAACAAAGTTTGTGCCTATGTTTGGACAAGTTTTCACTCCCTAGATAATAGCGTAGGTCAGCCATTTATGTTGATTGTGGACTTATTTGCCTTGAAATCAATGCAATTGGATTGCTCTTCCATTTTCTCTTATGTTTGTTGAGAGGGATAAGATATTTTGATTATGTTAGTACTGCATAAACACCTTTATTTTCTTTTTCATTTCCTTAAAAACCCTAGGTTTACTTGTGAGAGCTAGAAACCTATAAAAAATAAGGGGAAGGGTACATAATAGATGTCTGATAGATATCAAGTCTAGTCTTTAATGAATGACCTTTGATTTGTATTTATAGCAGTGAAATTGAATAATTTTCTTTTGCTAACTTAAGAAATATATGGGATGACCCAAATGGATATTTTGAATTATGGAAGCTATCTGATAAATGTTGTGGAGATCAATTCATGCTATGTGGTTAGGTATGTGATAGTGGACCTATCTTCTTAGCACATACCTATCCCAAAAAAAAGATACAACTAGCTCAAGACCAGGAGTAGTCTAAGAGTGATATAGGGAAATTTGAGAATTGAATTTAGAAATCCATGTGTATTAGCGATGATAATCAAAGGGTTCAATCCCACATATAGATAAATTACTAAAGGAATGATGAATAAGAGTCTTGAATTTGATCAAAAGTCAATTGGTTTAAGATATGTCAAGAATTAACATTGTCAAGTACTTCTGACTAAATTTAGGTATCTACATAATTAATATATCATTGCAATATCATATCCAAGGATATTTACACCCCAATTTTATTGTAATTTCTATTTATTGAAGTGTTATAGCTGCATAATTGTACCATAATAAGGATTAGTGAAAGAACATAAAGAATTGAATCCCTACTTGTATCTCATACATAGGGATAAGCATTATGATTTTCATACACATTAGATTGCTTGTTGGAATACATGAGTGTTGATTATATTAAGAACAAGGGTTTGACAGAGGTAGACCCCTGACAACTACAAAAAAAATTATGATCTTACAAGGTCTCATGTATTGGATTATAAAAAAAGTAATGATATAATTCTTGCACATCAAATCAATGATCTAAGAGAGGTTTATGGCAAATGGGAGCTGATGAAGACATTTGTAAAGGTTTAGAATGATTAGACATCATATGCTAGTATCAAAACAATTATTTGTATTGAACTAATTTTATATTGATATGACCACTATCAAACTAATTCGATAGTGGTAATTTTCTTCTCATCATCAAATATTTATAATTTTTGTAGGTCAACTTTTGCACTACTTCTGAACCTAATTTTCATCATTTTCAATCACTACTAGAACATAGGTAAGTAAAAAGTCACATATTCCTCTATGCACCTCCTTTTTCAAATTCTAATTTTATTATACCTCTCTCTCTCTCTCTCTCTCTCTCTCTCTCTCTCTCTCTCTCTCTCTCTCTCTCTCTCTCTCTCTCTCTCTCTCTCTCTCTCTCTCTCTCTCTCTCTCTCTCTCTCTCTCTCTCTCTCTCACACACACACACACACACACACACACACACACACACACACACACACACACCCTAATATAGAGATGCATATATACATGCTATTACATTATTGATGCTTAAATTAGATTTGTCTTGTGACCCTTATTTTATAATTTATTGTAGTGTGTTTAGCTTAAAACCACTTTACCATTAAATATTTTGGTTAATAAGTGATTTATTTCACCGAACTATATGGTTTCATACCCTCTTACACTTATTAGGGTTAGATTGTGTCCATATTAGATCTTATTTTTATGGTGTCAATTGGCTTGGTTCCCCTTAAGGTTTGTAATTGTATGTCAGTGATGCAGAAAAAGGCTCTATGTAGTTCTCTTACGTGTTAGTGACCTAACCTAAGTGAGAGAAGATTACACCTTCTCTGTGTAATATAATCAATAATGTGATATGCTTTAATTAAATCATTATTTTGGTAAAAATATGTAACCAAAAGACTTCAACAAATAATGAGTGGAATAACAACATAATGTACAATCTCCTTGACAAGTTTGTGATAGATAGACTCAATGTGTGACTTAATAATTTGATTGTTTGGTACTTCATAAATAAATGGATTAGGTTACATGTATATATAGACTACTTTTAATTCAAATCAAGACACTCCATTAGATTCCCTTATTGATATTTCTCATTGAGGTAAATTCTTTTTTATTCCTAATTGTGCTTTGTTTAGGGTTTGTGATTGCATTTACTTCATTTCTTTTCATACCTAATTATATATTTTTTTTAAATCATAGGTTGTGTATTTGCTTAGCATACTTATTCCTTTTAAAATTATCAATTCTTGTAATGTAAATGATATATCTTATTTGAAATAAAATATGTAAGTTATGTATGATTATGATTATAATTTTGAAGTAGATGAAAAACATAATTGTCAATGTATTTAATTAATCATACATTGTTGTATGGTTTTAAAATGCACTTTTAATATTCATTGTAATATAATTCATAGATAATCCTTAATTGGTGCATAATTATCTACAAACTATTACTAGAGAAAAGTATCAATCAAGTTATTGAATTGTTTGACTTTCACTATCAATAATAAAGTCTTATCTTAAAAATACATGTTCTAATATAACTACTCTCCAAACCCTATCCCTAATATATTTATTATCTATATAAGATAATAAAGAGATAATGATTGAGGCAATTCATTGTAGAAGAGAGTTCTTTATTCTGACAATTTAAGTTAAAGCTTTTTAATCTAAAGAGGTAGTCATGCTACATGTGTAAATATGTGTATTATTTTTATTTAAAGTTTTCATTGATTTATATTATTGCATGTATTGTAGGTGTATATTTTATGGTATCTAGCATGATTTTGGACCTTGTCCAAATAATTTTATATGGTATAAGAGATAAATAAACTTCACCTCATTTTGCATGTAGGTTTAATTTTCATATATTAAATTTTATTTTGAGTTTCAATCTCATATTTTAGTGTCCTAGAGTAAATAACCAATCTTATTTGATAAAAAATTGGTGAACATAGTGGGGTACTAAGGGTTAAGAAAATAGAAAATTTCTTAATTTGATATAAAAATTTACCAAATGGTATATTTTTACCTCTACAGAAAACATTCATTTTGTGTCAAGTTTTAAATCAACCTCTGTATGCAAATTTTGAGCTGCCTTGAGATTTGTGTAGAAATAAAAGTGCTTCATTAGACCTAAATTTTACCATATGATATATATTAGCCTCTAAAAAAAAAATTCTACGTGAAGTGTTGATTCAACCTTTGTACGATAATTTTTTGTTACCTTGGGATTCATGCAAAAATAAAAATACTTTGTTTGACCTAAAAGTTTACTAGACTATAGATATTGACATTTACAACAAACTTTCCTTCTATGTGAGGTATATATTTGGTATATTTTTTATGTTTTTAGTGACATCAAAATTTGTGCCAAAAATAAAAAAGTTTCTTAGGTCAATCTATTTTTTCACACATAGATATATTATGTGTTTTTAAGCACTTACATTTTTTGTTGAGATTTTTGAATCACTATTGTTGTTAAGATATTCTAAATTATTTAGATGTATTTTTTAAGTAGAAACCCTCTAGGTTAGCATTGTGTTCTGACAATTGTAAAACTCATAAGAGCTATCATTTTTGGCAAAGTGGTAATTAGTTTTAATTGATCCATAGTGTGAGGGGCACCACCCTAATACTCAAGCCATTAAACAACACTGAATATGGATTTTATCTTCCACATATGTCACAGTATATAAAAGCACCTATGATTTTTATTTTTGCCAATAAGAAGTTTTAATTTTTTGAATATGTAGTGCACTAGTAAGTGGTTAAACCCAAAAGTTACTCTCTACATACCTCAGAGACAAGATATTATAGTTACAAGAATGGTGAAATCTTTCTTAGTTAGTTCCTTTTGGGTTGTGTTCACTATTTACACCTAGGATTAGTATATCAAAGGGTCTACAAATCGAACACACCCAACCTAGTAATTTAAGAGAAATCTAAGTTATACTTGGAAGTTTTGCACACTATTGCCATATCTTTGTTCATGTCTAGGATTCTTATTCAATTATAATATCATAATACCTTTTCAGTTACATGAAACCTATTTTCATATTTAGTTTTTAAACCGGATAGTGATTTTTCAAGAGATCTATATTATCACAAGTTAACTACAAGATACATCTTTCATCTTGGGGTACATCCTGTGACTTGTATTATAAGAATGAAACTACTATTACCGTGTCTATGATGAAAGTTAATTGTAATGGAATTGTCATTGATAGTCGTGAGTTAGTTCAAATTTGATGCTTGATTTATGAATTTGGATTTCCATAAACCCAACCCACTATGCTTTGATAGAATAATAAAAGTGCTATCCACATTTCACATAACCCAGTCGAACACCTATCCACTTTCTCAACTCCAGTTTATCTTCAACCCATGAAATGTTCAACTGTTACTTTTAGTCAAGCATCCATCATGTGATATTTTGAGCTTAGATCATATACATATCCAATACTTGTTCATACTTCTCCAAAAATTCAAAACCTAACTTCATATCCATCATAATGTTCTACCCCTACGTGCATAGTTGTTATAACTTTTATGCAACAACCCAATCTTTTGTGAGCTGCAATAAGAGAGCTATAAATTTCTTATCTTTAGACATCACTTGGTCACCCAATACTTGAGTGACCAATACAAGGCAAGTGTTATCAATGATCTGATGTGCCCTAGTGAGCTAGAGGTGTAGGTCTACATTTTCCTCCCTAAGCTACGAGACCTCTTACTCTAAGGTTGAAGCCTTCTACATGATATATTATTGAAAGGTAGATACCCCTTCAAGTTGTTTAGAGAGGTAAAGCTATGAAACATCAGGAGATGCTTCCTACACTATTATGGTCATAGCCAAAGTGGAAGTCATAGTTGTGATAGGTGCCTTATTGATTTTAGTTATTGATAGTAAACATGTTATTTTATGAGTGGATATTGTAGGTACATCCCAAAACCATTGGTTGGGGAGTTAATTCTTTAGTTGAGTTTCCTCCTCTTGCATAACCCCTTGGGTGGACCCTGATCTTTGTGATGTAGTGCGTGTTGGGCTTTAGGTTTCACACCTTTGGTTGAGAACTCTGTTGTGACTTGTTTTTCTGCACTATGCTCTACCTTTGCCTTGGCTGTGGCATCAGCTTTTACTTTAGCTTTGGCATCAGTGTCTACCTTAGTTTTAACATCTATCTTTGCCTTCTCCTTGGATTTTTACTCTTGAGTTTGCCTCTTTACTTTCTTTTTTTGCTTATGCATAACTTCTTTTATTTTTTATGTTTTTCCCTTGGTAGCTTCCTTTGCTTCAATATTCTTATGTTGCATTATTTTTGCATCTTAAATTGCTCATTATATGTCTTTCTTCAAATATTCTTCTTCATGTTGCTTCTATTGTTGTTCATATTGTGTTGTTTATTGTGTTTGATGGTGGGCCTTTGCTTCCTCCTTTTTCTTCTGTGCAACAATTTCTTCCTCCTTTTTCTTATTATACTCCTCTTTATGCTTCCTTTACTTTTCATCCTCAGTAGCTTTGCATTCTACCTCCTCCTTTTTCTTATTATACTCCTCTTTATGCTTCCTTTGCTTTTCATCCTCAGTAGCTTTGGATTCTACCTCCTCCTTTACCTTCTTCCTTTCTTCTTTGTGAGCCTTCAACATAGCCACCTTACTTGCCCTTTTTGCATCGACATGTGTTTTTGTAGCTCATTATTGATCTATAATGTCTTCTCATTTGGCTGACTTCTCGGGCTCCAGTGGGTCTAGATCTATGATCTCTACTTGTTCTTGCAAAGGACAAGATGAAGGAGATGACTCCACCACTATGTGCTTATTAACTGAGGACTTTAATTTGATAGGGGGCATTATTTTCTTCTTCATCCTCTTATATACCTAGGTTCCTCTTGTTGTTATGATGTTGGGGCTTGACTTTACAGTGGCTCATGTTCTTCAACTGTCAAAGGATCAATAAAGGAGATCATATGTTCATTGATTGATGATGACAATCTTGTCCTAGTACGAGTCTTCTTATTGCACACCTAAGTTTATTTTGGGCTCTCTTATTATGGTGAGACATATTGTACATCTACAAATATTTCACCTATATTTGATTGTTATGGGAAGATGGTTTATACTCCTAAACATCCTGCACCTAGATCTGATTGAAATAGTTTGGCGTGCTAGTGTTTATGCTCTACCTCTTGCCCAATAATATCGATTATTATAGATGTTGAAGGTGTCATATTGCCAACCCACAAGTTTTGTATTACTTAATTTTGCACTTGGAAAGTGTGAACTACCTTCTAAAATAAAAACTTGTTTTCTTCCTCCTGATCAAAAACTTTTATGCCTATGTCTGCAAGCATATACTGCAAGCCTTCCTACTCTTCTACTCCTAGTTCTGAAAGATCACATTCTACTACAAATTTTGGTACATGTTTATTATCCAACCAATATTTAGTGGGGAGAATATATGTGATAGTGTATTCCTTTTTCATGTATTAGTTTACGATGGGGTTGTTTATGCTTATGACGTTGCTTGTAACTGTGCTTATTGTTATGATACTAGTTTTTGCAAAAATGGTTGTTGTGCCTATTGTCAATGTTGACCATTTTGGTCCTACAAGCCAAAATTGGTCTCCTTCTTCCCCTGTTGTTTTGAGCCAATTCAAATTTGGTTTGTACAAGTCTTTCAGCAAAAAGATGAATTAGTTCAAAGAATGCAAGGCTTTTACAAAGCTTTTTCAGACATTTTGTTCGAAGAAATTCATAACGAAAGAGAACAAAATTTGAAGGCACATTTCCTTAAAGTTGGAAAAGGTGGTTCAACGTTGGGGTTCAACGGCATGATCTTTCTAAGAACTTTAAACTTTAAACTTTGAACCATTGTTAGTTTAATCAATTGGTTCAATTGGTTAGTTCAAAGTGTTTGGTTCAACGAGTTGGTTCAATGGGTTGGTTCAAGCGGTCATTTCAATGATACATCTAATTCACAAGGGAATTGAATGGATGCAACTCCTTGTAGAACACAAAGTGTTGAACCATTAAATTCCAAAAAATGGTTCAAGCCAATTAGAGGGTTCAATGACAGAGATCCGAATAAAGAAAATTCTAAAGGAAAGTGAAGCTGAAGGAGTTGCTAAAGAGGTGATGGGGGCACGAACGTCGACTTCGTGGTAATGAAATAACTGTTGGTCTTTAAAATAATTGATAGGGCCGAAAGGGCCAAGAAAAGATAAAAATTGGGAAAAGATAAAAGTTGAAGAGTGAACTCAATGACCCGTTGAGAAAGGAGCCCAAGGAGCCAAGCGTAGATATGGACAAAATAGCCCAGGTGGGAAAAAGGGAAGTGTCAGCACTAGGAGTTATTCTAGCGGTTGAAACAGTCTCTGCTAAGTGGTCATCAAGGAGTGCAAATAGTAAATGGCATGGCCTATTTTTCCTCATTTTTCATTGATGAGTAGACAACTGCATGAAAGTCTTAAACAAGGGTGGCCTTGTCATTAAAATAATCGAGCAACCCATTTTTTTGCAATAGCATTTAATACGTTTTAAACGCTAAAGTCAAGACTTGCAACTAACACAGCATGTTCTTTCAATGACTTCCTCTTCCCAATGTTTTCAACACAGCATGGGACACTTTTAAAAAAGGGCACCATTGCTTCCTCTTTCTCTATATATATTTTAATCTCTCATTTGAAAAAAGAGATCTCTCAGCTTGTAAGGTGGAGCTCTGCCAAAATTTACCTTGAATCAAAAAAGAAGCATTTTTGCCTCCATTTGAGCTTGCACTTTTGCATATTTCTGTGGCTTTGTCTTGTGTTAAGTCATTTTCCTTCATACTTTCATAAAATGATTCAAGCATGTCTAGTGTATTGTGAGTTCTTCTTCTGCAAGTCAACCAGAAGTGTCTAAAACAGAGTATAGGTGCATGTGAACAGGCTACCATAGTGTATCTTAGAACACCTCTGGTAGTTCTTCCTCCCTGTATCTCCAAAGGATCTCTAGCTCACTGATGCAGAAGAGTTTCTCATATCAAATGAAGTGTATATCAGCTTGTTCTTGATGTAAAGTGTATGTTCAAGCTAAGTAGATCAACCATTTTTGGTGCATCACCGTTTAGTCTAGGTTTTGTTTTCAGTCGTCCTTCTCTCTTTTCAACCCCCCCACTATATATATTAGCATTAGAAAATCTTGGAATAACTCAGAGATGCATCAAAGGGAGCTAGCCCTTATCTAGAGATTCTCCCCTCAATTTTGCCAGACCCACAAGCAAGAGAGGAGTCTCCATTGTGCCATGTGGAAGGTAGGAGCTCAGCCTTTTGTTAAGGGTGCAATCCACATCGTCAATAGTCAATCAGACTTGCACCCTTGTGAAGGTAGTTTTAGGTCTTCACAATCTGCTAAAATATAGAAACAATCTTAGGTTGTGGGTGGCCTAATTGATGGATTGAATCTTTAGATTCTAAGGGCTAGCTCCATTTGGTGTATCAATTAGGATCTCTACTCTACACTACAAACTGTTGGGAAAAGGGAAGAAAGGAGACTAAAGGAAAAATCCTATCTAATGATGGTGATACACCTAAATTTTGGTTCATCCACCCAATTTGAGCTCCTAAAAATACTGATTAGATAAGTAAAATATTGAACTTTCAACTCCAGTTGACTCCTACGCATCAATATTTCATGAAAAGGTTTTATATGATGATCAAGGCTTCAATAAAATTATGGAATAGGCCTAATTCAAGGCACTAACTAGCCATTTCATCCAATATAACTTCAACCAAAAGATGTCAAACATGGAACATGATCTGCATAATCGATCAGCTAGTAACTAGGTAAGAATCAAGACTTGACAAGGAAGAAAATTCTATCACGTATGAAAATCACTAACATAAATACACTATACCAACATTCTAGAATCTAAAAATTATAGTTCTTCTATTTATCTAAAAAGGTTACAAAACTCAATCTTTGGTAGAATTTGGTCTTGCTAAAAGAGGGATTGATCTATCCAAAATGGCTGGAAAAGCCAACTTATATAGAAAAAACCCATAAAATCCAAGAGGTTGGCACTGAAAATAGAAGAGGAGATCAACTCCCACATCTCACAAGTCAAATTTTAGCTATCAAAAGATAAATAAGCCTTATGATAATATCCTTTTGTTGTATACCTTGCATGAAAAGCTCTTTGGCATTGAAAAGGATGGTGGGCCCAACTTTGAAAAGTCAAATTATCTTGCATGAAAATCCATGCCACAATATTCAAAGGAATATGCCTCTCTATTGAACTTAAAGCTGAGTTAGATCATTGAATGCATGAGATGATTAGGTAAAAAGCATGACTTCAATAAACAATCAACTAAAACCTTGACCAATTAACTATAGATAGCCTTTGCTTGCATAGAAAAGGACCTTGATGAGTGAGAGGTGCATGGAAAATCCAAGAGAACAAAAAATACATGGCATAGAAACTCATATTGAAATCCTTGTTAGCTTATTCCAATGCTAAATTTCTTGAGCCCTTCATGCATTCAAGTCTCCATTTTAGAATTGAAAGAGTTGTGCCTGAAAGGCTACATGTCTTTTCAAAGTTTGAATAATTTGATTGTTACATTTACTATTTGGCGTGCTCTTTACTATAGTCTAATCTTGCTTGGGCCACTTTACATGCTCTGCATATATTCCTTTAGACTACTATTTGGGCTTTGTGTTTTTATTTGTATCTACTCATGTGGTCAATATTTCTCTCAGATTTTAATCTTCCTTCATTTCCTCTTTAGGCTTTTACTTGGTCCATTTCTCCTTTCTTGTGGCTTTTATTTCTTTCAATTTGAACAATTCCCTCAAACAAAAAGTCTAAAGGAATCATATCTTCAGGCTTTTATCTCTTTCAATTCCTTCGATTAAATTGTCTGAAGGAATTCATGTCCTCAAAATTTTGAAAATGAATCCTTGGAATTTTGAAATGGCCCTCTCCGGCATTTTGAAAAGGACTTTCAAGATTTTGAAATGTCTCTTTCTTTTGGCCTTTTTGTGTGACACATTCCTTAGAATAATTTGTTCGAAGGATTGTCCCTTTGGATTTTATATAAATGTCCCTTTAGGTTTTTTGAAATGTCCCTTCGAGTTTTTGGAAAAGACCCCTTTAGAAAACTTGAAATGGTCCTTGGGCTTTTTGCAATGGATCTTCCTGAAGAAAAATGACCCTTTGGATTTTTTCATTTGGACCTTTTCTGAAGGAATCATACCATTTATCCTTTTGATAAGTTTCTCTTCAAAAAAATTAGTGAGCCCTTCAGACTTTTGATTGTCACTTTCCTGAAAGAAATGACCCTTCAAAAAAGTTAAGTGACCCTTCGACTTTTTCATAATGGTCCTTTTGTCTTCAAAAATGCCTTTTTTCAAAGGGAAGGTACCCTTCATCTTTTATGAAATGCACCGTTCAAAAATTTGAAATGGACCCTTTGCCTTTGGAGAGATCCTTTAGATTTTTTGAAATTGCCCTCTGGTAGAATTTCTTCGGACTTTTCTCCTGATAAAGAATACCCTTCGGTAAAGTGTCAAGTGACCATTCGGCAAAGTTACAAGGGTCTTCAAAAAATTTAGAATTGACTTTATCAAAGAGAAATTGACCCTTTCAACTTCTTACAATGAATGCTTCGGCATTTTGAAATGCCCCTTTCAAAGAATGTTTGGTCCATTTCTTTTCAAAAATGCCTTTTTCCAAAGGGAAGGTACCCTTCAGACTTTCAAAACGTGCCCTGTTTGTTGAAAATAACCCTTCGAAGAAATTGAAATAGAACATCAAAAAACTTTGAAGGGGCACAGTGAAACCAAAATAACTCTTTGAAACTTATGAAATAGGACCATTTCTCAAGAAATTATTCTCGAAGTCTTCCTTCCATGAAATCTCGAAGTATCTTTTGCTTGTCTTCTTTTGAATTGCTCAGAGCAACATAAATACCTTCATGTAAAGAACAAGATGAGTGAAAGAAAAGTCCCTAAATCACCTAAACAACCTCAAGACCTGTTAACCATGGATTCTTCAAAGACTTTTCAAGACCAGCTGCTGACTCACAAAACAAACTGTCATGGTATGCAAAGTTTTGATTTGTAAGGGTTTCAATTTGACCTGTGAGGTTAAAATTGTCAATAGTGCCCTTGGAAGTATCAATCATAGAGGTTATACTAAGTGGGTAGCCTATACTTTTTGCCATAGAACTTATGTATGTACATCAATCATGGTAATGAAAAATGGTAGTGAAGTAATAGGTGCCTTTACAAGCTCGTGCACTCTGATTTGTATGCCATCATCCATCTTAATCACTATAATGTGTTGGCCCAGATATTGCATTACATCTACAAGAATTTAGGGATGCGAGCAATAATCTCTAAAATTTCCAACCACCATGTGTTAAACTCTCCCAACTACACATAGTATTGCCTTATTTTGGTTCAAGCAATACTAGCTAACTCCATTGTAGGCTAGAAGTTTACATCCAAATTTACTGGTCCCTAAGGCAACTTACAATACATGAAGCATAAAAAATTATTGAGAATTGGTACTAGAAGGTGTGTGATTTCCCTTTGATGACCTTTTATATGTTTTTTATGAGATTTGAGACCAAAAATTTGGGCCAATTAAAATTCTCATTAAGCCTTAACATTCAGTAAAATGTCGATGACACCTTTGGTGGTTTACCTGGCAATTTTAGTTATTTATTATAACTAATTCATGATGCATTCTACTAGAAGTCACACTAAATAATCCTATACAAACTCAATGGAAATCCCCCTAAATGATTTTTTATAGTTGTCCCAAGTGTCAAAATGAATTGGTGGTGTTTTTGTCTTTTAAGGGAGTAAAGATTTACCCCTTGAAAAAAACCTTGTTACTAACACCATTGTGGTTGGATTGATGTATATTGTCACATCTTGTGACATATAAATGGCACAGTCATTATATTTTCTAAGAAGAGTAAGCATGATTTCATCTAGTTACCCAAAGCTAGACAATTTGATTAATCACTCTACATTAGAACCTCGTAGTCGATGTTGAAGCATTAGGGCTTGTGGCCATGCTTCTTTTGTTTCTTTAGGGGAAAATAGGTTAGCTTTGATAGCATATATGAAGTTAAATAGTTATAGAACATGATATCTAGTTTGTCTTAGGGTAAGACCAATGTCCATATTCTCTTTTTGTGCATCTATGAGTGGATGAGAAGCTGTGATTTGTCTATGGAATCTTGTTTGATTGTTGGAAAGCACTAGTTTTGTCTGGAATCTATATTGATGAACACTTCAAGTAAGAGAATGAATTTGAATTGAAACATAGATATCTATTATTTTTAAAGGTATGTAATGGCATAATGTCATGCATTCCCTTGTATATATGACTTTTCCCACTTGATTCTACATGACACCTTAATTTGAATGTAATGAGTTGTTTATGTGTCATTATACCTTCAAAATTTAATGCATTCAATCATTAGATGTCGTGATGTTATTGCTTAGCTAGCCAAATGCATGATTTATACTGACTAGATTCATTGATGTGACGTGTCATCCTTTCAGTGGTCAAGTTTCTTTTATTGTCCATAAACTAAATCTAACCCTTGATCTGCTTTTGGAAAATATGCAATATTTCAAGTGTGTCATCATTAAACAAGTTTTTAATGATTGATATATGTCCCTTATTTGTACTTTGTATACCATCATCTCATTACCAAACTTATTTAGTGACATGTCTCCCTGCATATTTGTATGAGGTGTTCCTTATGTGCTGACTTTCTCACTTTATCGCACTCTATGACTGTAACTTTCAATTTGGTTCCTTTGTCCTACAATAAAGAGATCACACTCTATTAATATACTACAAACCTACAAACAAAACAAAAAACAATACATGAAATAGAAACCCTAAACTACATGGTGTTACTCAACACCCACCCATGATATTTATACAAGATCGATAGATATTAGCAGTGGTAAGGCTTAAACTCATAGCCATTTACCTGCCCAAGAAGAATGCTTTCCTATAGATCCCATAACACAATAGTTATTTATTGTGATAATTTGTGAATAGTGTATGGTCCTTTCCATCTAGTGTGTATCTTACCAAGAAAATCTATGAATTTGCTACCATATAATAACACTACTTGTTCTATTTGAAACTCTTTGGTTCACATGTTGTGATCATGTCATTTTTTCTAACTTATAATATTGATCTCTTGTGTTCATTTCAATAAATTTATAGTTTTTTCCATTCAGGTGAGATCCATTAGTCTTGCCTATAGAGAGTCTAGATCTCATAATCACATGATCATTGCAATTCCTAGAGTAGGGACTATGTATTCCATGGGCATTACTGCTTCAAGTCCATAGACAAGCTAAAATGGAGTGAAACTTGTCACACATTTGTAGTTTTTCTTGTACACCCATAGGATTGTAAGAATCTAATCCTCCCAATCATCTCTTTGGACATTTCATATCCTTATGAGCATATTATAAAGGACTTTGTTTGATACTTTCGCTTATCCATTTACTTGTGGGTGAAATGTCTTGCTTTTATGGTGGGAGATCATAAAATCCTCAATGAGAGTCTTTATAGTATTATTGAGGAAATATGTTCCTCTATCACTGAACAACTTGATCGGGCACCCAAATTTGGTTATAGTATTTTCATTGGGAAACTTGGTTTCATCTTTAGCACTACAACTTGGTATCATAATAGCTTCAACCCATTTAGTAAAATAGTATGTTGCAATGATTATGTATCTTTCATGACTATGTTTGTTGGCTAAGTTAATTGGTCCTACAAAATCAATACCTCATTGTTTGAATTTCTACTCAAACAACATAGGATTTAGTGGCATCTCATCTCTCTAATTCAATTTTCCCATTCTTTAACAAATATCACAGTGTTTAAGTACCTAGTGTGTATCCTAAAATAAGGTAGGCTACCACAGACTACTTTGTAGAATCTTTCTCATTGTAGATTCTCCTTAGAAATGTCCACCTATTATTCATTGTCATGTCTCTTAAATAAGTTAAGGTCATTCATATTACAGAGCTACTCTGCACAGAACTTCATCTTTGCCCATTTTGTAAATAAATCCATTAATAATACTCAAGGGAATAACTCGTGAAATTAATTACTTTTTGTCCATTTCTACATAGTACACAAGAAATATTCCTTACTCTAGAAGATTTATTGTCTTGTATATTTTCAAGAATCATAGAGACTCAAAATATATGTGCATATGGTGATTCATCTTATAGTTCCTCAAGTTCTTCTCCATTGTATATCTGGCTTGAATGGTTTGGTCTTGTGTTCTCCCTCCAAAATTTCACATTGATTCAGAACTAAAGCTCTTAGAAAAGTATCAACCATCTAGATATCATGGCTCCTAACATGAACTTATTTACCAGGAATCACAGAGCCTCTTGATCAGTGAATAATTCAAATAGAATTACTAGAAGATAGTGCTTGAACATTTGTAGTGTAAACATCATTACTAGAGTTTCCTTTCTGTAGTCATATAATTATTCTCTACAACTTATAGTTTATGACTTGTGAACTAAATAGGATATTCAAATACTCCATTTTCTATTTGTGCGAGAACAAATCCTACTATAATTCATGAGGCATCAACATGCACAAGAAAAAGGTTTGCTCTAGTCGTGAAAGACCAAATAGGAGTTGTTACTAGTCTCTACTTGAGATCTATAAATGCTACTTAGCACTCTTGATTCCATTCAAACCTAGTATCTTTTCACAATAGATTTTCCATAAGGGTAAATATAGTTGCATAACCTTATATGAATTTTTTGTAGTAGCCTGTGTCTTAAGAAAGATCACACCTCTATAGAACTCGTAGGAGGTGGCATTCCCACAATTACTACGCTTTTGGCATGGTCCACCAAAATCCCATCACTACATACTATATGCCCAAATAAAACATCAAAAGGTGTGAAAATAAGCACTTATTCAAGTTTAATACAATGTGCACAAAGAGGCATCATTTTAGCACAAGTCACAACTTAGACAAGTGCTCTTTGAATAAGAAAAATATAACATATACTTCAAGAAAGACATGAATGAAATATTTAAATGTAGAAATCACAGCAATAGAAAACACAGTTGGACATTATTCAACCCAAACAACATTACTTTGTATACAAAATATCCCCATTCTATTGTAAATGTTATTTTGGCTTGATCCCCCACTATGATTAGAATCTGATGATAACCATCAAACCCATCCATAAAAGAATAGACCTCATGCCATGTGACTGATTCTAAGAATTCATTTGTGAAAAAAATTGGGAATGGATCATTGATACAGGCATTATTTAGTGCACAATAGTCACTGCACACTCTGATTTACACATATTTCTTAGACTGAACCACCATTGGGCTAACCTAATTTGCCTTTTCCACTGGATATATAATGCATGTGTCTTACATTTGGTCTAATTTAACCTTTACCTTTAGTTTCATGTTGGGGATTGATCTGTATAGATGTTTTTTAATAGGTCATATGCACTCCTTCAACTCAATATGTATTTCCCCTAACGAAGGATCTCCACCCTTTACTTCTATGAACTTGGTTGGGAAAACATCCTGATAATCTTGTAAAAGCTGCAATGCTTCTGAAATCTCATTTTGTTTTTAGTAGTCTCCTAGAGTATTAAGTTTAGGTTTAGACTTTATTCCAATGTTGCCAACAAATTTATTGAGTGGTTATTAATAGATTTTGTTTGATGCACTTACAATTGACTCTCGTAGAGTTATCTTCCCTTCCTGTTCTTGAATATTTAGATTTTGTAGCTTTGCATCTTCATTTTGTTGTACAATATTGGATTTGGGTAGCTCTACTTCTTACCTAGGTTCAAATAATCCCTTCAAATCTAAGTCCTCGTCATTATCATTGGACTCTATCAGTTATTTATCATCCATGATCCTATTACGAGGTTTGACAAAAAGAAACTCCTTTTGTTTGTTGGTTATGTAATTTTGGAGAGCTATATTCAAGTCTATGGCTACTTCCTACTACAAAGATGACTCTATTGTAGTACTTAAATCTTCTTATCACCCATAAAATACAAATATTTTCATTTTCTTCAAAGTATTATGCACAAGAGGATTATCATCCTTTAAAATAAAAGTTTGAATGAAATCATGTTGTATTTGAGGCAAATTATTCATCTCCCATCTACATTCCTAATGCATTTACCAAGTTATTGGGAGCACTAACAAAAAATATTTGCATGCACCTAGTATTTAGGTTCAACATCCTATGCATACCACACATCCACACACTTATGAAGATGCATTTGTAGGCATTATTTGTCCTATAAAAAGGGCCATTACTCATTGATAGTAGGTGGTATTTGGAATCAAGAGCATAGTAATTCACACACCTCATCCTTCTACAACTGGTTTGTTTTTTTAATTGCCCATCAAGTCACAACAACTCCCTTTAATTCATGGTTTAATGCATCCACTCTTTGATTTATGTTAAGAACATGATGTTCTAAATTGATGATGAACTGGTTCAGATCTTCAATTTCAAAATACTAATATAATTGGCATTCAATATTCATAGTAGACACACCTCACGATCTCCTCTTATCTAACTCAACATGTGGGTATTAGAATCACCATTAATTAAAGACACTACTTCTCATAGTAAAGGACCTTCTAGTGTAGGTTCAATATAATCCATATCTATCATGCATACATTATACAATAGATCTACTTTAAATTTTGTTGGTGATTGCATTGACAGTGAATTACAATCTTCTATTTGGAACTACATAACTAGTGCCTTTGTTATCACCAATTTGCATATAGGTTGTTATGTTAATTGTGGTTGTTGTTGCTACTCCCATTTTGGGTAAAATAATTGGTACTTTGTATCTCTTAGTGTATTCTACTTGTGTTTCATACCCACCTTAAACTAGTTGCTATATCCATAAGCATAAGGTGAACCTAGATCCTTAGGAATGATATCAAGCTTTCTATCATTCTCATTTAGGGAATAATGATAATTTTATCCCCTGGTGCACTTCTGATTGATTACACATTGTATTAATGGTCATTTTACCATCGTAAACCCACTTCTTTCCAATTAACATAGGGCAATGCATTACAAAGTCTTCATATCAATCACCTTAAAATCTCATCATAGGCTCAGGTCTGCAACCTTGATTTCTACATCTTTGAGATGACCAATTAGCTCCACCTTGCCATAGTCTATGAGGCTTAGCATGATTAGATTCTAGTTGGGCATTAATTAATCCAATATCCTCCCATGTAGATTGAGGTATCATATTAATTGTTCTTCCAAAGTCAGACACAACATTTGGTACTTCATCCCATACCAGTTAAATACCCACATGGGATTCAACATCCTAGGGCTTCTTAGTTTTTACATACCAGACTACCTTGTCAGTGCATTGTTGACCCCTTTGTGTGCACTCCGCTAAGTTATGTAGAAGATTGCTAATATTATGTGATATATCTTCATTTAACATAGAACTTAGGAGTTTGAGAAGATTAGTCAATGTGGTAACTACTCCATCCTATCTCATGATGTGCATAATTTGGCCATACATCTAGGTGCCAATAACTATAGTATCACCTTCCATCACAACCTACTGATTAATGTTCTATATAACCTATGCTACTTGGTACATTAATCCCCTTTCTGTAGTAGGATAAAGATATTTATCTTGTTGAACTTTTATGATTCTTTGTTCTAGTGGCATCTATAAAGGAGGTAGTCCCTGATCGACATGTTGTTATCGTGTCATTGCTTGCAAAAATGTAGAATCTTTAGGATGTGTTTAATTAAATTCACATTTCATACCATATTTTCTCGTCTCTATTTTTCCAATGTTGGACAATCCTTTGTATGATGCTATTATAAAACTCATACCCACATGGGATTCAACATCCCAGGGCTTCTTAGTTTTTACATACCAGACTACCTTGTCAGTGCATTGTTGACCCCTTTGTGTGCACTCCACTAAGTTATGTAGAAGATTGCTAATATTATGTGATATGTCTTCATTTCACATAGTAATTAGGAGTTTTAGAATATTAGTCAATGTGGTAACTACTCCATCCTATCTCATGATGTGCATAATTTGGCCATACATCTAGGTGCCAATAACTATAGTATCACCTTCCATCACAACCTATTGATTAATGTTCTATATAACCTATGCTACTTGGTACATCAATCCCCTTTCTGTAGTAGGATAAAGATATTTATCTTGTTGAACTTTTATGATTCTCTGTTCTAGTGGCATCTATAAAGGAGGTAGTCCCTGATCGACATGTTATTATCGTGTCATTGCTTGCAAAAATGTAGAATCTTTAGGATGTGTTTAATTAAATTCACATTTCACACCATATTTTCTCTTCTCTATTTTTCCAATGTTGGACAATCCTCAATATGATATTATAAAACTCTACAATAAACACAATACATATGCCTCTATGGATTAGTGGGGTAGTTATGTATGAAGTGATTGTACTACCCACACAAATATCAGATGATTGGTGGATGTGCCTATATTTCACCGTGATTATGATTACCACCTTGGTAACCCCTTGGTATCCTCATCTATTTCCACCTTATTTTTGATGGTAACCCTATCCTAACTACTATGAACTATCATAAGCCCCTTGCCTCTAAGGTGAATCCCAACCCTATTGGTATCCATCATATACCCCATATATTATTTGAGGAGAAGATAGAGTCCAGCCTGATAGTTGTTGTTGTGACACAAAGGCCCATGGTTTCTAGTACTATGGATATGGGGGAGTCTATCCCACTTGGTACTAAGGAGATATATGAACCTGAGGTGCCCAACTTGTGACAACTATGGTTGATATTGAGGTTAGGTTTCCCCCCATCTAGGAACATTATGCATTATAGAAGTCATGTCCACATCTATGCTTGGGATTCCTAGCTTTGTAGAAGGAATTTTTCAAGTCACAACTACAAAGACATTCTTGGTGATGTCTTCCTTTAGTTCTTGGAGTGCTTAGCAATTCTTTTCACATGATTGTGTGACTTATAAAAGTTATAATATATATTCTAAGGTTGTTAAATGTATTATTTTAATAAATGATATTTTTTAGCCACATGGACCACTACATGATAGATTTCATAAAATTTCATCTTAACTTTAGGGCAATCATATTGATGGTGCCTTTATTCTACACATTTCATGCATTTGGACATGTTACTTTCATGTAGTTCCTTTATTTTGTGTAACACAGTGTCAATCTTTACTTTCATCTTTGCAATTGGTTGTGGGCTATATTCATAATCCTCTATTTGTTTCACATAGAATGCAGCTACCTGAGAATTCACCTTAGTCTCAAATCGAGTTTGAATAATGCCAAACTTAATTTGAGGTAATAAGCCTTATATGATCTAGGTGGCCTTATCCTTATCTTGGAACATAAAGTTTACTCTATTCATTACATCTAAAAATAGGTGATCATATTTATACACTAATTTGCTTGATTTCTATCTAATGTCTTTCAGCTTATGGATCGTTTGAATTTCACACTTATTTACTTTGAATTCTCCTATCAATAGGGCTTTGACATTGTTGAAGCTTAATTTATTACCATCTATTTCATATATGAACTCTAAGGCTTGCCCTATTAAATCTCTTATGAGCTCACACTTATTCACATCATATATAGTTACATTTTTGATCTACCATTTCATTTCACAAGTCAACAACTATTGTTTAGGGTTAGTAGACCTGTCATATGGTGCCAATGTGACAAAAAATAATGGATTTAGAGACATGTTCATAGAAGGAACACTTGAAACTAGTGGTAGCAGAGGCAGTGGTGGTAAACTCAACTTGGGTGAATTTTTAATATTTGGTGAAACCTGAAATCCTAATTTAGTCAATTTGCTCCTATCTAACACTAACTTGGTGTCGGCACTATTCTTTCCAAACTTATATGTAAAAGATTCAAACCATGAACTATATTTACTACTAACTTCATTTTTTCTCTTTTCTAATGATAAAGCAGGCACAGGGGATGCAACCCTTGAAGTTAATTTTTCATGTCTGTGACTTATATTATACCATAACTTGAACCTATTTTAACAATGTGACTTTACATGACTCATTCAAAAGACTACTCCTTTTCTTATCCAAACAATATCCTCCCTTCTAGTTGTGATCTAACGCTACCTTTTAACTAGTCTACTTATTCTTATTCTACCTTTCCACTTTATTCCATTTCTTCAACATCTTTATCTATCTTTGCACCTTTTCTTTTCTCAGGCCAACTCCTTTCCTTGTCCTCATATTCTCTAGCCTCTCTTGCTCTCCTATGAGCTCGTATTCCTACAGTATATTTTGAATTATCTACTCTAATTTTATTCATAAATAAATTACGATTATTCTGATTATTTCATCTTCTTTGTTATCAAAGATCTCACTCTAACCCTGGAATGTGCTTTTCAATCTACTTCTCTGCATCCTCCATCTTCTTAGTCCAAGTTCAAACTTACCTTCTCGGTTCCTTATCATCCACTCCATCATCGCACACATCCCCCAATGCCCAAAGTGACTACTCCATGTTGGTAGGAGTGGGTACCATGGCCTTTTCTACAACTAACATTTTGACAAGAATAGGTGGTCACTATATAAACTTTGCATCTGATTCCTCTCATAAATAGGTCTTGCATAACCTTGAATGCAATATATCTTTGTACAACAAATTTTATGATGTACCTATCAATAGTAGTTTTCACCCAATGATTTATCACACGAGTCTTGTTAGTGTCTAATTTTCATAAGTTTTATAGTATTTATTTCATCCAAACTATAAATCCTATCTTTCTCAGTTGAAAGTAGTAGTATTTTAGTCTTGATAACCACACACCTAGTAGTCCACGCAATTCACACCAAAATTTCATATATTTCTATGCTTGTAAATAACTTATTGTGCAATGCTTCCAATTATTTTTACTTCTTCTGTGAAATTATGAATTCATTCCTTGAGCCATCTTTCCAAGTTTCTCTGTCTTGGTATCCATCACAACATGTTTTAATCTTCCATACTCATTGCACCATTGTTAGTAGAGGTTCTTGTAAAATTTATCAAAACATGCTAATAGGGGATAGTTGTGCAAAAAGTAATATATAATAACAAAAATGAATTTGCACATAAACTTTACATGTACCCAACTACTACATCAAATAAAACTATCATGAGTCATAGATATAAACAATTCAAACAACAAGCATTTTCATATTGGATTGATTACATCAACACAAAACATATCACAAGCAAGGAACATAAGGAAACATATAGGAAAACCATTATTGAATCTCTATATTGATCTCAATATATTGGAACCTTTTTTTGTACAAGTGAGCAGTATGTATAGATCTTTCTCAAGACTCTGTCACTTCACATTCTAACCTTTCACAACAAATTAGGAAAATACTCTTCACATTATAAATGATTTTAATATACAATGATATCCACATACATACAAAAATATTTTTCTACATACAAAATGATGCAAAACCCATACTTGTCATACAACTATACACTACAACTTGCATCCCTATTCTACTACCAACATACCACAAAAAACATTAGGACAACATGAGATATGACAATGACATAATACAAATATGACATGTACACCACCCTCCTAGAACAATTCATCAAGATCTTGGAAAAAATTAAATATATTAAGCATGAATTTTACTATGAATCTCTCCTTCTTGTGTTAGCTATGTATTTTATAAGGAACTTACTAGGGAAAGCAGAGCTAGTGAAGTGGGACCAAGGGAAAATTATAAGGGACCAAGTAATAGGGAATTTGAACACTTTTTTGGATGGGGTTCATATTATTGATAATATAAAGGAGTGGGGGTATGAAATTAGAGGTATGGTTGTTAGAAGATATAGAATATCAGATGTAATAGTAGACATAAAATGAAGATATATTATTTAGAGTATATACATATAATATATTTTTCCACCCATACCACCCACATAAAGTAGTAATAATGCTACTCCCATATGAGAATACAAATGAAAACATTGAAAGATTAATATTATCTATCAAATCACTTCCCATTGACCTTGGGACACCAATTCCTCGCAAATGAAGTGATGATACATTGTGACAAGTAAGGCAATTTTGAGGAATTAGAATATGTAAAGGGTATCATGAACATGATCACACCTCCTCTATTGACACAAGTAAGATAAACAAGTGGAATGGTTCAAGTGGTCATTGATTTTAACAACCCCACCCAACAACATAAGAAAGAGAAAAAATAAGGTTTAGCATAGACTAAGAAGATTAGAGAGGATCGACACTATAAGTCTAAGGATGACCACAATGCAAGTGGTAGCAAGGGATGATACCACTCCATTTCAAATATGAGAATTTTTCATTGAAGGGTGTTGCAAGAAGCTAAAATATATAATAAAATCGCATTTTCATATCCATAAGGATAAGCAAGGGACCAAAAAGTGGAGAGGGGTCCTCTAAGGTGGCATAAGGATAGAAAAATAAGGACCCACCATATCAACTACATCTTCTATGGAGATAATGGGACACACATTAATACATGTGAGTGGAGATAAAATAAAAAGGATCCCTTCTCCCATAAAAATGAGAGAAAAATAAAATTAAAGTTAACATTGAGAACATGCATAAGAAGACATGGTAATCCCCAACCATAAAAGAAGGGTTAGTTATATATTTATAAAATGAGTCTTCTAAGGCAAAAACAAAGATATGATAAGGATGCCAATTTAGAGTAGGAAAAATAACAAAGGAGGAAGAAGAGGACCCATGATAATAGGTACCAGATTTAGACATCATTTTCTTAGAATTGCAAAAATGAAATAGAGTCTCAAGGGTCAGAAAGACTTGCAAAGAAACAAACAAAATAAGAAAGGATAAATCATTCAATCTATCATATAGTACATATAAATAATCTAATATATTGGAGGTGCTATAAGTCATAATGTAGAGCCGAGTCATAGAGACATAGAAGGAGAGAAGATGAACCAAAGAGATTGCCATAACATTGCAAGAAGAAACCAACCAAAAAATAGTGACAAATAAAAAAATGTCTTTGGAGGATAAGAGATAATGATAACTTGCAAGAGAAAGAGCTTTATACTAAATAAAAAACATATGCATTATTGAAAGATTTAAAACAAGAAAAGTGACTAGAAGCCATAAAGAAAATGGAATTAGAGGCTACTAAGTAGGAGTTGGAGTTAGAGAAACAAAAACAAGCTCAAGTTGAGCAACTAAAAAAATATCTAGAAATGGCTAGCTTAGTGGCACAAAAAGCATTGGATAAATAAAAAGTAGATAAGGAAATGAAGGATAAAGAACAAGAAAAGTAGGGTGCAAAAGCAAAAAAATCATAAAGAATAAAAAATAGAAATAGAAAATTTGGTTGAGGGAAAATGTAAAAAGGAGGAAGAAGATGAGAGAAATAAGGCAATTGAGGAAGAACTCCTAAAGAAAGCATAAGAGGATGAAACTACTAGGAAGGCCAAGAATAAATAAAAAAACATGCGCATGGTGATAAAAAGGCAATATTATCTGAGGAAGAGCGAAAAAATAAAGAGTAGGAAGATACACTAGCAACACAAACAAGTGCAAGGGGTCAAATCAGGGATCTTGATCCCTTGTAGGCCCATTGGGATTCATGGGGTTAGCTACAACTATCTAAGGCTCTTTGAAAGACTCCCTATCTAAAATAAAGGCCGTCCTCATCGAATGATGCCAAGAAGTGACGAGCATAGGTATCACCCAAGGGATTTTTGTAGTAGATGGCACTAGGGTAGGTGGTAGACTTAAAAAAACTTATGTTCATACATAAGGATGAATTGTGGGATGTCCTACAAAAGCATCCATTAATAAATTGGGTGATGCAATATGTAAAAATGGAAGAGGGGATTTTTACGACTATGCAAGTTCTCCCTGCTACATTTATTCGATATGAACCAGACTCCACATTAACCATTGAGTAGTAGCTAGAGGAGACTATGTAAAATTTTATCACCCATGTAGATCTTTTAGAAGATAAGATAAGGTTAATTCGTGAAGATGATAATGTGGAGAATGAAGGATCGAGTATAACACCCCTCCTATATGAAAAAATAAAAATAAAAGAGTCACATTCAGAGATGCGATAGAGAAACTCCACAAGGCCATAAGTGATGCTGCTAATTTTTTCTCATTTTATTTGAGTTGGATGGTGGTGACACGTGAGAAGAAGAAGGTGCTAGATATTTTGGAGGTCATATCATTGTTGCATCTAGTAGTTATTATGTGGCAAAAGTTCTAAATGGTGCACAATGACAAAAAATGTTGGATTTTAATGAAGAGTATATAAATAAAAAGTGGAGACAACTGCCAAAATCAATGAGACGAATGTATATTATAGTCTAGTCAACATGCAACTAGAGAAAATGGAGTTAGCCATTGAAAAATATGATGTTTTTCTTAAACATTAGATGTTCAACTTGTTCCTTGAGGTATTGCAGTGGTTACATTTGAAAATGTTACTTTGGAGCAAAAAATACAAATGGCAACTTCTATGATCAATGATTGGGATGTTTTCAAGAAGAAGTTGGCTACCAAGTACAAGAACATTCTACCATAGGTAGATGGATTAGAGCCAAACATCAAAATTTTAAAGGGGTTGTATAGAACCATCATGTAAGTCCAGTTAGGAAAGTTGATTGGGGGTGTTGTTCTACCTCATGTCAGATGTTGAAGTTTTAGGTGGTTGATAGTTTTGCTAGCTCCTTGAAGATTATTTAACTTGTTGTGGAGTTAAATATAAGACATTTTTTGGTACATGTGAGGATTCTATGGCAGGTTTATCTTGGGGATGAGATAAAGGTTTGAGTATGGAGCTAATGTTGACATGATTCTTTATCGATGTGATATAAGCATTCTCACGTACTGCAAGGGCCCTAAACATGCCATGAAATTAACAATGATGACACATAGATAGAACACATTAGTATTCCTCTCAAAACTTATGTGACATCATAGGGAACTTCACAACATCTTTTGGGCACCTATATGAAGAATGGACAAGTCTTATAAACATGTCCTTTTGTTATTGTAATGTATGGAGGTAGTATATACACCATGGCATGGTATTTTGTAATAAAAGAAGGTGAATAAAGAGATAAAATTAGATGAGAAAGTGATAGTGTTACAAAGAGAATATTATATATTGTGGTGTAATAGAGCAAGATGAGAAAGATTGGGAAGTGAGTAGAAGAATAAAGAGTATGGTAGAATGTAACAAATACTAAAATATGAATAAAAGAGAAGTTATAGTAGGATATTCCATGTTATGTGTTATATGCATGGAATATAGCACCCCATTTTTTAATTTTTGGAATATAATACAACCGATTTGTTCAAATGCATGCAATTATTCCCCTTTGCATAATATTAACTCTATCCTAGGTCACTCGATCCTTAAATTGGTACATAACATCCAATTTATTTCAACACAAATGTTCTAATTTTTTTGCATACATTGCCATGATTCTTATCATGTATCTGTTGGTCCTTCCCCTAGAAGATAAGATAAAGTTAATTTGTGAAGATGCTAATGTGGAGAATGAAGGATCAAGTATAGCACCCCTCCTATATGAAAAAATAAAAATAAAAGAGTCACATTCAGAGATGCGATAGAGAAAATCCACAAGGCCATAAGTGATGATGCTACTTTTTTCTCATGCTATTTGAGTTGGATGATGGTGACACATGAGAAGAAGAAGGTGCTATATATTTTGGAGGCCATATCACTATTGCATCTACTAGTTATTATGTGGCAAAAGTTCTAAATGGTACACAATGACAATTTTTTTTGGATTTTAACGAAGAGTACATACATAAAAAGTGGAGACAACTGCCAAAATCAATGAGATGAATGAATATTATAGTCTAGTCAGCATGCAACTAGAGAAAATGGAGTTAGCCATTGAAAAATATGATGTTTTTCTTAAACATTAGATGCTTAACTTGTTCCTTGAGGCATTGTAGTGGCTACATTTGAAAATGTTACTTTGGAGCATAAAATACAAATGGTAAATTCTATGATCAATGATTGGGATGTTTTCAAGAAGATGTTGGCTACCAAGTACAAGAACATTCTACCATAGGTAGATGGATTAGAGCCAAACATCAAAATTTAAAAGGGGTTGTATAGAACCATTATATAAGTCTAGATAGGAAAGTCGATTGGGGGTGTTGTTATACCTCATGTCAAATGTTGAAGTTATAGGTGGTTGATAGTTTTCCTAGTTCTTTGAAGATTAATTAACTTTTTGTGGAGTTAAATATAGGACATTTTTTGGTACATGTGAGGATTATATAGCAGAGTTATCTCATGGATGAGACAAAGGTTTGAGTATGGAGATAATGTTGACATGATTCTTTATTGATGTGATATAAGCATTCTCACGTACTGCAAGGGCCCTAAACATGTCATGAAATTAATAATGACAAATAGATAGAACACATTAGTCTTCCTCTCTGAACTTATGTGACATCGTAGGGAGCTTCACAACATCTTCTGGGCACCTATATGAAGAATGGACAAGTCTTATAAACATGTCCTTTTGTTATTATAATGTATGGAGGTAGTATATACACCATGACATGGTATTTTGCAATAAAAGAAGGTGAATAAAGAGATAAAAGTAGATGAGAATGTGATAGTGTTACAAAGAGAATATTATATATTGCAGTGTAATAGAGTGAGATAAGAAAGATTGGGAAGTGAGTAGAAGAATAAAGAGTATGGTAGAATGTAATAAATATTGAAATATGAATAAAAGATAAGTTATAGTAGGATATCCCATGTTATGTGTTATATGCATGGAATAAAGGACCCACTTTTTTAATTTTTGGAATATAATACAACCAATTTGTTCAAATGTATGCAATTATTCCGCTTTGCATAATATCAACTCTATCCTAGGTCACTCGATCCCTAAATTGGTACATAATATCCAATTTATTTCAACACAAACATTCTTGTTTTCTTGCCTACATTACCGTGATTCCTATCATGTATCTATTGGCCCTTGGGGGAAGGATCCATGTGTGTGCTTTATTTTGATATAGTTTATGTTACATTTATTATATTAGGTCATGTTATCTAAGTGCTTCTTTTATTATACCTTGTCAATGAGGGGAATATCTCTATTGGGTTTAGATTTATTATATGTTTTCCACAACATCTCATTTTAATAGTGTTTAGATTGCTTATATTTTGCTCACATTGGGAATGTTACACTTGCGTTTATGTATAGAATATTTTTGGCCTATTTGGGGTTATTTATCTATGACACACAAGCTTTCATGATGATATATTACTATGTTAGGCATAAGTGATTGTACTTTTTATCTTACACATGGTGCACGTACTCCTTTATTTTAAGATATGTGCTTCACATGTTTTCCCACATCTCAAAAGGGGGGTTGAGACTATATATTTCTATCTTCTACCCTATGCATCCAAAAAATTCCATACCATTTGTTCCTATATGCGATGAAAGTGATAAATGACGTTTAATATATACACATCATATGATACTTGTCCCTGGCATGGGATGCCTCCAAGATACTTTATATCTTTCTCCTTTATTTATTTTTCATTTACTTAGAGTAGACTTTTTATCACTAAAATTTATTCTAATATGCACATAAGATTTAACATAGGTTATGAGACAAATCTATACAGGGGCAACCTCACATTTTCAACCCCACTAGGTGCATACTTTCCAATGTTTTTCTTTTTTGGATTTTAGTAGGTTATATTCATAAAAACTTATCCATGCATAGGTTGTTCTCTTATGACACATAAGATACCCACACTAGAATTTTAGGAGCACATGTTTTTATTACAGGACACATGAGCATGGATGTTTATTTTAGAAACTTTATAGCCTTTCATGGTGGCAATCAATCGATCTCTTTTATTTTTGACTTTCAATTTATTATCATTCTTATATTGACTTTTAAAACTCTTACAAATTTTGACCATCGAGGCATCTTCTACGAATCCTATAGGTAGATTTATTTCTTTGATGTGTATGCATTCACACACATCAAAGTGGGATATTATGTAGACACCTAGTTTTGGTCCGAGGGTAGTTTTAGTTGTTAAATTATATTATTTTAGGGTACTCATGTGTTTGTCAATTATTGATTTATATTAGGCTATCAATTGGTACATTTTTTCTTCGTTTTCTAGTTTTATTTTTCCCTGTGTTCCTATTCTTCTTTCTCCCTTCCTTTTCTCTTTCCTCTCTACGCCTTTTTTGTTATTTTAGGCATGTTGCCCATAATCATACATTGCATGGTTTTAGTGTGTGCCTTTGTTTTGGGTCTCCATTGCCTCGTGTTCCCTGTTTGCTAGCCTTTCCTACCTATTTTGTGTTAGCTTGCATGCTAATTGGTCCTAATTTGAATTTGAGAAGCCTATAAATACACACTCATATTAGTACATATAGGACATAAAGACATGCAATACATGAGTGATAAGTGAATTGTGAAAGCAAGAGTCAGGATTTTATTGAAATAGTAGGGTTTAAGCATTTAGAGCATAATTTGATTCAATATTGAAGTCTTAATTTACATTGTGCCATTTGTTCATGCCAGTATGAATTTTCATATAGGGACTAGGGCTTGCATCCACAAATTATCATTTGAAGTGCATGGAGTGTTATCTTCCAAACTTGTTTTAGAACAAGGGTCTGATAAGAATGGAGGGATGACACATGCCCCTCATTGGCTACCCTATTTTTAACTAATCTTTGATGAGCTATTAGGGTTGCAGAGACATTGATTGGTTTCCTAGAGGTCTGCAGAAAAGTTAAGAAAAATAAGCAAGGTTTTCATAGCCCTGAAGTAGGTGAAAAATATTATATCATCAATTTTTAAAAAGGTGCAGATGCCCCAAACCATTCATTGACGGCTCTAGTAGACCCATAATTGTCCTAATGGTTCTAGTAATTTGAAAAAAGTTCAGTTTGTCTCGAGTTTTATGGGTTTTGATTGTCTTGCTCTCTAGACTTGTTATCCAGTCCTTGTTTCCTCTGACTATCTCTAGATTTACGACAATTTAGATATTCTTCAAGAATTGTTTCTTTGCACTTTTCAATTATTCTAGATTATTCTTTTTTACAATTAGATTTGATTTTACCATTTTATTATAACAAAAATCTAACTAAATCTGATTGCAAAATAATATAAGTGAATGCTTTATTTTCTTTACTTTAAACATAGGGAAATTGAGATGTCTGGCTTAGCACTCGGAGTTGACTACTCTATCTCAGGGCAAACCTCCTATAACCTATGGGTGATGTGATGTGGACCCTTATCCCACACTCTGAAGTAAATTGAGAGTCGAACTTATAACTAAAACTACCTTTACAAACTCTCAAAACCAAATAAACTATACCTCAAATATGTCAATATAATATATTTTAATATAAACCCACTTTTCTTATACTTTACTTTAATTTTTCACAATAAAAATTCATACCCTACAAAAGCCTTGAGGAAACCTTTGTAACATATCTTAATGACCATCGTTGAAGTCACCTCAAAAGCCTTGACTAAACCTTTTTAACTTGTCTTAGTGACCATAGTTGAAGTCACCTCGTTTTCAAGCAGCTTAACTTAGAGGCTACGCGAGGCAGATAACTTGGAAGTAGATGCTTCAAGAAATCATGAAGAAGCGGATGAAATACAATGGCAAATGTTTTCAACAATGTTAGTCCTGGTATAATTTTCGGAACCAATCCCAGAAGAAGAGGGTTTCCCACTCAGGGATTTACTTCATGCGTCAAGCAATTACACCACATAAGGCTTTTTCCATTGCTTTCCAACCAATTCCACTTAAGCACACCATTCTTAGACAGACTTGAATTGGTGGGCACTTCTCACTTCAGAAAGCTGCCTTGTTTTTCAGCGATGGGAGACCTTGGTCAAGAAGACCATGGAAGTTTAAGTCACCAATTGGAGATGGGAGTTGTTATGCCAGCTACCGAATTATATGTGAAAAAAGCAGTGGAGGCACTCAGAGCTGGGAAGGTGATTGCTGTACCCACTGACACTCTCTATGGACTTGCCTGTGATGCTTGGTAAGAGCCTTCTTTCTTTTTTCTTATATCCATTTAAAAGAAAAACAAGCTATGGCATGGAATAGAACCGCTGTCTTTTTTTTTCCCTTACACCCATTTGTGTGTTTTTTTTAAAAGAGTTTTGCCATGGGAACAGAGTGAATACAAAGGACTCTCTTTCTACTTAACACCCGTTTTTGTTAAAACAATTTGTGGCATGTGTCGGTACAGACTGAATACAAAGAATATCAATGTCTATTCGATTCTGTGTAAATTCCAATCGCCCATTATTGGTATTTTGCATGGACCGGCTAGGATGCCAACGTAAGACCTCCCATTAGCATGGTCGTGCACGCATGAGCTACCGGCGCCTTTGCGGTCTGAAGCATAGATGGTTCTTTGACTTTCAACACACCCCGGCTTCTGGTCTGGCTCTGATATTATGTTATTTATATATAAACCAGCTAGGACTCTACCACTGAGCTACTGGTTCCTTTGAGGTCCACAGTGTGAATTGTTCTTCTATCAATTTATTGCCTTAGAGGTATGTGATAAAATTAGTACATATCCATCTTAACTCAAACCTAACATACCCATAGAGAACTGGCTATCCAGTACTCTGAGCACACTGTACCAAGCCATGCAGATTCATTCCAATCAAATTGGAATTCATTCCAATCAAATTGGAATTCATTCATTTGGACTGTTCTCGTCTGCATAGAAATGTGTTCAGAATGGTGAATAGACAATCAGTTCCATCAGAGAGATGCCCAAAAAGACCCTAGGTGCGAATCTAGAGAGCATATAAAATTTTATTGGAGTGCTTCTGGGATCGTTGTATGTTAAATTCCCGACGACAATCCCTGAAGCACACCATCAGAATAATGCAGATTTTTATAATCTTAATTAATTAATGACTTGCTAAATGTTTACAAAAATGCATTGAAGGGCATTTTTGTATTGAATCTACTTAAAAATCAGTAAACAATGAGAAGAAAAGATGTATATGGACAGTGCTGCTTGTATGAAACCAACCAATTTCTATTATTGGACCTCAGGCTAAAGGAATCACTATAATTTTCTGCAATGCATGCAAAATTGATTTTTTTTTCAATCCAACATTCTATTTTGACCAGTCTATAATGCAGCATGCTATAGCTATAATTCCAATTTTAGAAGGAACTAATTTGTGCACTTTCAAGACTTTTATTCAATTTTCAATGCTGGAAATATTACTAAATTTTCATGGAGTTGTGAGCCACCATTTACCTTTTATGTGCCCAGGATAAGATTTTTTTTTAATTTCATGAAAATATCTTAAAATTGGTGCAAAAAAGGGAAACGCGTCTCCAAAGTAACAAGCAGGATGCAAAAGTAGTCTTGCTATAAAAATTTCAAAGCAAACAATGACAAGATGACCAAATTATGACCAAAACACTATTTTCTCCATCTACTCCAATTCTTTGGTCCTTGGCTCTTTTCCTACTGCTTTCCTTTTTTCACTCTCTTTCCTGTTCTTTCCATGCTTTATTTTTCTTATTTAGGGCACAAAATATGGGAACTCAGTCAGTTTTTCCATGAATAAACTATTTGGAAAAGCCTGACCTAGGGAAGGGGCATGCTATATGCAACAAGGTGTAGAAAGGAGTAAGAATTTGTAAATGTGATATTTAAACTCAAGCAGTATCGGAGTAGTTTAATAGAATAATATAGGAAAGGTCTTCATGGCTAATTGGTACATAAAAATGAGTAGTTGGTCATTTGTATCAGACACAGAAATGGACAGCTTATGAGAAGCATGCACTATACCATGTTCCTCAATGAGGAGGTGTGTATGTTTAATTGTGGGGTGCAAAAATGAGTTACCATTCATGAGTGCCTAGTGAGGAGCTAGACAACGAAGGAGAAGCCTATGCAACATTGTACGACTTGGCAGAAAGTAGAAGAACACAGTGTTCTACTCAACGTGTAGTAAAGTTTGCTCATGCAACAAGGAACTCAAACAGTTAGGGTAGAAATTTTTTATAACATTGAGCAGATTGTGGAGTCCTTTCTTGTCGGCACTTGAAGTAGGAGTTAAAAAAAAAAAAGAATGGGATGCTGTAACGTTGCCCATCAAAGATCCTGCTTTTGGCAATAAGAATGTGAATTGCAAGGGGAGAGACTTATAGATGTTTGAAGTGCCCATTGTATAAAAGGACTCCTTGAAAAACTTAAAGACAGGTTGCAGCAATATCTCTGTGTTGGTTCATAAGTAGAGGTTTTCCCATTTGTGCAAGTTTATTCATTTCTATACAATGTAGTAATAGTTACACTACACGTGAATTCATGTCAACCTCAAAGTGCAATTCTCATATCGCTCTAAAATTCATTAAAAAAGAGCAAAACATGAATTTTGTACGCTATGTGTTGGAAGTCTTCAAGTACAAATGCAAATTAGCTCAAGAGGGCTCAAAAAATCTTTCTAAGGAGTTTTAAATTTTTGAACTTGGTGATCTATTACTACTCTTAAGTGTTCCCCTAGACCTGTCACTTTGGGGTGGGGTAATATTTTCTGTCAATTATTGTAAAACTAAAGGTGAGTGCATATTTTTTGCAAGTTGCCAAACATGTACTTGTGTGGAAACTTCTCCAATGAACATAAACTACATACATTCATGCTACCTATCATGCCACTCATCTATTATGTGCATTTCTAATAAACTGTTGTAATAACACAGCATAACATATGTAAGATAATTCACATAATTTTATTTAAATACATGAACCAAGATAAAAGCAAATGAATGTGTATGGACATTCACTTCACTTGTCTACGACTAAAGAGATTGACAAGTTGCTCAAGGATTGCTAACTACCATCCAACTCATCACAAAAAGACCACCCCCAGGCAAGGACAACATATGGACAATGGGCTACTTTGATCACTTATTGGTGCAACTCAAAATTTCCAACCTAAAAATATACCCTCTTAAAAATATCAACACACAACTATTACGAGAAATGAGGCAACTCGTCTCTTAGTACCACAAAGGCTTGGTTGATACCAAGATCTCAAAAATTGCAACTAATGACTACAAGAAAGCTAAGGAACTCTAAAGTTTATACCAAATCTCACCATGACAATGAAAAAATACCTGCCACCACTGGCAACACACTTAATAGTAAGAAACACCTATTGCAGATATTATCTCGTCTTAGACATGTTCTATTCTAGAGTTCTTTCACTCAGTGGGAAACTTCTACATGCAAAGGTAATACATTAAACTCATCAGCAAAACCTCTATGGCCAGAGGTCATTCACCTAGTGGGATCCTTCCATAAAATCGGGTCATTTTCATATTAAATAATTGCAACATTAGCCTTCTTCTTTTTGCTGACGCAACATCCAAGATTTGATTCCTACTTCACAGGAAGCTACTTACTGCTTCACAGCTTATTTAGCAATGCCTGTTTTACCAGACAGAAAAAGTGACAACAATTCAAAGTTTAGCATTCTTTACATATTCTTACCTGTTGATTCATCCAACAGGCCTTCTTGTGATGTAGTGGCCTGTCTTATGTCAACTTGACAATCAGTATATATGTTTTCTCCACCTTTCAATTTAAAAGTTTAGCAAAGCTGATATACGAGGCCATGATTTTGCCTTTGCAGAATCATTATGTATTTTTATGCAGTCACGTTGAACCTCAAATTTCTTGTGCAAGTACGTAGTATTGGCATCAATGAAAACTCCATCAGCTTTAGCTTCAGTATTTCAGCTAGTACGTGATTTCATAATCTATGTCAATCTATTTGAAACCTAGAATCTGTTAAGATACCTAAAGATTGTGCACTATTTCCAGCCAAGTATGCCAAGAATGAATAAAGTAATGTGCAGGAGAGCTCTTCACTTCATAAAAGTTTGAAGAGTGTGCTCTCTTCTCCTTTCACTTGCAACCAGAACGGGTTTGTTGATGACACTAATGTAATTTGGCTGCATGGGGAGGAAAGTCTAGAGGAGTTTCATCTCATCTCAACAACCTGTTTGACAACATTAAATCCACCAAAGAAACATAAGTGGATGGTGCTCTACTGTTTTAGTTGTCCTATTAAAAAGAAAGTACGATGGTTTTCTAGCTCGCAAAGTTTACTGAAAATTCCATACAAATTTGCATCTTCAGGCTTCATCGCATCATCACCCTCCCCAAAAATCATGTGTCCTTAGAACACTTGCAACTAAAGCCCTCAATATTGTCAATGAAGATCACATTGAACAAGAAAAGCAACATTTGACTGAGGTCTTCAAGAAGAATGGCTTCTCAACTAAGCAAATAAATAGGATATTTCGAAAATATTCAGAGTCCTTATCCACATCAAGACAATGATTGTACAATTATTCAACCAAAGTCCTTTCCATCTTACAACAAAGAGATCTCCAACAAATTGACAGATTTTAAAAATGCATAACAACAAAACAATGTTCCTTCCTAAAAACAAGATTGGCACATACTAAAGTCAGTTAAGGATCATATTGGGTGCTCTTGTGGCTGCTTGTACCTTGGAAAAATAGGGAGAACCATTCAAAGAAGAATCCACAAGCACTCTGCAAACATTCATTACAATCACATTAAAAGCTCATCACTAGTAGAACATTCATTTAGGACATTTCATGAAATTTGCATACAAGATGCAAAAGTTTTAGCCAAAGAAGATCACTTTATGAAAAGGAAAGTAAAAGAGTATTATAGTGGAAGGAAATCCTCAACTAGTGAGATATGCCACTTGGTTTAAAATGCTTGTAATTAGAAAATTGAATTGCATCACATGATAACAACCACAAGCTAGAGAAGGTCCACAAGGCATGACCATGAAATTGCTAGTGATATTAGTAGCGGGATGAAAGGTGATTATATAATCCATTGCTTTGTAATTTTCATCCCACACATTTTTCCTTATTGACAAAGCTTTTGGTACTAGTAATGCCTTATAAACCACTAGTTTCTCACAATTGTTGTACATGTGAGATTATGTTTAACTGGAAAGAGGCTTTCCATTAGCATGCAATACATTTATCCATAAACATTTAAATCGGCCTAAGCATTCATAAAACAATAGACCTAATTATTCCTTTATAATTCCAGAATCCAAAGCAATAAATATCAAAGTGGTTTAGAATTTTATCTTTCTTCAGCGCGGTAGATCTCTATGATGAGTTACTGCTTTGATCTTGAGTTTGCAACTTCGTGTCGCAAAATGGTAAACAATAGGGGTTGGATTCGGGGGCCTGCCTTAGTTAGACTCTCTTTGGGGAGCAAGTCTTGAAAACAACACACGCATAATAAAATCCAGTAGGTAGTCCAGTGCAATATCCCAACTCTTACAAATTCTTGTGAACAAATAATAGATTCTTTCTAGATACTTTTCTATATATTCCTCTTGTACAATGAATTCCTAGGCTCTTTATTTATAGAAAATATTTAAAATTATATTAAACACTATGCACACCCAAACCGACTTCCACAAGGTAAGGACCTAAAAGGAGGGAAAGGGGGAATGCAAATACGCTTGACTTAAATGGGGGCTAAAGCACAAATTAAGCTAAGGGTGTGATGAGGATAAGAGGGGACTTTTAAAATACGCTAGTGTGAGATAGAAGGTGCACAATAGAAGAGGGGGATTTTTAAAACAAGTTGATGTAAGGTAGAGGATGCACACTAAAGGGGGATTTCACCCAACGAAAGTTATCAAGAGGGCCCTTGATACCGATTTAACTTAGATATGCAATATAAACCCAAACATGTTAAACCAATGTAATTCAATAGTAAACAATGCCCTAAGACCATGCCCCACTTTGATGTGTGTGCATGCATACATATCGAATTAAAACAAACAAGTGTACCTGGAATGCTCGAAGAAGACGTTGGGCCAAAACCCATAAGATTTGCTCAAAGTTAATATCGGATATGGTAATGATCCAAAAGTCAAAAGGAGGAGAGAAGTTACCTTATCATAGTGTCAAACTCCTGTGACCTGCAAAACAAATAAATCATGTTTCCTTGCAATCTGCATGAGCATCCTGATTGCCACTGAGGGTCTTGGAACGAGCATCAATGCTCCTGTGTCTAGAGTATGAATATTTGGTGTACTTGCAAACAAACGGAAACATTGGCAAATAGATCGATGTCTATATAAATCAATGATAAAAGAATTGCTGAAATTACTGAGTAAAAAATAAAAAGTAGAATGAATACCCTTGGTGTTATGTGGATTGTGTCGCCATCTCTGTAGAATCTTGGATTGTTATTATAACTCTTTAGTATCTGAAGTGTGTTGTATAATTCTTTGGTGTGCACAATGTGCCTTGTGGCTCTCTGGTGTGTTCCTCTCAACTGTAGAAGAAAATATCTTATAACTCTCTAATACGACCACGTCCATATGTGTAGGGGAAATGTCTGAAGTGTGTCCTACTAATCGCTTTCATGGCAACTAATTATAGTGTGTCATGGTGTGTATCATCATGTAGCTGAAGATAGAATAAGCAGATCAAATGCCCCCTTTTGAGGTGTTGGATAACCTACATATTACTTCAAAATAAAGGATTACACATACCATGTGTAACGTGGGAAATCATAAGATGAAATAACTGTTTAAATTGCATTTATAACACATTTTGGTATAATCATGGAAAGATGGTATTTATTGTTGAATCATATTTATGACTCAAGAAAGTATGACCACTAGAGTTCTAAATCAGGTAAGAAATATATCATCATGAAAGTGTATTTCCAATTCAAGAGAGTATGACCACTGGGGATTTAAATCATGTAAAAATGGATATGGGACTCGAGAGTCCAATCGTAAAGTGTATATGCAATTCAAGAAAGAATGACCACTGGGGGGCCTAAATCGTGTAAGCAAAGGTAGTAATGGACTGCCCTTGCATTGGCAGGGAATAAGCAACGAAGGTGCAAATAATATGTCCCAATGTGGTAAGAATATGTGCAATGAAGCATAACAATAGTATACCCCAATGCATGGTAGGAACCATGGCAATGTAGGCAACAAGCATATAGGCAATGAGGCATGGCAATAACATGCCCCAATACAAGTAGTGTAATATCTATGTGTACATGGGTGCATTATGCCCCTAGTGAGCGATATATAATCAATGAAACCTCACACTAGTACATTGCCATAGATGTATGGCAAGGGACCACAACAATGCAAGAAACTAGGAAGAAGGATCGATAGATGTCTCATATCATTGCAAAAGCATATCTGTAATAAAAAAGTAAAGTCATGTATGCCGGACTGGAAGCAATATGGGAATTGGTGGTGTCACCTTGTTATGGACAAGGTGTGGTCTATATAAGCACATGGGGGATAGGTTGGCCTATATATAGGTAAGTGTAATCAATATAAGCATAAGAGTAGTGGTTTGCCATGGAAAGGACAAGTATAGTTGAGTAATTATATGCCCTAGTGTAGTCCAAATGTCGGCAATGAAGCATGGCAAGAGCATCCCCCAATATAAGAAATGTAATATTTGTGTAGGCATAAACAACAATATGGCCAAATGTGACTAAGATGCATGAAAGGACATATGGCAAGCACTTGCCCCGATATAAGCAATATATAATCTATAGATGCGTGGGTTTATCATGCCCCCAATGGGTAATATATAAACAATTAAGCACAAGTGAGAATATGCTCCCTGTATGGGCAAGGTATAATCAATGAAGCATGGTAATAGTGTGCCCCAGTGGATTCAATATATAAGCAATGAGGCATGACAAGGGCATTCCCCATGCAGACAAGATATATGAAATGAGGCATGGCAAGGGCATGCCCTCAAAATATAAGCAATGAGACACGAAAAGACGTCCCATGTAGATAGATATAAGAAATGAAGCACGGTAAGGGCATGCCCCATGTAGACAAGATATAATTTATGAAAGCATTAGCATAAGACATCCCCTATTATGGACAAGATATAATCAATGTAATCACAAGAGTAATGTGTAAGTATCATGCCCCTTGGTGGGCAATATATGATCAATCTAATCATAACTAATGACATGCTTCCAATATGGCTAGGGCATAGTCAATGAAAATGTCAGAATATCTTGCCCCTTGATGGGCAATATATAATCAATATGATTGCAATGATGACATGCTCGATGATGGACATGGCATGGTCAATGTATGGGATCACAAAAAAGTGCTTTCCCCCTAGTAGATGTTTGGTATGGCAATATAATCATGGAACCCAAGGGCTCTAGGGACACGTGATGACCAAAACAATGAAGTGAAAGGCAATAGGAAAATAAAAAGCATGTATGCGAGGAAAAGCATGTGAACAAAATGTCAAGAAAAAATTTCCTGGGAAAAGAAAGGAATGATAAAAACATAGCAACAAAGCCAAGTGGCAAATGAAATTTGCGAAAATCATGTGAGTAAATGAAAATAATCGATCAATAACAAGAACAAGCAAAAGAGATAGAAGTCAAAGCAATGTATGAAAATCACAATAAAATGTCCCCACAATGCCCCTGGAGCCAACTGTGAATCTATGATCATATATATAGTGTAAGTGCCACATTTAATATAAAAATACTAGGTGAATCATTATATTGTACGTAAATAGATGGTGAAGCGTTTAAGCACAAAGCATATTAGAGAAGTCAAACAACAATTCTATAAAGTTCTAAGATTCATCATAGATTTGCGTTTGAAAGCATAGGAATTTCCACTATCATAACTAGGAAGTGAATCTAGTAAGTCATTATTATTAAAATCGGGGTCTGTAGTGCAATGATACACATTATTTAGTTCAACTTGTCTTGGAGTTATGCTATGTGATCTAAATAATGTAAAACTAGGGCAAATGTAGATTGTGTAAAATATAGCAATAATTCCCCAATCTGAATTGAGAAATGGAAAGATTGATATTGCACTTAGATGACTTGAAATTGACAAAGCAATAGAAGAGTGATGTACTTAGCTTATATATGTATTCCGTTGCTCATAGCATTTGTCTCAGATTTTTAAAATATTATGTGTATGCTTTGTCATGCTTAGATCAGAAAACTATAGCTTAAACCTTGCTTGGATGATGCTGGTAACAATGAGACCCCTGCAACGGCCAGTATTATCCTATCTCTGCTAACAGTGTCCCTATAGACTATGCAGGTTTGTGATGCCTCTCAAATTGTTGTGTCTATAGATGTTTCATGTGCATGCACTTGCCTTTGGTCCTATGCGTTGACCCCTGTTTTCCTTCTCCTTACTTTGAAACCCAAGTCACACTTTCAACCACAAGATGACCTTTGAAAAAAAGTTTTGTATGTTGGGTTGGACAGCCCCAACCACTCCCGTTGACTGATTGAGCATTGCCTATGTTACAATACTCCAAAAAGAGCTCAAATCGCACATAGTTCTCCCACCTATGTGTGTGTTTGGAACATTGTGATCAATCTAGAATGCAATGCAATGTTTGGCTTTTGACACTTGGCTCCATGCAATTTCGACTTATGTGTGTATACATGCTTGGATTTAGAACTGCTCTTTTGAGGGGTTTTCAAATTTGTATGCTTTTATGATAATGATCGAAGAGAGTGCTAATTGATTTCTCAGTGTGTTCAAGTGATTCTCGATGTGCTGGCCAAGTGAGTATAACCTTATGATTGATTTGTATTTATAATTGACTCTTTGATATTTCTCGATATGACAGACCCATGAAATCTGCCTAGGCTGACGTAATGGAGATTTCCCAATTTGAAAAATAGCTATTGAGTGTTCTTGGACATTGCCGGCAAAGGCAGACACTTGTGGTAATCGTGACTATCTAGCTATTGTTAGTACTACTCTGGGAGTGAAAATCAGTGATTTGAGATATGGAGACATTCTATTTTAGATTTTAGAAGGTTTTTGTACATATTAGGCTGATCTTGGATATGTATATCTTTTGAATAGGATTGGTTAAAACAACAGGGGTAGATGGATAGAGGGAAAGCATGCATGAGAGTCAAAGGTGTGTGCAATGTCCAAGTATGTCAAAGTGTGCCAAAGTGTTTAATACCAAATTTAGGTGTCTACAGATGCACCCCTTTTAATCGAATATTGAAAATGTTAAATTAATAGGATAAAAGAAGAAATTTGGTTCCTATAATAACTACATTTGGTGTTAACAGATATGGCTCAAATGTCTCGTTTGTTTCATGCGAAAGTTGAGGTTATGCGAACCATACTGTCACTTGTTGAACTTGTTTGGAGAATGTCATGGGGTGATTATGCCCCAAGGAGATGCAACCGCTAAAACCATGAATTGAAGAGTATTAATGCCTCAACCCACCATTGGAGGAGTGCTAGAAGTTGAGCGCTGTAGAAACCTCAATTGTAGTACTTTGAATATCATCATAATTATTTTGTGAAACCTCGAAACCAAGGTCGTATGCAAAGGTGGAACCCTGAAATAGGTTCGTATTTGAAAGCGGAAACTCGAAACCAGGTTCATATGTAAAAGTGGAGCCTCAAAACTAGGTTCGCATGTAAAGGATCAACCACTACAGATGGATTTTAGACCCAAGTGCTTACATAGTACTATCAATACTCAATATATAAATTAAAAAGTGTTTGCATGAACCACATTCATGCCCCCAATAGGATCCACTTGTACCTCAAAGTGATATAAAATGCTATCATTTATCTGTCGCAATGTCATAGATTGCTTCACATATGTCTCAATCTGCTCAATTTGTCCCATCTGAATCACATAATCTAACTTACTCTGCTCAATTTGTGCCATCTGATTCACATAATATGACCCAAGATGTGAATTGTCTCTTTGTCAAGGCTTAAATCTCTAAGCAAGCCCATTGTATGCCCCCTCTTGATATGGGAGATGAAACCTGTGAATCACTCATCTCAAAAGAAAAGGTTATGCACATCATGTATTATATAGAAAATATAATAATTTAAAGTATTTATACAAACATGATAAGACATGTTATCGTAGAAATATTTGATCACTCAAGCACGTATGAAAGACGTGTCAATGGGCATACATGCGCCAATGTTTAGTAGATCTATCAATTAAGCACACAGTGATAAGAATTGCAATTGATGCATGATAGCAATCATGGCATCACGCACAGTTGAAGTCTGCGTGATATAAATCACAACATCAAACTCATAGTAACAGTCACACATGTATCCACACACATGCACACTCACACAATGTCATGATCATAAAGCACACAAGCACCCAAGACATGATACAACTCTGACCAAACACAGACAAGATATGGGCATGACTTAGAATAGAGGATTCTTTGACATAATTGACACATGATGTGACAAGATAGTCAATGCACACATAGAACACGCAATATAACACACATCAATGATCACACAATGTCATAATCATCATTATCAAGCATGCACAAAACAAATAATGTTTGTCTACATAATAAATCAATGTCATAATCCAATATAATAGAACACAATATCCATAGGAAATAGCACTTTAGAATGTATGAGCAAGAGTAAGTCATGTATAACAATCTACTATGATCACTGGGGAAGTATAGAAAGATATAACCTGATAAGTGTAAGAAGATGCCCCCAGTGTAGGTAGGTTGCCCTTGGGTGTAAATAATGTCATGCATCTGTATGTCTTTGTATCATATCTAGCTTTTATATCTTTCATCCCATTCATGCATACCGTGAAAAACATGTGCATAGAAAATAAATATGTAACTCACCATGTATATGATGAATAACATTAATTTACTGTGTACTAGCAAAGCATGTCATGCATAAATCCTGATTTTGGTTTTTATGAATATTTGCCTTTTTTTTTTTTGTAATTTTTTTCAATTGAATTATGTCTCGGCTAACCTATGATCGCATCGATGGGACACTCACATGAAGGTTTTGGATCGATTAGTGCGAATGTCACACACTGTGGGCGAGGAGTAACATGTATAACATCGTCTGAATTGGAGAAATGATCATGCGGAGTAAAATATCTAGCATTGCCATCATAGTCAACACGATTATGTATATGCTGTGTAGCTCTAGTAGCCATAGTAACTTGTGGACTCCATTGTATGTTAGGAGAACATGTTGGTGTTTGTTGTGGAACACACTCACTAGGTCTCTGTAAAACTATCGTAAGCTGTGAGAAATTAGGTAACACTTGCTGAATTTGAATAGATCGTTGATGTAACGGACGTTGAAGAATCGGTCATTGAGGAAAGTCAATCACTTGCCTCTAATTTGCAGTCGTAGGATGAACCTGTATAGGTTGTATAATAGGTTGTTGTGGAGGCGGTTGAGAGAATGTCTCACGTTGAATGGGTTATGCATATGGAATACTTGGAATCGTAACCACTTGGTTGCTATAGATATACTTCAAGCATCGATGTACCAAAGATGAGATTGCACATATCTTATGTATCCATGGACATCCTAATAGCATGTCAAATGCACCATTGTTGGGCAAAACTAAGAATGAAGTAGCTATAGATATAGACCCTACCATAAGTGGTAACACAATGCCCCCAAGAGAGTTTTGTCGTTTTCCATCAAAACCTTTTACTGTCTTTGTCATACCCATCAAATTTGTATGTGTGTACCCAAGACTAGTAAGCAATGTCATAGTGCATATGTTTTCACTTGACTTGTTATCCCCCATAACATTGTGTATAGGATGTGAGTCAATGAAAGCATGTATGAAAAAAGATGCATTGTTAGAATCATTGTCAACAATCTCATGCTTATCGAAAGTGATTGTAGGTCGTTGTACAGGTGTGCTTGCAAGTGTAACAATAAGATTTTCTATAGGATGAGCCTCCTTAGTATTAGAAGCATAAGAAGTCAAAGAAGGATGCGTATTATAAGTCATACGTACCTCATAAATAGTCTTGGTTTTTTGTGTTGCATGTTTCAAGAATGGATCTGAGAATATCTTAAGTTTCACATTAGGTTGTGCAACCGAATCATTCACAGGTGGACCAACATCATTGATCTCAATAGTGTTATTATCGATTATGTCTTGTATCTTATATTTTAAGCGAAAGCATTTGTTAGTTGAATGTCCTGCACATCTATGCCAATCACAACATGCATCGATATCGAACCCCCTTGTCTGTGCCTTTGTCATATCAACTTCCATTGGTGGAGGGAGAGAGACGATCTTGCACTCGAGTAACTTCTATAACACCTTATGAGAAGGTTTTGATAGTCATGTAAACTGCCTTCTTTGAGGAGCTGAAAGGACAAGCCTATTAGTAGGTTGTGAAACTATATTAACCGTTGTCTTGCTTTCATTCTTAGTATCGGTACTGGTAGCTTTGGAGTTGAAAGGTGGTTTGCTTTGAAAATTTATAGTAGAAGATGTGGGAGGTTGGTCCATACTTTAGTTTGTTCATGGAAAGTAGCTTAACCTCACGATCTTTAAGTGTATGACACATGCCATCGAAAGATTGTAAGCCTTTGAACATAATAGACTCATGGATATGCGCAAGTACGCTTTGCGTGAATATGTCTTACAATTCATTATCAACCATAATATTTGTCATTTTTGAAAGTTGTCTTATAGCAAAGCACATAGTCACTGATGGGCTCATTAGGTCCTTGCTTGAGTTTTGCAATTTGAGCATAGGAGACCTCACAAATGTTGATAGAGAAGTGAGCTAGGAATTGGTCAGCCAAAGGATTGAAAGCATGTACCGATTGAAGAGGAAGGTCACAAAACCATTGCATGGCATAGTCCTTAAGGCTCCTAGGATTAAGCTTTGTCAGTAACTTATCGTTAAATGCATGGTCTAAATATGCTACATGGATGACTCTAAGATGTTGTTCTGGATCATCTTTCCCAGCGAATGGTGTAAGTTTAAGTGTAACGAATCTTGTAGGTGAGAGATAACTAGAAATCTTTGGGGCCAAAGGGTTATGTAATAATGCTTGAGAGTTTGTCGAATGCCCCACTCTCGAAGAACCTTGTTCTAGTTGGTAAACCTTGGCTTGAAGATCTAACAATGTTTGTACAAGCACTTGGTTTGTAGGCAATATTAGATTGATTAGCAATAGGTGCTGTCACATGAGTTGTAAGCCTAGGAGGCACAAAAGTATGGTGCATAGGGATAACCATATAAATCTGAGGAGTAACTTGTGTTGCCCCCACACTAGGTGTAGGCATCATTTGTGTTGTCAGAGGTGTAGACAAATGAATAGTTGCAGCTGGAATAATTGTTTGAATATCTATTGTAGGATCTATGCTTCTAAAAAGGTGGATTAGTTTCATTCAAAAGTTCATCTTGTTGTTCCTCAAATGTGGGTTCCTTAGCAAGCTTTGCATTTTTAACCTTTAGGATAAGGTTCAAGATATTATCTATGTCTTTACCTTGCTTACTAATTCTATTTTGAAAATTTGAAAGTGCAGATACTTGTTCAACATCTACACCATTAAGCTCATTAGGATGTATTCTACCATGATATTTATCATTATATCGCATAACATCTTCATAACCATTTTCAAGATCTAACATAACATCATAACATGTTCATCTACATCTATGCATTCCTTATCAATGTGTGTATCACTAGAAGAAGAAACATGTATATCATTAATTTCCACCTTTTTGGTTGGCACACAAACACGGGATTGAGTCAAGGGAGTCTGAATATGATCAATTGCAATCCTACTTAATCTTGCACTCGTATGGGTAAAGGAGGCCTAACCTTCTTAGATGACATATGATGTATACATGAAAATACTAAGAAAGCTTAGGGAAAAGGGAAAAATATCAGATTTCTGTATGTGATAAAGGGAAATAAAAAATCAGATATGAAAGTCAAACCCTAAATAGTAGATAAATTTGAAACCCTATTAAAGTATGAAACCCGAAGGTAAATAAACCTAGGGTTTATTGTGCTCAAGTCAATGATTGGGTTCACCAGAATGTTTTCCTTATTTTGGATTAATATGATCTAAAATAATGTACAACTAGGGCTAATTCAAATTGTGTAAAATGTAGCAATAATACCCAAATCTAAATTGAGAAATGGAAAGATTGATATTACACTTAGACGAGCTGAAATTGACAAAGCAATAGAGGAGGGATGTTCTTAGATTATTTCTGTATTATGTTGCTCATAACAGTCATCCCAAATTCTAAAAATATTCTATGTATGTTATGACACTACCGAGATTAGAAAAGTGTAGCACACACACTGCCTGGACGCTTCTAGTAACAATGAGACCCCTGTGGCAACCTATATTGTGCTATCTCTATTAGCAATGTCCCTTTAGACTGTGTAGGTTTGTGACACCTCAGATGTTGCTTGTGCATGCCCCTGTAGATGTCGCCTGTGCATGCGCTTGCCTTCAATCTTGTGTGTTGACCCCTATTTTCCTCCTTTCTTTAAAACCCTAATCACTCTTTCTACCATAAGATGGCCTTTGAAAAAGGGGTTAGTAGGTAGGGTTGGACAACCCCAACCACTCCTCACTGAGTGATTGAACATCGCCTATGTTCCAATTCTTCAAAGAGGGTTGAAACGACATGTAGGTTTGTAATATCCCCCATTTCCAGATCACTTATGAATAGGGATTGAAGACCTTTAGTCTACTTTCTCCATAGACTAAAAGATTACTTTTGGGGTTTTATTTTATTAATTAATTATGGTTGCCTGAATAGTGATTTTTATCATTTATCCATATAAGACAATTCTAGTTGATTAATAAAATATTTTTAAAAAGTGGTTTTTACCACTATGGTAATTGAAGGATAAATAATTATTGGATTGTCTAAAAATAATTTTAATTACTATCTGTTATTAGGACAATTAATTTAATATTATTTTTGGAAAAAGAGGAATGTTGGCTTGGATATGAACAAAGAAAAGAAAAAATATCTTAGAAAGTCGGCAAGGAGGTGTTATGAGGTATTTTACCCTCTCAAGGTGGTTCGCCCCCTTTGGAGGGTACAAATACAAGGTGAAGATCTTATTCTTGATACGCTGAATATTATTTTGTGAATTTTCATGCTTGAAGAATGATTGGGATTTATACCCAATAATTGCTCCCGCGGTTTTGAGCTGATTTATCAATAAAAAAGTGTTTATTGACACCACTTACAAAGGAATATTTTGTTGCTTGCCCTAAGAGTGGGGCGATTTGCCTTGGTGATCTTTGGAGAAGGTTTTCGATGACGAATTGGGTGTCCAATTGCTCAAAACTAGTTGCTGGAATTTATTGCTAATTTTTTGAAGTGTGGCATTGGGTTTTTTTGGATGACTGACAAGATTTTCAAGCGTTATTTGATTGTAAAAATAAATAATATTTTTCTGAATTATTATTTATTTATTTGATTGAATTTTATGATGAATTTGACTTCATGAAATGATGATTTGGGCTTAATAAATAATTTATGATTTTTATTAACTGTGGCGATTTGGTTAGGTAAGCTTGGAAGATCCTTGAGGGTGCCCTAGACCCTAGTTTGTAAAGAATATTTAATTCTGATTTTATTGCACCCTTTCAACTTAGGGCGACTTCACTTGGGAGGTTGTTTGGTCACTTTGGGTGCTGTAGAAAGGCGCTGGAATTATTCAGATATTTTTGGCATTTTTTCTATGATGATTGCAAGGATTTGAGGAAGATTTTGGAGAGAGAACAACTACTATTTTTTTGAGAAAAATCAGATATTTTTTAGCAAACATATTTCAAAAATTTATCTTCATTCAAGTGAAAAAAAGTCCACTTTCATTAATTTTCAGTTATTGCTCATATTTGCATGTTTTGAGGTGAATTAAGGTTGAATCAATTGTTGAAAATTATCTATTTATCCTTTGTACTTTGGCGCCAAGGGTTTGGTGAGATTGGGTGTGTGTTAAAGTTTCATTGTTCAGCTAGGGTTGGTTGATTTTTCAAATTTCAAAATTCAGAATTTGTTTACATAATATTGGGATTTTAGAGAAAACCCTTATTTGATCTTTTATTCCAAAAAGGGGACATTACAAGGTCTCCCACCTATGTGTGTGTGTGGAACATCGTAATCAATCTAGAATGCAATGCAATGCAAGTTGGGCTTTCGCGACATGGCACCATGTAACTTTGACTTGCGTGTGTATTCAAACTTGGCTCTAAAGTTGATCCTTTGAGGGGTTTTCAGATTTATGTGATTTTGTAATAATGTGTCAAGAGAGTGCTAATTGATTTCTCATTATGTTCAAGTGATTCTCAATGTGATGGCCAAGTGAGTATAACCTTAAGATTGATCTGTATTTATAGTCGACTCTTTGATATTTCTTGCTATGATCGACGCATGAAACATGTCTAAGCCATTTTAATGGAGATTCCCAATTTGAAAAATAATTGTTGAGTGTTCCTACACATTGTTCGCTGTGACAGACACATGCGATAACTGCAATTGTCCAATTGTTGCTGGTATTGCCCTGGAAGTGAAAATCAGTGATTTGAGATATGGTGGCAGTCTGTTTTGGATTCTAAGAGGTTTTTGTATAGACTAGGCTGACCCTGAATGTGTGTATTTGGCAAATAGGCTTGGTTATGACAATAAGTGAGTAGATGGATAGAGGAAAAGTGTGCATAAGAGTCAAATGTGTGCGCAATGTTCAAGTATGTCAAACTGTGCTAAAGATGGTGTTGTTGAAGTGTCTAATACCAATTTAAGTGTTTACATTATGTAATGATTGTTTCTTTACGGTCATTGGTTTTTGCATTTGATCTTGGCACACTTTTTTCTTAGGTATCCATTTGAGTTCATATCGAGGTTTATCTTTAGGCATCCTGTGGGTATTAGTGTATTGACGCGTACGACTTGGTGTTTTAACTGGTGTATCTTCGATTTCAATATCAACACAATTGATAAGGTCTCGAATTTTGTTCTTCAAAGCAAATAATTGATTTGTTAAATGACTTTTAAATCTATTATGCTTACAATTAAAATCACGTGTCTTGATGGGTGGCAAGGTAACATGTTGGAGTCTAGTAGATTATTCAATATTGTACTTGGACTATCAACACATTTAGTAAATCACTTGCCTTCTTTGCGAGCAGGGACAAGGTTTGTTCGTGGTTCCTCTATAGTATTGACTGATTCCTTAGTATCATTCTTTTGTAGCACATGGTCACTATTTGAAACATTGAGACTTGAATCATTTTGGATGACAGAATGTTGAGAAACACGTCTCATATGTAAGCACATGTGTGCATAAGAGCTCAACCTCGAATGTGTTAACCTTGTGACAAAGGTTGTTAAAAGATGGATATTCGTTGAAAACACTTTATCTTTGAGATGTGGTAGAAGACTTTTACTAAATGCGTTGTTTCTCTAAATTTGATGGTTGGTAAAGCAACCAACATATACTAGCTCTAAATTGAAGCACATGCATATGCTCAAATGTAGCTTGTGGACCCTTATTGGTGATGAAATTTGCTAAGAAAGTGTCTTCTTACATATGAGGGGGATGTATGGATTCCCTTGGTAAGGTATGAAACCAATCTAGTGCATAGTCCGTCAAGCTACTTGGAAAGATCTTAAGTAATACTGTATTGTGATGATCATAATCGCCGAGAGAAGCATATAAAACTTTAAGGTGCTTATAGGGGTCTCCTTTTCCATTGAACAAGGTAAGCATAGGCATGATAAAACCATTTGGAAAGGGAGAACTTACAACTGTGTCCGCTAAGGGATTTGAATCATTTGATATTATAACATTAGAATTGGTCCTAGCATTAGGCTAAGGGGTCCAAGAGACAAAAGTTGAACTTGTCTCTATAATTCATTGATTGCACCCATCATAGTGATTATTTTGGAAGTTGGTATCTTTGTTGTGCTAAGTGAATCACTTAAGGGAATAGGTTCATCATTTGTTGTAAAAACTAGAATCGTAGTAGGCTAAGGTGGAGTGGTCAAATTTGGTTAACTAGGCGACACATGCAAAGACACAATCATTAAGGCCATTCAAAGGAAATAGAAGGGGGAACACTAGGAATAATAGGAGCGCAATAAGAGGCTAACATGTCCATGATCTTAGCAATATGAGAAGGGTTTTCCATAGTATACGCTTTAATAGTTTCAATACATTCATCCCTATATTGCTTATCCATATCATCTTTAAAATCATTATCATCATTTGCAGTCCATTAATCTTCTTGAGATTCTTGAGCATTTATATCATTATCAATTCGATCATTCAAAGGAGGAGCATGCCAACAATCTTTTGCATTCGCACTATGTTCTATTCAAGAATCAACATTGTAATGTATACATTGAGGTCTAAAACCAAATTGCTCTAGCGTTGTTTGACATTAACACAATTTTCCTTATTACGTGATTTTTGCATATCACAATTTGACATTTAATTTGCACGAGGGCTTACAAAAATAGGACCAACACTCTAGACATTCATATCATTTGCAATAGACACAACAATCGTAGAAGGAATGTTAGCATTTTGGAAGAGCATATCGAAAAAGTGAGCCACTTCACTTGGCATATTATTCATATTATTTACCCCAGAAATTCTATTTGCATTCAAAACATTGAAAAATTTATGATCCATTTTAAACATAAGTAAAATACCCTCAGATTTTTACTGGTAACTTACATCATATACACGATTTTTTTGGTTGCATATAGAGCTGTGTATGGATATGGGCAGTAGGCTATTCTAGGTTTATAACAGGCTTAAGCATAAATAATGTTTTAGGAATCCTCTCTATCAAAATACACTGTTTCAAGCGATATAGTAACCAGTATCAAAACCTATCGCAGAATCTTCTTAAATCAGTCTCTAATTTTTTGTTAATAATAATGTTGCTAGTAGCCCCAAATTTAAAAATTGGACGGCAGGCTGGAGATGGGGCATATAGGTGGCGCTGGGTGTGGAGTAATGAAGGCACCATAGGGGCATGTAGGTGGTGAGATGAGACAACATTAAGCTGCCTGGGACAGTGTGAAAGGTAAGAGATACTGTTGGAAGGGCCATGAATAATTGCTGAGCTGGAGGAAATCGAAATACACAGGGTGCAGGAGAATGGTGTGACAGCTGGGAAGAAAGTGGCAGATGGTGAAAGGTGTGCAGGAAGAGATTTGGAAGGACTACGTGAAGTGGGCATGATTCAGGGCTCAGTGGGAGGTAGGTAGATGGTGCGTGAGAAGGCTGGGAGGGCTGCATGCAGCCTCAGGGGAGGAGGATGAAACTATAAAATTTTCCAAGCAATCTACCATACAATCGACAACGCATAAAACAATAAGGTCAAGTAATGAGTGCGGACAATGAATTAAATGAAAATGAAAATCAAAGGTTGGGCAAAATTTAAATGACCCAAGGGCAATAATAGGGTGAAGGGCTGCTGAAAAATTACAGCAGAGCTATTGAATATATGACACGATTAATGTTTTACACAAACCCTAAGGAGGACATTAATGCCCAACAAAATTAAATTGGAGCCATTAAATTGAAGCAATTATATCCTAGGGAGAAAATGAAAACAATGAAAGTCAACTGGAAAATCCTACGGAAGTAAAAAATAATATGCAGCCGAAGTTAAATTCCGAAGGTGGGGTCTAGTTTGTGGGTTCACCAATATGTTTTACCAAAAAGAGGGTTTTCATCAACATGCAATACATTTATCTATAAAAATTTAACTAGACCTAAGCATGCATAAAACAATAAAATAAACCTAATTATGCCATTTTAGCTCCAGAATTCAGAGAAATAAATGACAAAGGGGTTTAGAATTTTATCTTTCTTCAGTGCAGTGGATTTCTATGATGAGTTGATGCTTTGATCCCGAGTCTGCAGTTCCGTGCTCCTTGCAACACCTTGCAAAATGGTAAAAAACTGGGGTTAGATTCGGGGGTCTGCCTTAGTCAGACCCCCTTTGGGGAGCAAGTCTTGAAAACAACATATGCATAACAAAATCCAACAGACAATCCAATGAAATTTCCCGACTTTTACAAATGCTTGTGAACATATACTAGATTCTCTTTAGATGCTTTTCTGGATATTCCTCTTGTACAAATGAACTCGCAGGCATGTTCATTTATAAGAAATATTTGAAATTAAATTAAACACTATGTACACCTAGGGCAACTTCTTCAAGGTAAGGATCTAAAAGGAGTGGAAAGGGGAATGCAAGTGCACTTGACTTAAAATGAGGCACGAGTTAGGCTTATGGTGCCATGAGGATAAGAGGGGACTTTTAAAATAAGCTGGCGTGAGCTAGAAGGTGAACAATAGAAGAGGGGGATTTTAAAACAAGTTGATGTAATCTAGAGGATGCACATGAAAAGGGGATTTCACCCATCAAAAGTTGGCAAGAGGGCCCATAATGCCCAATTTAACCCAAGTATGCAATATAAGGCCAAACAAGCTAAATCAATGTAATTCAATACTAAACAATGCCATAGGACTTATTTTAGGTGTCTACAGATTATAAACACACACAACCAACACACAATTAGAAGTTTTGAGTATTATAGTGGAATGAAATCTTCATCTAGTGGGATATGCCACTTAGTTTAAACTAAAATTGGCAAACATCCTAATAATTTAAATAGGGATGAAGGTTTAGACTTAAGTGACTTGTGGAGACCTATTATCAACAAGCTTAGGGAATTAACAGGGCCCGTCCAAGAGAATATTTAATATAGTATTTGTATTCATCACTTTCTCTTATGCGGATTTGGTGATATCCACTCTTCAAGTCAATCTTTGTGAAGTATCGTGCTCCACTCAAACAATCCATCAAATCATCTATGCATAGTAATGACAATCTGTACTTAATAATAATCTTGTTGCTGAAATCAATGCAGATCCTCCATTCTCTGATTTTTTTGGTGCTAACACTGCTGGAACTGCACATAGGCTCAAGCTTTTTCTTATCAACCCTTTGTCTAACTGCTCCTGTACTTGCCTTTGCACGTCTGCATTCTCCTTAGGTGTCAATCTGTATGCCGCTTTGTTTGGTAAACTAGATCCTAGAATCAGATCCATGCGGTGACTTATACTTCTTATGTGTGGCAACCCATCTTGTAGATCATTTTAAACAATCTCCATAAACTTGCTCAACATGTCTTTCACTTCACGCAGAATGCTTCTTCTCCTACACTCTTAACTTGCACAGGCTGATCGCAAAGCATGCTTTCTCCTTGCTTACCCCTTTCAAGAATTGCTTCATTGACACCAGTATAATTCTTGGACTCTTGTTCACTTCTTCATTCTTATCCTTTAATGGTAATAGTGTATACTTCCTCCCATACTTCACCAAAGTATATGTATTTGTATGTCCATCATGCTGCGCCTTCCAATCAAAATGCTAAGGTCTTCCAAGTAACACATGGCATACATTCATGAGTATTATATCGCACATGACTTCATCTTTGTATGCGCCAATCTGGAAACTTATCAGACATTGTTCATTCACGAAAACCTAATGTCCCTTTAGCAACCAAGATACCTTGTATGGATTTGAATGTGCAATCCTCTTCAGACCAAGCTTTTCAACCATATCTTGTGAAGCAAGATTATCAGTGCTACCACTATCAACAATCAACTTGCAACACTTACCTCCAAATTTGCAAATGGTTCTGAATAGATTTTTCGTTTGTGTTGGACTATTCTCTTCTTTTGTTGGTTTCAACCATAGTTACCATAATGACAAAAAAATCGCGATTAATCGCCAGTTGCCACCAAAATTGATATTTTTGGTTTAAAAAACGCGATTTTTACCCAGTCAACACTCGCCAAACAATAAAGCATTGACTTTGGTGATTTTTTCAAAAAAAACTTGGAAAAATTGCGATTTAAAAAAAAAGCGCAATTTAAACACGATTAAATCGCGATTTTTGCTGAAAACCGCGAGTTTTTCATTTATAATTGCAAAAAATTGAAAAAATTAATCATTTTTAACTCAAAATTTGCAAATTTCTTTGAATTCTCAAGAGCAAAATATCAAAATAACACAAACAAGGAGAATATAGAGATTTTCAGCGACGGGTCCGAGAGGTTCAAGAATCTTCAGCAACAAATTTGACATTTTCTATTCAGTCTTCACTAACTCTGGTCAAATTTTCAAGTTCAGTTTTTTTTTATATACATCTTTTTTAAATTTAAATAAAAACTATAAAAATTAAAAAATATTCATGTTCCCTAACCCTAACCCTAACCTGGTTGTTAGGAATCAAGATTTTTCTAAATATTAATTTTTTTAATAAATTTTTATAGTTTGTAATTATTAAAAAATAAAATATATAAAAAATATTAAAAAACAATAATTTTGACTAGATTGTGCAATTGCATGTTACTATGTTAACAAAATCTATTTTTGCAGCACAATGATGGGATTTTTTGGCAAAAAAACAAAACACCTTCGAAAGATGGCGATGTGCATTTTGAGCCAGCCATGTAGTTCATCCGCTTGCGAGTGCAATTGGAGTGTGTTCGAGCATATACCCTCAAAAAAACGCAATCGACTCACTTAGGAACGGATGAATGATTTGGCATTTGTCCACCACAATCTTCCCCTGAAGATGAAGAAAGCTCAAAGATAATAAATTTTGCATTTTTAATTCTCAATTCATATGAAAAGTCGATTTATATTTGTGTGAAATATTGTTTGCATAAGTCATTAACATATGCATTGTATTGTATAATGTTAGGTACCATCGAGGAAGATCATCTGATCGACCTTGACGAGTTTGATCCAGATTCTGAATGGCTCAAAAATAATGAAGAGCCTCTTTTTGAGGATTTTGACTTTGATGTCATGGATGACGCTGGGATCGACACTGAGGTTGTCTCAAATTAGGAGAGGCAAGAACCCTGAAAATATGTTGAAGTGTAGACCTGTTGAACCATAGTCTACGTGCTACCATTTGCTCCCTCCCTTTTTTTGTTTCTTGACGACAATAGTATGCATTTTGAAATGCAAATGTAATGAAATTTGAATATTTTAAAAAAGTAATGAAAAAAATATTTGACTGATTTGGATGGCGTACAATCTCATTTGTCTTCTTCACATACTCTGTATTATGTAATTGTATCTATTCTCTATGCAATTGAAATGCCTAATATGTATCTCGATGCAATGGAAATGAATTAAAAAACAAAACAATTTTTTCTTGTTTTCCACATTTTCCTAGTGGTTTTAAGTTTTTCAATTTTTTTTCGATTAATCATGATTTTTTGAAAAACACTTACTCTTTTAAAAAATGATTTTTTTCTCAGAGGATTAATGCTACTATGGTTTCAACAACATCCTCTTCATCATCATTAGAGCTTTTCCGCATTTTGGTTCTTTGTCTGGATGTATTGACACAATACTCTCCTCATATGCTTGTGCGATATGCGCATTTGCATCAATTCTCTTACTACCATCATTATGCATATGTGGGCACTCAAAAACTCTATGCCTAGTTTCACCACATTTGAAGCATGTACCCATGAATCCTTGACCTCTACCTCGTCCATAGGTTCCTCTACCTTTGGTAGGATATCCTTTGCCTCTTTGCACCGAGGAGTGCTAGCTTCTCCCTCTTGCACAAAATAACCTCAGCGGCTGCTTCCTTGCCCTCGTTCACGCGAGAACTTACCTTTCCCTCGTGCTGCTCCTTTTTTTTTTTTTTGTGTGACAACTTTTCCTTTGTGTTCAATGCATACTGATAGGCTGATTCTACTAATTGCACACGTACCATGCCAAACTCATCTTGAATGGAAATGCACAAACCACTTATAGAATTTGAGATATTCTTGGTGTCATCTTCAACATGACCTGCTTTGATAGTGAATTTGTAAAGCTCTTTGGTGTAATCCTTTACATTTATCTCTTTCGGTCGCAGATTTTGCACTTCTTAAACAAAGTTCACTGGTAATCAACATGTATGAATTTCGCTTTCAACTTTGCAGTCGGTCAATCCTAAGTCTTGATTTTATATTTACCTCTACGAACTCGTTTTGTCTGTACATGCTCCCACCATAAGATGCATGACCCTTCAACTTTGCACATGCAAATTTGACTTTCTTGGGATCTTCCATACTCTCATTTTCAAAGTATTTTTCTAACTTAGTGATCCAATCAATAAGTTCTTCAAGACTTAGTTCCTTGAATAACTAGGAGGGTCGAACTTCGGCTTACTAATCATCCTCGCAATTGTGCGCAAGAATCTATCTTGAGGTTCATCAACCTCTTCTTCTACAACCTAGTTCTCAAGTGCTGCGTTTGCGTCTTCATTGTCTCTTTCATCATCCACCACCCCAACGCCTCGACATTTTGCGGTCTCCATAGCCCCTAACCGGGCTTGCATATCTCTCATTAATCCTGCGAGGTCTGCAAGTCTTGGTGCTCTGGCCACTCTCAATGCTCTTGCAGTGAAACCTCCTTTCTGCCATTTGCTCAAAATTAAAGAACCGCTACACCTTCTACCTAACACTTGCTGGAAGATGTGTTCACTTCTTTCTACACACAGTTGCAAATGTGGAAAATGGATCTTTTTCTCACATGCTTACTCCGCAAGGATAACCTTATGCTCTGATAACAAATGATGTAGTCACGGTTAGGGGATCCAATTAAGGATAGCCTTACACCACACAAGCCAAAAAACAAACACAATATGGACGAAAACAGAATGAAACAATAACAACAGTAGTTTTTTTTATTGATTTCAATGGACAGACTTACATTCAACACACTACAGTCCTGTTATGGACATTACAACAAAATGCAATCCTACAACAACCTCAATGAGATCTTTTGCACTCTTTTTATTTTCAGATCCAACTCTCCCTACCCACTACTCCAACTGAACAACCTCTAGCTTATTTGTTCTAGATCTCTCATCCTCTTTCTCTAGGTCACAACCCCCCTCATAAGTTTAGGTATGCGTTTATAAAGATACATGATCCACCTACTTACATTAGTGTTCTCAACTACCCATTAATGCCATAGTAGTTAAATACTGGTAACACATCACCATAAGCCACAATCATTAAAAGATTGTAACACATCTCTATGCACCACAATTATTAAATGCACAATACATTCCCAATTTCCATAACACATCACAGGTTCCATAACACATCACTATGGCTCACTGCAAATTTCAGAATTATACAATAGGTCACACCCTATTGTAAATCAGCCATAGGCATGTTTCAAGAAAAGAGCTTATGCAGAAACAAACCATAACTTGGCACCATAAACTAATTTGACAAATGGGCTTAAAATGATGTTAATATGCTTCTTGCAAAACTGCGAGTTACGATAAAGCTTGTAGCGTATTTTACATTTTTCGGGAAAACTATGGTAGTGCGGCAAGATCTGTTTTTGCAGATGATAAGGTCCTTGCAAATTTGCACGTTACCGCAAGGCCTGAAGTGTTTTTTCCGATTTTCACACAAAACCGTAACAACGTGGTAAGATTTGAGTTGACAGATGAGCCCCTTAGGTTGTTTCCATGCTTCCTGCAAATCTGCAAGTCACGGAAAGCTCTATAGCTGTTTGTAGGGTTCTGTGTTGATTTACAGCTCAAACAGGTTTTTAGACATTGCAACACTAAATAAGATTGTGTGGCAATTTATATCAGTGATCTAATGATTTGAGAGATACCGCAGACCCCTTGAAGTGTTTTCAGATCACTGCAATTATTTTAACACAATACCTACAACATTGCTTATTGCCAACTAACATTACTTATGTTTTTGGTTGATCCATTGAAGATCTTGCTCCCAGTGGCCAAGAGTTGATAGATAAAGATATTTTGTAGTAGGAAAGAGTATCAAGGATAGGTGTGTTGGAAAATTAGAAAATTGGGTTGAAAGGGTAATTGCCAAGCAAAGCCAAGTGGTATTTGAAGGAGGAAGTGGGGAAGAAATTTCCTCACTTTATGAGTTCCAAAGCCTTTGGGGACCAAGAGCCTCCTAACCGGGGAGATGTGATTTGAATTGGATCATGAAGCGCTAGCAAAATCAGCTAACTAAGCCACTATTCTCAAGAGCACTAAGTTTGTACTTGAAACATTTCTTAACGATCATTTTCCGAGGAGTTTCAATCAAGAATGAAGGACAAACAAAATAGGGGCCTGTAGAGGCACAGTCTTGGTTGAGATGATCCATACACCTTAGATGAGAAGTATGGTTGAAGGGGGTTCCTATTGAAATCAGTATTTTGTGAATGGTTACAGAACTGCAGGTATTTTCAGGGGGCGGTTTTGCAACTCCTTGTGTATGTAGGTGGCAGTTACCTAACCACCAGTTCCTTTAGGGGTGGTTTCACAACCGTTGGTTGTCAAGCAATGGTTTCATCCTGCATAGAGCAGTGGTTTTGCATGCAGACAAACTCTTCCTCTTCTGAATCTTTCTAACTTCCCATTCGAGCTTCTCATGATGTAAACATGTATAAGTACACCCTCATGGGTCATTCGAAAGCAATTCATTGTTTCCTAGAATTTTTTTCTTCCTAGTTGAGTGTCTTAAGAGTTGGAGTGTGATAGGGAATTGAAATTGAGCAGGTTGCAAAGCTTTTACGGGTGCTTGGCCATGTTGCTATTGTAAAGGATGTCCATGAAGGCCTTGAGAAGGCAGTGAATATATAACAACATACAGAGACAATGGCAAGAGGAGGCAAGACCTCACCCTTCTGGAGTTTTTCCTACATTAGGTTTTTACTGGGTAAATATTGTCTTGTGCAGTTTTGTTCTTGCTATTTTGCGGTACTTTTCTTGCTCTACTTTCTTGTTCATTTCTTTTCTTTTAGTTTGTAGCACTTAGCAATTCAATTCTAAGCACATAGTGGACAATTTTATGTAAATACGTAAGAAAACAATTAGTTTAACAAATCAAGTGTTTGTTGGGAACATTAAAGGTTCTTCCTGGTGAATTAAGCAATGAATATCCATACTAATTATGGATCAAACATTGTAGCACACTTCCCTAAAATTTATCCATCCCATTCTCCCGAAATCATTGAAACTTTTTTGTCAATCAGCGAGGGGACATGCAAAATTGTTCTCCATCTGCTTCACTTTTCCCTTTTCCCTCATTGGGGATTGATTAGTTTCTATCGAAAGCTTGCAATCCCCTGCAACCAATTTGAAGCATAGATTCAGCACAAATCTCGGAATTTAGCGAAACCTTAACTGAATAGATATAGGATCTACTTGGCAAGGAGGCCATGGCTTCCTTCAGCCACTCAATGCTATATCTCAGTAAAGAATTTTTCGTGGATCTGACCATGGAAAACATTGAAGACAGTGACTCTTGCCCCTCTAATTTTAGATCTGCTGTAATTTAAGAGGGACTAACAATTTGCAGAGACGGTCTCATAAAATTCACAATAACCATTGCTAAAAAGCTTGTCATCAAGCCAAATTGTAGTTTGTCAAAAGAAACTGGGGGCTTTCAAAAGATGGAAACACCCCCAAAAATGTCGTTCATGATTGATGAGATGGAGACTTGTTTGTGGATGCCGAAGGAACGGGCACTAATCTGCAGATTCATGGGTGTTTTTCTTGGACCTAAATCTTTAAGATTTTGGGTTCAGGAGAATTGCAAACCAAGCGGGCAAGTGGAGCTTCTTCTAATGCCCAAAGGCTACTGCCTGGCAGTGTTTGCCACCAAACAATAGAATGATCTTGTGTTTCAATGAGGACCATGGTTTTACAAAAAATCAGGGCTTTTCATGAAACTTTGGTCCCCGGCATTCAATCCTACAGAGGATCTACCTGGTACAGTCTCTGTATGGGTGGGATTGCCACTTCTTCCAAGTGTAATACTGGCAAGAATCGCATCTCAAAAATATTGCTTCAGCTATAAGTGAATATATTGCTGCCTCTTAATTCATTAGAAATCTTGGAGTGTTAAACTACGCAAGGATATGTATTAGCGTAGATTTGGAAAAGCCATAGCTGGATCTTCTCATCCTGGGAATGGGAGAAATCGATTGGGAATAGCCACCGGATTACAAAAATATTCCTTTCACACATAGGATCTGTCATGAACATGGGCATTTGGCTTGTGTTTTCCCGTGCAGAGCACACAAGGAAATCCACCAAAGGAACCACAAGACACAAAGTATTAAAAGAATCAAAATTTGTCCAACAAAGGAGGGACTCAAAAACAATCTCATAATGGTATTGTAACAGTGGAAAACAATTTTTAGAAAGCATATTCAAGAAAACCCAAGGACAACAACAGTCAATAGGAGTGAATTTTTTTTTTTTTTGTAAAAACCCTTTTCAGTGCTGGCAGATCAGGGCAAAGGAAAAGGAAAGAAGACGACTACTCTCAGAGCTCAAATTAAGCTTCCAACCAGATCTGAATCACCTAAGCAACATAATCAATGTAAGTCCCTCGACTTCATCAAATTTTCAGCTCAACCAAGTGCAACACAAACCACATTGAGGAACAAAAAGCCTACATCCACAGATCTGCAACCCTCAGATCTCATTCCGATGGATATAGGACTATGGGAAAATTTGCACAAATCAATAATTAAAAAGAAATGCAAATCATTGCTGGATTCAATTGATGTAACTGAGAACTAAGGCCATGGCTGATCAACATATTCAGATCTGGGTCCATAAAGAAACAAACTCCGAGGAATGCAGGGAGGTGAGCACCTCCTCTGAAGAGCAGTTATAATGACGTGGATTCTATCTTAGAATTTTCAGGGTCTGGGCGTGCCAAATAAACGTCACATCCTTAAAAACCAAATCAAGATTGAAGGTATGGACCTAGTGCTTCTTTAGGAAACAGGCAGATCTGGTTTGAAAAAGGTTCTTCTCTTTCGGACCGTGGAGTACAAAGAATATGATCTAATGTCCTTTGAATAAGCTGCTCCTTCACTGGGATCCTTTCAAGTTTCAAGTATGTTTGTCTTTCCTTCGATATACTTGTTGACAATTTTACCTCAAAGGAAAGAACAGATTTATTCAAGCAGTTGAAGGAGCAAATTCTAAAGAGAACAGATGTTTTGTGGTTTTACAAAGGGGCAAAGATCATTTCGAAGTTCTAAAGGGTTTGAATCATTCGGACTTTTTTGTCCGAAGGGTCACTAGCTGAAGATTCAATTACTTCGGACATTTTGTCCGAAGGAAATGGCACTTGTTTAAAGCCTGAAGGATTACTAGGAGAGGAGGACCTTAGCAAAAAATATCCGAAGGGTCAAAACTACCAAAGATGCTGAAGGGTTCATTCATTTGCCGAAGGGTCACTTTATCGGCCAAGAGACCATTTGCAAAAAATCCGAGGGGAAAATGACAAGAGGTAAGAGGCCGAAAGAAAGAGTCCACTACAGAAACCTGAAGGGTATCTGCCCTTCGGAAAAATCACATTTCATAATCCCGAAGGGCAGGAAGGACCTTCTTCAAATTTTACCGAGGGGCCAATGTAAAATACAAAGAGTTCTCCATTTGCCGAAGGGACATACAGAAAGCCCGAAGGGTCTTTTTCCCTTCGGGAAAGTCTTTGTCGAGAAGCCCGAAGGTCAATTTGGAAAGGTTCATATTTAACAAAGGAGTGGTCCAAGACACAGTTCGAAGGAATTCCTTCGGAAGATTTAAACAAGGGAATGGTTCAAGCAAAAGGCCGAAGCAATTCTTTCGGGTATTTTGCCCGAAAGAAAAGAGAGAACAAAGTGGTCAAGCTTCGGACTTTTTGTCCGAAGACGAATGCTAGAAGAAAATAAAGGGTCAAGACAGAGGTCCGAAAGAATTCTTTCAAGAGATTTATCCGAATAAAAGAAAGACACGTGGTTTCCTTCGGATTTTTTGTCTGAAGGAAATGGACAGAAACGACTCGGAAGGATAAGCTTAAAGTCCGAAGAAGAATTCCGAAGGCCAAAAGAAGAGACCAAGATAATTCTTGCGGACATTTTGTCCGCAGGAAAATGACTTAACAATAAAAGCCAAAGAGCAAAGGCAAAGGATAGAAGGATTAATTCCTTTGGGCTTTTTGTCCAAAGGAATTCCTTCGGACAAAAAGTCCAAAGAAATTTGGAGAAATCGCTGTGCAAAAAGCCCGAGAAAATAAACCCGACAAAATAAAGTCTGAAGCCAACATAAGAAGAGAAGAAATAAAGGCCGAAGGAAAGGTGAGGAGCCATAAGTCCGAAGGATATCTTCGGAAAAGTTGCCACAGGAAAGTCCGAAGACAGGCCCGAGGAAATAAACCCGAGGCAAAATGAAACCAAAAGCATAAATTCCGAAGGAAATCCAAAGCTTCGAAAAAGTTGAAACAAGGCCAAACGGAGGAAATATAGATAAAGATAATCCAAAAAAAAAAAGAATCCCGTTAGAAATAGACATGAACACGCAAACCAGAACAAGATAAAATACATGCAAGCAGAGGCTATTTTTGAACATCGGTCAAAGCTTCAGTTGACTGGTTATTGAAGTCCTGCTCATCTCCGAATCAACTCACGCGTCCGAGGGTCCAACTCGGCTTCAATCGGAGTTCCAAATTCGAATGTCGAGTTGACTGTTTGAGATTTAGAGTTGACTAATTGTTAAACGCCGCATCCACTAGGAGCTTTCCATGCGAAGGAGAATGATCTCTTCGTCCAACTCAGCTTATCAGATGGTTAACTCAGCTTTCAAACGTTCCAACTCGGCATCAAGCAGCTCATGTAGAGTTATAAAATTGACATTGGCGTATATTTCCATGCAAAGAGAGGTGGGCGGTTCAGAACAAAGACAAGTTCACTTCCTCAAGCGCAAGAAGCTTCATGCAAAGACCAAAAAAAAACATATTTTATTGAAAGGCCAAGTCAGCCTTGAGTTAACCTAAGTAAATCCATCTCTTCAATTTTTCAACGCCAATCTTTGGCTTTTGTAATTCTCTATAAAATAGCTTTCAGCCTTGATTAAAAAATATAATCCCTCTTGGCTAGACCAGACTCTGTCATTGGTGAGTTGTGTAACCTTTTCAATCAACATAAGGACTGTACTTTCAGATTTCATGTGTTGGCATAGTGTATATTTCTTCAACAATTTGCATGTGGTAGATTTCTCTCCCTTCCCAAATTCTGATTCATACCTTGTTGCTAGATTATCCTTATGTAGGTCATGTTAAGTGTTCTTTATGTCTTTTGATGAGGCTGTAAGTGGATGTTAGGTGGCTGCAAAGTGTCTTGTATCAGACCTCTCTCCATCGTTTTCCCTCATGTTTTGGTCATTGGATCGAACCTCTTCATGAAATATTTATGCATAAGTGATTGATTGAAATCAAAGGTCTTCCTTTTCCCTTGTTTGTTCAATGTTCAAAGTTCCAAGTTGAGTGGATCAATTTTCTGGTGTATCACCTTTATTAGGTAGGATTTCCCTTCAAAGTTTCCTTCTCCCTTTTCCATGGTAGTCTGCAGCATAGAGTAGAGATCCTCATTGATACATCTTACAGGAACCAGCCTTCTCTAGAGGTTCTTCTCACCGTTGAGGCACCCACCCTCGTGAGAAGATCCCATTGTTTCAGCCGGATAGAGGACTGGCCATTTCATGCACGTCTTCGATTCAGGGCACAGCTCCAGGTTGACAACAGTTTTTGTCACGCTCGGTGGGATCTATTTTAGTTGGGCTTGATGAAATTGCAGTTAAAGCAGTGTCCTTCAAAAAGTATTTGGTGATTCCAAGGTCAAGCAATTGCTTCTAACAGTTCAGGGACAACTTCCATGTAAGTCTATTTTTATTGCATTATCGTGAATGAATTTTGATGGCTGTGTATGAAGAGAATTCCTATGCTATATTTGCTTATCAGCCCAATGATGGATCATACCAGCCTGGTCATGATATCTGTGAGCCTAATCAGCCTTATCAAGGGTATTATCAAAAGCTATGTTGAGCCTTATCAAGTTTTTCATGATTCTTATTATCAAGAGCATGAATCTTACCTTCCTTGTGAGCCATATCAGTCTCAGGACCGGATTTCATCTTTCCCATATGGCTATGACGTTGCATATGAGCGGTATTGCCTTCAAGAAAAAATGAGTGAAATAGAGCTCATGAAACTAGCATATGCAAGAAAGGTTTGTTCTAACTCTCAGTATGAGGAAGTGAATGGTCTTTTTCGAAATGTGTCCAATGATTCAGAAGAGATAAATGGACTATGTATTCTTGTATTGGAAAAAATGGAGGCTTAGGAAAGGCAGAAAATCAAATTAAACCAATCGTCTACAAAGGGCTATTGTGCTTCTTATTCTCATGAAGTTCTTAACCATGCCCAGTGTGTGCCAATGGAGCTTCCTAGTTGGAGTCAAGAGCCTATTCAAGAGCTTATTCAAGAGCCTATTCAAGTGACTATTCATGAGACTAAACCTTCCTATAGTCCCCTTTCCTCACCAATCATCCCTCAAGCTCAGGTTGTCCAGGAAGACAACCAGGTTCCAGACTTTGATGAGGTAATGGCCAAGTGGAAGGAACAAAATACAGACGTCTTTAAGAGTTTCTCTTTCCCTCCTCTCCAGAACTCCCTAGATAATTCCTTTTCCCTCAAGATTCCAAAATATGATCATGATTGACCTCCCATACTTCATTTTCCCTCTCAAATAAATGAATTTTATTACCCTCCTGCCATCCCCCTTCCTCAGGAGGCTCCTGTTCGTTGGAGTATTGAGAAAGAGGTTGCAGCTACATGACAAGTTCTTGCAGAGTGTGAAGAAGATGCTTCAGATGTGTTTAAGGAAGAATTTCCTAGTGATACTTCACTTGAGGTTGTAGTTGAGCATCCAATTATAGTTGAGAGTGAGAAGACTGATCTTGATGTAGAACTTCAAGAGGAGCTGGTACAAATTGAAGTCATACATGAGTTACAGGGACGTTACAGCTGATTCAGTTCAAATAGATCAAAATGAGGAACAAAAAGATGATTAGCATCTGTACCCTGAATCTCTACAAGAGATTGAAGAGCTTTGTATGGATCTGATGGCTATTGAAGAGCATGTTTATGAGAAATTTGATCAAGAATCACCTATTCAAGGTCACAGTATAGATTGGGTTGCCTACTCAAAGCTCCTTGAAGAGCTAGATGAACTTGCAGCAGTCGATAAGAAGGATGTGGTCACCAAAAAACCATTCATAGATGAGGTATCACTTAACAAGGTGGTAGATGATAAGCAATTTGAAAAAGATCAAGAGGTACTTGATGAGTTTGTCTTTGTTGCTGTTGATGACTCATTTGAGAAGATGCTAATACAGTTGGTGGACAAAGAAAATGCCTCAGCATAGGTTATGACTAATAAACATCCTGCTTTGCAACTTGTACCATCTCTTAGAAGGAGTGAATTCAAAACTTTTCCATTTGATCCAGGCGGATCATGCTTTATCATGGTTAGTGATGCAGGAGCATCTGGTACGAATTTTTCAATTATTGTATTTTCCCTCCTAAATGTTGAAATTGAGGGGTAATTGTAAAAATAAATAAATAAATAAAAGTAAAAGGTAAATGTGGGGCTGTTGAGAAATTAGAGGAGGAATGGTTGAAAATATTTCAACCTTAGAATGTTGTTGAAAATTAAAAAAAAACTGTTTCTTGTTTAATCCTGGCCCAGATTGGGCGTAGAAGTTAGAAAGGAGACAAATTATAGCAAAGAGAAAAAGAAAAACAAAATTGTTAAAAAAAGGGAGGAGAGCGCAGGACAGAAGGAGAGAGGAAGGTGGCATAGAAGAAGGGAGGAAGGACAGAAAGGAAAAAGACCTCTCATTCAAGGGAAGCGATAGAAGAAGAGAAGGAGAATCTGCACTCTGTTATAGTTGCAAATAGGGCTATGAGTAACAACCTGGTTTTCTTTGGTATGTGAGAAATTTGTCTTGTATTGAATTAATATAATTGCAGTCAGAAATTTATTAATGAATGAGTCAAGATTATTTTGTAATTCCGCACCGAAGTGGCGGTCCATGTCCAGCTGTTGGTATACATGATTATTGAATTATTATCTGATAATCTGATTCTGAGAATGTTGGTTTGCTCCAATAAGTATATGAAATTCTTCTTTACGGAGAGTACAGTGCTACAACACGGTTGAAAGAGAGGAATACAATGTTTCAGTTTTTAATAGAGGTAGAAACTGTTGTATTTCTGTTAGTGGTCTTCTTGCCCAAAATTGTGAATCCTTTCTAAGCAGAGTTGCACTTCCTCCTTTTTAACACGACACACCACCATACTGTGGATCGACTAGAAAGCCAACATAATATATATAGTCATCATATGGTAGAACAATTGTAAAACGATTTTGATTGCCACGTTGATTGGCCATTGATTATCTCATACTCTTCCTTGTAAAGCTTTTGAGAAGAGAATGATTGTTCAGGCGTTCGATTGAATTCTGCAAAGAAGAGCAAGATACCCCTGGGGCATGGAGATCCTTCACCTTTCGAGTGCTTTAGAACGTCTGCTGGTGTAGAAGAGGCGTGATAGATTCCATTAGGAACGCCAAGTATAATGGATACGCCCGGCGGAGAGATTCTCACTCAAATACAGTTCTGAGAGTTGTTTCAACGATCCTAGGGAGGATGATATATGCCCTGTGAGCTGATTCTGGGTGGCAGAAATAATGGCGAGATTGGTGCACTTGCCCAACTCTCACGGTATTTCTCTGCTAAGTTGATTGTCAGAAAACTCAATTTCAGCGAGATTTGTGCAGTTACCAATTGATTTGTGAAAGCCGGCCAAGGGAAACTAGAAGTTCTCCGACCAGCTGATTCTGGTGAAGATAAAATTCGGTGAGATGCACACAATTGGTGATGGATGACGGTATCTCTCCAGTTAGAGAATTTTGTCCCAATCATAGCTTTGAGAGGCTGCTGAGATTTCCAACACTTGAGGAGATAGCAACCAAAGCTGTAGTGTTTCTTTCATTTTGTCCATCATCCTTACGTTTATCATTGCAAATCCCAAAAGAACAATTTTATTGTGATGATTGCGGCGTATGCAGACTAGGAGAGTGTCATAAATCTTTTTTTTTTTAATTGCAAGAAATGTGGTTGGTCCTGTAGGGATCTTTCTTGCCATCTGGTTGGTGATTCTGGCAAATATTAATATGCAGAACCTTGAAAATAGCCCTATTTGTATATAGCGCACCAATTTCTCAAGCTTTCCAGAATCTACGGACTCTGCAGGCTTGGGGAAAAGCTACGGAATTTGCAGGGTTATCATTTTGATTTATATATGATGTTTTTGAATTGCAATCTGAGGAGCCTGCACCATTTTTATTTTTTTGGAACAGAGAATGAGACAACTGTTTGTAAAGTGAATTGTGACCCGCATCAGTTAGCTAGGTTCTTTAGTTGTTTTTGCTTTCCTCCAAGTGCTGTTCAAGCACAATAGTTTGTTTCAGTTTTGTCCAATAAGTGCTTGTTTGCACATTTGCTTCTTAGTTAGTTTTCTGCTTTCGTGTGTTTCCCTTCTTATTTTGAAGGAGGTTACTTCAACCATGATCAGAGGAGATTTTCAGTCAGAAATCACGTTCACTATTGGGGAATTCAAATAGCGTCTATATATGGTCTGAGTTCTCAAGCATAGTAGGCATGCTTCCCAGTTGAGTCGCCAGAATGTTGACAATTTTACCCCAAAGGAAAGAACAGATTTATTCAAGTAGTTGAAGGAGCAAATTCTAAAGAGAACATATGTTTTGTGGTTTTACAAATGGGCAAAGATCATTTCGAAGTTCTAAAGGGGTTGAATCCTTCGGACTTTTTTGTCCGAAGGGTCACTAGCTGAAGATTCAATTGCTTCAGACATTTTGTCCGAAGGAAATGGCACTTGTTTAAAGCCCGAAGGATCACTAGGAGAGGACCTTAGCAAAAAATATCCGAAGGGTCAAAACTACCAAAGATGCTGAAGGGTTCATTCATTTGCCGAAGGGTCATTTTATTGGCCAAGAGACCATTTGCAAAAAATCCGAGGGAAAAATGACAAGAGGTAAGAGGCCGAAAGAAAGAGTCCATTACAAAAAACCCAAAGGGTATCTGCCCTTCGGAAAAATCACATTTCATAATCCCGAAGGGCAGGAAGGACCTTTTCCAATTTTAGTGAGGGGCCATTGTAAAATACGAAGAGTTCTCCATTTGTCGAAGGGACATGCAGAACACCCGAAGGGTCTTTTTCCCTTCGGGAAAGTCTTTATCGAGAAGCCCGAAGGTCAATTTGGAAAGGTTCATATTTAACAAAGGAGTGGTCCAAGATACAATCCGAAGGAATTCCTTCGGAAGATTTAAACAAGGGAATGGTTCAAGCAAAAGGCCGAAGCAATTCTTTCGGGTATTTTGCCCGAAAGAAAAGAGAGAACAAAGTGGTCAAGCTTCGGACTTTTTGTTTGAAGACGAATGCCAAAAGAAAATTAAGGGTCAAGACAGAAGTTCAAAAGAATTCTTTCGGGAGATTTATCCGAATAAAAGAAAGACACATGGTTTCCTTTGGATTTTTTGTCCGAAGGAAATGGACAGAAACGACTCAGAAGGGTAAGCTTAAAGTTCGAAGAAGAATTCCGAAGGCCAAAAGAAGAGACCAAGATAATTCTTGCGGACATTTTGTCCGCGGGAAAATGACTTAACAATAAAAGCCAAAGAGCAAAGGCAAAGGACAGACGGATTAATTCCTTTGGGCTTTTTGTCCGAAGGAATTCCTTTGGACAAAAAGTCCAAAGAAATTCGGAGAAATGGCCGTGCAAAAAGCCCGAGAAAATAAACCCGACAAAATGAAGTCTGAAGCCAACATAAGAAGAGAAGAAATAAAGGCCGAAGGAAAGGTGAGGAGCCATAAGTCCGAAGGATATCTTTGGAAAAGTTGTCATAGAAAAGTCCGAAGACAGGCCCGAGGAAATAAACCCGAGGCAAAATGAAACCAAAAGCATAAATTCTGAAGGAAATCCAAAGCTTCTAAAAAGTTGAAACAAGGCCAAACGGAGGAAATATAGATAAAGATAATCCAAAAAAAAAAAGAATCTCGTTAGAAATAGACATGAAAACACAGACCAGAATAAGATAAAATACATGCAAGCAGAGGCTATTTTTGAACACCGGTCAAAGCTTCAGTTGACTGGTTATTGAAGTCCTGCTCATCCCCAGATCAACTCACGCATCCGAGGGTCTAACTCGGCTTCAATCGGAGTTCCAAATTTGAATATCGAGTTGACTGTTCGAGATTTAGAGTTGACTAATTGTTAAATGCCACATCCACTAGGAGCTTTCCATGCGAAGGAGAATGATCTCTTCGTCCAACTCAGCTTATCAGACGGTTAACTCAGCTTTTAAACGTTCCAACTCGACATGAAGCAGCTCACGTAGAGTTCTAAAGTTGACATTGGCGTATATTTCCATGCAAAGAGAGGTGAGCGGTTCAGAACAAAAACAAGTTCACTTCCCCAAGCGCAATAAGCTTCATGCAAAGACAACAAGAAAACGTATTTTATTGAAAGGCCAAGTCAGCCTTGAGTTAATCTAAGTAAATCCGCCTCTTCAATTTTTCAACGCCAATCTTTGGCTTTTGTAATTCTCTATAAAATGGCTTTCAGCCTTGATTAAAAAATATAATCCCTCTCTTGGCTAGGCCAGACTCTGCCATTGGTGAGTTGTGTAACCTTTTCAATCAATAGGACTGTACTTTCAGATTTCAAGTGTTGGCATAGTGTATATTTCTTTAGCAATTTGAATGTGGTAGATTTCTCTCCCTTCCCAAATTCTGAATCATACCTTGTTGCTAGATTATCCGTATGCAGGTCATGTTAAGTGTTCTTTATGTCTTTTGATGAAGCTGTAAGTGGATGTTAGGTGGCTGCAAAATGTCTTGTATCAGACCTCTCTCCATCGCTTTGCTTCATGTTTTGGTCATTGGATTGAACCTCTTCATGAAATATTTATGCATAAGTGATTGATTGAAATCAAAGGTCTTCCTTTTCCCTTGTTTGTTCAGTGTTCAAGGTTCCAAGTTGAGTGGATCAATTTTCTGGTGTATCACCTTTATTAGGTAGGATTTCCCCTTAAAGTTTCCTTCTCCCTTTTCCATGGTAGTCCGCAACATAGAGTAGAGATCCTCATTGATACATCTTACAGGGACCAGCCTTCTCTGGAGGTTCTTCTCACCGTTGAGGCACCCACCCTCGTGAGAAGATCCCATTGTTTCAACTGGATAGAGGACTGGCCATTTCGTGCACGTCTTCTATTCAGGGCGCAGCTCCAGGTTGACAACAATACTTTCTTGGGGACTTATTATTGTTTTCTTTTCTCAAGAAGTGCAGTTGCAATTTACTATTGTGAATATATATTCCTCCCTTCGAAAACAGCCGAATTCCAATGTTTGCAAACTTATCAGATTGGATTGTAAACCACAAACCTTCTAATCTGATTTTAATGGGAGACTTTGCCACTATCATCAATATGAAAGAGAATAAGGTGGATCTAGCTTCGATAACAGAACAATGGAGGCCCTGTTGGATATTGTAATGAGAATTCTATAGTTGATCAAGACTATTCACAAGGCAGATGTACTTGGTGCAATAGACGAAACATAGCTGAAAAAATATACAGTTTTGATATCCAATCAGTGGTTTCAAATAAGCTTTCCATTATCAGCAAAAGCAATGTCGCATTATCTGACAACTGGTCCTGATGTTTGTCTGTTTTGTTCAATTGAAGGAAATCATTTTGTCTACAATTTAAATTCAAATAAATGTGATTCACGCATCCAGATTTGAGCATGAACATCTCCAAATGGTGGGAGAAGGCTGATTACATTCAAGGATATAAATTTCAAGATGTATAAATATAAGGAAAAACTGAACTATCTAAAACAGAAACTGAAGATCTGGAATAAAGAGGCTTTTGGCAATATTTTCACCAAAAAAATGACTTCTTACAGAAATTAGATCAATTACAAAAGCCAAATCAGAGACCACAGATACACATAGGAAATGGTAAAGCAAGAACAACTTCTCATTTACCAGTTAACTCAGGTTCAACAACTGGAAGAACAATAGTGGTGGCAAAAATCAAGAGAGCAGTGGGTGAAATATGGGGATTCCAACACCAATGTCTTTCATAAATCCGTTTTGAGTAGGCAGCTACTAAATTCAGTTACTCAGCTGTGGAAGGACAGTTCCATTATCTCCAAGTATGGTGATATATTTAAATATGCCACTGATCACTTCAAAAAAATCTTGGCAGCGGAAAAGGAAACTGACAAGCATTTTCAAATGCAACACAAGTCTTCATAATATTCCAAAAATTATCACAGACAAAGAGAATCAAGTACTGATGGCTCCCATAGAAGAGGAAGAATTGAAGAGGATTGTCCTTTTCTTCTGTTCAGACAAGCTCCAGGACCAGATGGATTTCCAGCATTCTTCTACCAGCAATATTGGGATATAATTAAATAAGATCTGATGAATGTGGTGGAGGAATCAAGACTAATAGGAAAATACTGAAGCTTTTAAATGCAACAAATTGGCTATCATCCAAAACAAACAAAATCAGAACAATTGGATCTGTTGAGACCCATTGCTCTGTGCAACATGGCCTATAAATTTATTGCAAAGCTTATAGCTATCAGGCCGAAACCTCTACTTCAGAAGATTATCTTCCCCTCCCAATCTGCTTTTGTACCAGGTAGCAGAATGGAGGATAACATTAGCTCTGTGTAGGAGATCATTTCTTAAACAACTAGAGAAAGTCAGGTACTCTCATCAAACTAGACATACCAAAGGCTTTTGAGCGCTGTAATTGGAGATTGCTATTACCTACTTTGAGGGAATTTGGGTTTGGAGAAACTTTCAATGAATGGATATTTGGCTTTATTAGTACTCCATCTTACACAGTCAGTTTAATTAAATGGAGATATTGGTGAAATGCTTCTTTCCACAAGAGGGTTAAGGCTAGGAGACCCTCCGAGCCCCTATTTATTCATTACCATGGGTGAGCTGTCAAGCAGAGGTATTAAAGAATTGAAAGAGGGGCAAAATTCATGGGCTGCAATCAACTAGAAACAGTAATAGACATGCGAATTTTCACTTTGCAGATGAAACGCTCCTATGTTCAACATCAATCCTTTGAGAGGTAAAACAATTTGAACAATTGCTACAAGATTAACAAATAGCAAGAGGACAGCAGTTCAATTATTTAAACCACATGTAATCTTTATGCATGTAAGCATCCGAAGGAAGCAGGGCATACTCAGAACTCTTAAGTGTAAGGAGGGATTCCTTCAAATGAAGAATCTAGGATTTTCTCTCCATTTTTCACAGAACTAGAAATAATGGGAAAGAGTGATCCAACAAATGCAAATTAAGCTAAATAAATGGACAAGCAAATATCTCTCTATGGCAGGTCGCATACTTTTTTTAAAGCAGTCCTGCAACCTGCAATGTGTTCCATTGCATCTTCTCAAGATTTTACCGTTCCCGAAACATGTGGAAGAAGAATTCAATAAAATCCAATGAAACTTCTCGTGTAGGGGTGTTGACACTAAATTTAAGTAGCAATGATTCATGGTGGCCCCAACTTTAGACACCTAAATCAATTCCGCCAAGCCATTGCCATGAAAACAACATGGAGATTATGAAAGGATCATCCATTTAGTCAAATATAATTAAGATCAAATATCTATCTGCCTACACTAGGAATCTGTTAACCTCAGAATGGAGCGGACCATTGACTGGGGCAGCTAAGTTCTAAAACAAGGTTGCTCGTTACTACTAGAAAATCTCACTTGGAAAATAGGCAAAGGAAATCAGGTCAAATTTTGGGGAGGAGGATGGGAGGGCCACCTACCTTTATCCTCATCAGGCCTTTCAGAGCTACAAGACTCTCTGTAGCAAAAGGGGTTAATCTATCTCAAAGACTATTGTATCCATAGTTCAAATCTCCAGGTAATATGGAATAGGATTGCAAAAATCAGACAAGAACATTAGGATGAAATGTCCCTTTTAGGGCAGGATTTAGCGATTTTGGAATTTGGGTTAAACCCTTAAAATGAAAATACAAATTCTAATTTTTTTTATCAAACCCTAACCACAAAAAAATTTAGAATTTTGGGAACACTTATTTTAAATCAAAATTCAATATTTAATTGTCACAAACCATTTCAAAAATATGGAAATTCAAATATTAATTTTTGGATGAAACCTTTGAACATCAAATCTGATTTTTGGCCCAAATGCAACCTTGAAAATTAGAATTAAACACAACTGATAGTATGAGTGGAAAACAATAATATTCTAACCCTCAAACATTATCAAGGCCAATGTTTGATCCTTCTAGTGAAGTTGCCTCACTCCTAGAGGCTTCTTGAGCCTTCTTTGAGCTGCGGCCACCTTCCAAACACTGCTCTGTGGCTGCGTCCACCTCAATGAACCCTCCAAACAGCTGCATCGCCCTTCAACTGTGCCCTAGCTACCAACAAGATGATCCTTTGCCCAATTGCGACCTCCGAATGAAGCCACCAAGATGAATTTGAGGGTTTTCGTCCTCAAATCCGAAAGCTAATGAGGGTTTTCGTCCTCAATCGCTGAACGTGCAAGCAAGCATGCTTATCTTCAAAAGAATTAATTGTTAGATGATATATAGATGCCAAAAATAGACCTCTCCACCTTCTTTTATACTTTTTCCCACTCAAACTCCAAACTTTCTTTATTTTAATAATAAAAAATAAGTTGTTGACATTACATTTTGGCCAATTAGTCATATTATTAAGTTTACTTTAAAGTATTTAAAAATATTTTTTATTTTAATAATAATAATATTATTAAGTTGCCAAAAGATTAGAAATGACTGGGCCCAACTTAAATAATATTATTAATTATTTTAATCTAGAAAAGGGAACATTATAACCTGCCCTTTCCAAAATTGCTTGCCCTCAACATTTGCAACCTCATATGCTCAAGTATCACTATGCCAAAGTGATAGGTCATGTTATAGCGTTCATAGAGCTTGGATCTTGAACCTATTAAGTGGGATAACTCCTGCCAAAAAACATATTGTGATATATTTCTGATATCCCAAATGGATAATGACTGCAATTCGTCCACAAGATGATCCTCCAAAATTTGTTGATGTCTCAAGGCACCCACAAACTCCCACAAAATTGAAAGCTGCGATATGCTCTCCCCATTGTGTTGTTGTTGTCTCATAGCTGTCAAGTAGTACAACCTCTGCCAACTATTATCATGGGTCTATTCCTTCCATTACCCACATCTATATGCTCCCCTTCGATGAAGTCTTCTATCCATGGTATGAGAACATCTTCCATATATTTCCTTAAGGCCAAAGCCTGCCTCAAGGGCTCACCACTGTGTTTTTGTGTTTTTGTTGTATCCATCTGCTCTTCTCATATGATGAAGGATCCCAAACACTTGCTTCATGACTATAGCCTCGAGCTCTAGTGGGTCCCATAATGTTATTGTGGGCTGATCCCTCCATTTCATGGCACAACACAGCTTGCATGTAAGCTGGAAACAAGGCATAACAGCCACAAGTCACTTGGAATTCCATCCAAATCAGCACTAGAATGGCTGGGATGATTGTCTTCCATAATAGGACCCTTCCACTAACATTACTATTCAAGAAAACCCTCTTAAATTGCATGAATGTATAGCTGTTTATGACTGTAAATATTAGGACTAACAATATAGAAATGATGTAACAACTATAAATATGACAAACCCATGCAAAATTCAGTAATGTGATCGATGTAGAGATAGTAGATAGCCATACAAGGACTGAAGTCTCTCCATAAGTTGTCACCAACTGGAAAATACTCTTTCCTGTGACTGAAAATCCTTGCAAAATCACTTGTGTGAGTGCCTATGCAGTGATGTGATGGCTGATATTACTGATGACAACAACATCAATGCTAGAAATTAGGCCCATAGCTGTCTTGGGTATGCTTTCACTGTCATATGATATCACCTCATCATTGTTTCCATATTTTTCACCATGTGTTTCTAATACTTGGAGAAGCATCTCCTCCATCCCATCAGCACCAGCTGCAACCCCATACTCTTCATCATTAGCTTGCGCTGATAACAAATTCAGCTGCTCTATATCATCCTTGTCTTCATTCTCCTTCATACTCTCTATCTCCCTTCTAGGCTGATTACAATTTTCTTTTTTTACACTTAATATTGCATTCTCGAAAGCCATATAAATTTCCATAACCTCATATACCCGTTCTACCAAGAATTAGAGATAGTCGTGGTTAAGAAACAACTTCTCAAATGGAGGCAATGGCTTTGCCTGAACAACCTTTATGTCTCCTAGATGCTACAATTGAACTTCCTCTTGCATGTCTTTTTGAGAATATCCTTGTACAATCATTTTCCCACTCTCTTATCTCCATGATGACTTGAAGACTATTATCTACTGCTGTCATATCCTTATGAACTATCTTTTCAACTGCCGCTGCCATACCATCACCTTGTTTCACTTTTTCCCATACCATCACCTTGTTTCACTTTTTCACTTCGCTTCTCATACCTATGAGCATCCTGGACTAAACCACACTCATCCCTTTTCTTTTCTATCTTGTCCATTGCTGGACTTGCACATAGAACACACACATTAGGGAAATCAAGAGCTTCCAACATCAGTCCTTCAACTGCTTCATCATGCCTCATAGACATGTTGCCCAACTTTCTTCCATTCCATGCATTTTCCTCATATCTTACATTCATATGATGACTTTCAAAGGTCTATTCATGTTGCCCCACACATGGCTGGAGAATTGCATATTCTTCCTCAAAATTTGACTTGTAGTGGCCGGAAACCAATTTGCACTAGCTGTACATGCCTTGACATTGACAGTAGGCTAGAAATTCTTCCACTATGTGATTGAAAATCCTTTTATGGCTGTCATAAAAGGGTAAAGGGGGCTGGAACTGTCACTGGTAGCAAATGAAAGAATACTACAACAGATGCTATACAGAAAATCCTTCATAAATGACATCAATGGTAGTAATCTAGAGGCTGGAAACAACCACACTCTGACTAGAAATACTTCAACAACCGTTACAAACTGAAAAACACTCAACTGGTATGGTTGCCAACAAATTGTTGGGCACGCTGGAAACGTGGATAACAACAGGTCTACAATCTAGAATGGTGAAGCTATTTTGTAGACTCTTATCCTCGATTTCTCTTTCACACATCCAAGGGTGGCAAATCTATATGTAGCTTGACTCCAACAAAACCATGCATTGTTGAGTCATAGGTCCTTGAACAACCAAATAACATCCATTTTACTTATTGCATTTCCACATCTAGTATCTCGTTGCCCCGGCAATGGTGACTTTCTTCATAGCTTTGTCTTCAAGTGTAAAACTTGGTTCTAAGGAGTGATTATCCTTGTAGCTTTAATGGTAGCCTAGATCCCATTATTTTATGCACACACCATTTGGAACTTGTATGAAAGGATCTATGTGCCCCTTGCTATTTAATGTGTTCTTCATCTTATCACTATTATTAACATGCTGCACATGATGACAAACTTCATGCAATGACATAATAGGAAGCAATAAATCTGAAATATGATCATCTTTGTCATACCTTTGGTTGTCACCAAAGTGTTCACCTTCCTTTGCCGATTTAGAATTTGTTGAGATACCCTCAACATCTCTTATACCAACAAAGATCTGATGGTGGTCTGATCTGAAATTTTCAATAAGCTAAAAACCAACATTAGTGATCCGTGAAGCCTATATTTCATGTGCATGCCTCCCAACAAAGTTTTCCTAGAACTCCACCTCATAACCTTCCCGATTGGCAACATTCCTTACATATTCTGGGCTGTCATAGAGTTGATCCAAAAGCATTTCTTTTTTTATGCCTTAGAGAGATTTTTATCATCTCTACTATATTGAAGACTTGGAAATTTGGCATTAACCAAAAATTCCTTTCCAAATCCTTGCAAAATTGATTTTTCTCCATGTTTTACCTTAACAATTGGTGAATCATTTCCCCTAATTTTCTAAAGATGTTGTTTTGCTTGATTGACCATCAACTTAGCTTCCTTAGCTCTGGTCCACTATTCATCACTCCTTTTCTAGGTCCTTATCACATCCTCCGCACTCCCCTACTATTTAGCTGGTTTCATTTCAAAAATAGGATCCATTTTTGTTTCTATCTCTTTCCTCATCATAAAGGCAAAAATCTTTTCCTCTTGTGCTGGAACATTTTTTCCACTTTCCTTTTGTATGTTATGTGCCTCCATGGACTGTTCCCTCTCCCTTGCAGCCTTGATTTTTCTTCATGCTCTGCCATTACAATTTGGAAATTCTTTTCTTCTTCCTTTCTCAAGACATGTTGCGAGTCTCCTTGTGGAGCTCGTGGTTAGACCTTGGTCCAATTCCAACTCGATTTTTCTTCAATTCCATGAAGTTGGTGAGTGATAGTTCTTCCTCGATCTCAACTGGAAGGGCTCCATACTCAGCGTAGCTGGCAGCAATGTCATCAACTATGGAAAACTGAGTTTCCATCACCAAAATGGATTCTTCTCTTGGAAGGAAAGTAGGCTGAAATGACCTAGATGAAGAATTACTCATGGTCCTTGGTGGCTGAATGTTATTGTTTGCCCTTGAACTTTCTTCACCATTTTGATGTTGCATGGTATGGATCAACTGTGCTATCATATTAGCCAATCTCTCTTGCCCTTAGGCAACCTCTCAAACCTAACATCATCAAAAAATTTGACTGCCATTTTATCTTCTCTTTCTGAATCACAGGGTGGTCAGAATCAATCTCTAATACCACTGAAATGTCCCTTTGAGGGCAGTGTTTAGCAATTCCAGAATTTGAGCTAAATCCTTAAAATGAAAATACAAATTCTAAATTTTTATCAACCCTAACCATAGAAAAATTCAGAATTATGGACACTTATTTTAGATCAAAATTCAATATTTAATTGCCACAAACCCTTGTAAAAATATGAAAATTCAAATATTAATGTTGGGGTGAAACCCTTGAACATCAAATCTATTTTTTAACCCAAATGCAAGACTAAAAATTAGAATTAAACAAAATTGCTAGTATGAGTGAAAAACAATAATATTCTAACCCTCAAATAGAACAAGGCCAATGTTTGACCCCTCTAGTGACGTCACCCCACTCTCTGAGGCTTCTTTGCGCTGTGGCCACCTCCTCAACACTGTCCAATGGCTGCATCCACCTCAATGAACCCTCCAAACAGTGGTGCCACCCTTAAATTGTGTCCTAGCTGCCAACAAGATTATACTTTGCCCAACTATGACCTCTAAATGAAGTCATTAAGATGAATTTGAGGGTTTTCGTCCCCAAATCCAGAAGCTAATGAAGGTTTTTGTTTTCAATGGTTGAACGTGCAAGCAAGCATGCTTAGTTTCAAAAGAATTAATTGTTAGATGATAGATGCCAAAAATAGACCTCTCCACTTTTTTTGATACTTTTTTCCACTCAAACTACAAACTTTATTTTAATAATAAAACATAAGTTGCCAGCATTACTTTTTGGCCACTCAGTCATATTATTAAGTTTAATTTAAAGTATTTAAGAATATTTTTTATTTTAATAATAATAATATTAAGTTGCCCAAAAGATTAGAAATGATTGGGCCGAACTTAAATAATATTATTAATTATTTTAATCTAGAAAAGAAAACATTACATCGGCTCAATTAAATCAACTGCTAGGCTTCTTGAAGAAAAGAATAGTTTTCAAGTCTATTTCTCAGGACATTTTATTATGGACACATCATCCATCTGGGGAATGCATGGTGTCTTCTGCATATAAGGTGATCTCAGGAATGGAGCCAATTCACGATCGGAAGTGGAGTGAAATTTGGTATTTATATACTTGGCTCAAAATCTAAGGCTTTTTATGGTTGCTTCTTTATGATGTTCTATTCACAACAGACAACTTGCATAAAAATGGATGGATAAGATCCAATGTGTCCCAATTGCTGTTAGCAACTGGAAACCACAAAGCATCTCTTCTTATATACCACCATCTGGAACAATGTTTCTGGAATGCTAGGATTTACCAACTTAAAAAGGGGTACACTGGCCCATCCTTGCATAAAAATGGATGGATAAGACCCAATGTGTCCCAATTGTTGTTAGCAATTGGAAACCACGAAGCATCTCTTCTTATATTGTTCCCTGGTTTCTACCATCTGGGACAATGTTTTTGGAATGCTAGGATTTACCAACATAAAAAGGGGTACACTGGCCCATCCAAGTCTAAGCTGGAAAACAAGTCATTTTGATGTGGAAGTGTTAAAATTATTAGGCCTTCTTGCTCCTAGGCTTTTTCTATGGAATGTATGGAAAGAACACAACTTGTGAGTCTTGGAGAATAAACTCCACAGTATAGAAAGAATTATGAGAAATATCAAATTTCAGATTCGGTTTACAACACTTACCCTTCAAAAAGACAATTTGACCAGGTTCCACTCAACAAGCATGGTTGTCTGTCAAATTGCAAAGGTTTGGAGCATCCATTTTCTCTCTTTTGGTCATTACATGGCTATACAACCCAAATTGAGATGGGAGGTGCTGCCTGATGGTTATTTCAAACTGAACTTTGATGGAGCATCCAAGTCGAATCCAGGGCCAGCTGCCATAGGATTTATTGGAGATCACATGTTATGACTCGTTGTAGGTTACTCCCAGTTCATCAGCGTCCAAACAAACAACTACGCTGAGCTCATTGCCTTATTATACAGGACTGCAACAGGGAACTAACTGGGAAATACAAAAATCAATAATTGACGGGGACCAAAGTAATCACTAATTACATCTGAATCAATGACCATCCAAGAGCAAAATATCTACATGAGCACATTGGAAATGGAAGCATCTAGCAAGTGGGACAATTCATAGCATCCACTGACTTTCTGAGGTTGATTTCCAACACAGACCCTACCAACAAAACAAGGTAGGGGATTGTTTGGCTAAATATGGTTTCTCCAATCATACTAATTGATCAATTTGTGGTTTGGGACAAGTCCACAATCCCTCCTCGAATCAATTGTTTGGTGGGCTTAGAGCAAACTACCCACCATTATTGTAAGAAATGAACATGTATAGTGTTGAGTTGTCCTAACTAATCTCTTCTAATGTCATTGATAAATTTGGCATCTCCACTCCACTTCTTAGCCTTTATAGATTAATGTGCATTTGTCATGTCAAGTACAATAATACTGTTAAGTCTTTTCCCCACTCTCTCCCTTTAATCTTTATGTCTAGCCCTACCTGCTCCACCCACTTCCCCCATTTCTGGTAAGGATTCTAATTTTTGTGTTTAAAATGTTGTCCTATTTTCTTCATTGCCCTCTAGGTTTTATTTTCTGGGACCTATGTTCCCCTAGTGTGGACTTGTACTTATGTTGGTTCCCTTAATTTCCCTTCCACCTTTCCTATACCTAACACCACCTTTCCAAATTTTATTTTCTGTCCGCACATACTTTGTTTATTCCAATATTCATTATCTCATTTGCTACAATAATAATCGTGTAGTTAAAACTTCGAAACATACAAGGCATAGATCGCCTTTGGTGGCCAGGTGTAGTGTGTAGTGCCTGGCATGTAATCGAATTTCCATTGTTCATTCTTAAAAACTCATAGCTGGTAGAGACCGTCATGCTTGCCAATGGAGTATAGAACAATTGCACAGAAGTCATGCTCTGTGGAAAGGATGTGCTTTTTTTTATAGATTGATTGGAAACTATAGTGATGGCAATCACATTATGGAGGTTATACAAAGAAATTCCTACCTTATCCATGCGGTCTGGGTGCCATTTGAATACTAGAAGGATGATCTCTATGTACTCTAATTGCATTGTGACTTGTTGAATTTTCCAAAGGGACAAAGGTTGTTCAAGAAAGACGTGGCTAGGGTTTTGGGTCATCAAGCTAATATCTCAGAGCCATAAAGAAACCCTAATGCTCCCTTTTGGGAAATTGCCATGTGCATAAATATAACTTAAGTGACTATTGTGCACATGCTAGAAAAAACACGTAACTTGTCCCAACGAAAGAATGTAACATAAAGTACCACCTTTTCACCCATCACTTAAGTCAATGATGAATTATAACATAAAGTGAAGGTGGTAATGAAAATCCATACCCAATAACGCCCAACGTCTCTAGCCTCTTGGATATGACCAAGACTAAGACTGAATTAAGCCTCCTAGGCCTCTTGCAAAGGAATGGGGACATTACAGTCCTCCTTTCTTGAAATTTGCTTGCCCACAAGCAAATGTAAACTAGGTTGCTGTAAAATTTGCTCTCCCTCCCAAGTAGCATCCTCAAGTGGCAAATCCTTTCACCGCACTAGATATTCTATAATCACCTTGTTCCTGAGCTTTCTCTACCTCACCTCAATGATAGTCTCTGGTTCTAAAACCAGCTTTCCCTCATTCAAAGGTGGTAAGTCTGTAGAAGGTACAATATGTTGTCCAAGTGCCCTTTTGAGACATGAAACATGTAAGACATTGTGGATCCTGCTCTGTTCCGGAAGCTCTAACTCATATGCAATTGCCCTGACCCTCCGAACTATCCTGTATGGCCCATAGAATCGCGGTTTCAACTTCTCAGCACTGCTCTTCTCAAGTGAGGATTGCCTGTAGGGCTGCAAATGTAGAAATACCATATCTCCTATATCAAAAGACCTATCAACCCTGTGTTTGTCTGCATAAATCTTTTGCTGATTCTGTGTTTTCTACAGATTCTCCTTGAGGGCCTTTAGAATATCCTGATTCTCCTATAACCAATCATGAGCTTTGGGAGCTCAGCAATCTAATAGTACTAGGTCCACAAATGATGAAGCATCATATCCATACAATGCACGAAAAGGAGCCATGCGAATACTCATTTGATAGGTGGTATTATAACAATACTCACCCAAGTGTAGCCATCTAATCCATGCCCGTAGATGTCTTCCTACATAGTTACGCAAGTAGCCCTCTATCCACTTATTGACTATTTTTGTTTGCCTATCTGTCTGTGGATGATAGCTAGTACTAGGAGTCAGCTCAATACCTGCAAGTCGGAAAATCTCCTACCAAAATGTGCTCATGAAACGGCTATCCCGATCATTGACGATGTTCTTAAGCAAGCCATGAAGCCTAAAAACACTTGTGAAGAATGTCTGTGCTACCTATGTTGTCGTATGCCCACAAGGCATAGAAAAGAAATAGGCATACTTGGTCAATCGATCGACCACTACATAGATGCAATTGTGCCCACGTACTGAGGAAAGGCCTGTAATAAAGTCCATAGATTTGCTCTCCCATTTTTGCTTAGGGATAGGAAGACGCTGTAGAAGCCCTATTGGAGAAGTATGCTCCGCCTTGGTTTGTTGACAAAGCAAACACTCCCTAATATGGCTAAGGACATCATCCTTTAACCCTTTCCATGCGAACCTCTCTCTGATGTATATGTAGGTCTTAAAATACCTAGGATGCCCCGTTAAAGGTGTATTGTGCATTGCTCGAAGGATCTTCTCCTTCATCTTGGAATCTGGTACAAGGAAAATCCTATCCTTGTAGTATATGAGGTCATCCAAGACTCTGTATCTACCATCCTAGATAATGCCATCCATGATCTCACATGCAAATTGACCCTTGGAATACTCAACAAGTATGTGAGCCTTCCAATGAGCTAAAATCTCCGACATAGAACTAATCATAGAATCAAGGTAAGGTCTCCTAGATAAAGCATCAATTACCACATTATTCTTACCTTTTGTGTACTCTATGTCAAAGTCATAAGCCTGTACCATGTTCACCCATCTCTGTTGGTGGTCATTGAGATTCTTTTGCCCCAAGAAAAACCTTAAACTGTTGTGATCTGTACGAACTACGAATCTATTGCTCACAAGATATTGCCTGAATTTGACCAATGCATGCATAATGGCCAACATCTCCTTGTCGTAAATCGAGTACCCCCTCTCCACAGGACTTAACTTTCAACTCTCATAGGCAATGGGATGCCTATCTTGCATAAGTATTACTCCAATGCCCTCCCTTGATGCATCACACTCAAGTACAAATGGCCGAGTGAAGTTTGGTAGTGCAAGAACTGGACATGAACTCATCAACTCTTTAGGGTGATAAAAACCCTGTTGTGCTGAATCTGACCAAGCAAAAGCTCCCTTCTTGGTCCAATCCGTCAATGGAGCAGCCAAGCGAGAGAAGCCCGTCACAAACCCCCTGTAGTAAGTACATAGACCTAAGAACCCTCTCAAGTGTGTCAAAGTCCTCAGCGGTGGCCAATCCAATATTGCTTGAATCTTTGTCTTGTCAACCTTGACTTCACCTCTTCCAATCACATAGCCCAAGTATAATAGCTTTTTCATGCTGAATTCACACTTAGAAGCCTTCGAGCATAGCGAACTAGCCTCCAAAATATCCAAAATCTCATCAAGATGTCTCATGTGATCGTCCCATGTCTTGCTATAGACTAAGATGTCATCGAAGAATACCAACACGAATTTTCGTAGGTGGCCATTGAACACATGGTTCATATAGGATTGAAACATAACGGGTGCATTCGACAAACCAAACGGCATCACAAGAAATTCAAAGTGACCATAGTGGCATCTGAAAGCTGTCTTTTGCACATCCCCCTCTCTGACCTTGATTTGATGGTAACCTGATCGCAGATCTATTTCGGAAAAATAGATTGCACCATGTAGCTCATCCATCAACTCATCAATACGAGGCACTTGATACTTATTCTTAATAGTTTTCTTATTCAAGGCACGATAATCTGTACACATACGCATGGTTCCATCCTTCACCAAAACAACCAAAGAAGCAAAGGGATTGGAACTGGCCCTGATATGTCCCATATCTAGGAGCTCATGTATGGTCCTCTCAATCTCATCTTTAAACCGTTTGGGGTGACAGTAAGGATTGGTGACCATGGGCTTGCTGTCCTCAAGCTCGATCACATGCTCAAACCCTCTATCGAGAGGTACACCTGGAGGTATATCGCTGAAAATTGCACTGTGCTTGTCCAGTAGGGCTTGGACATCAACATTATACTCTGGCCTATCATCATCTAAACTCTGGGTCGAAACCAAGCACTAAATTGCCCAATCCACATCATTGTGCTTGAATGTCCTCTCCATCAGTTTGGCCGTGACCACTCTAGGTGCTTCTGAATATAATCCTCTCAAGACCACATTCCTGCCCTCAGACATAAACTTCAGCTCCATCATTTGGAAGTTAGTTTGAAACTCACCAAGTTAGTGAAGCCACTGCACTCCAAGCACTATGTTGGTCTCTCCAATACCAACAATATAGAAATCATCAGTAACTATATAGTTACCCATAGTGATGCTCAACTATGGAACCCTCCGTGTGCATCTCATGGACTCACCATTGGCCACCACCACGTTGAAACTCTCAAAATCTTTTGGCTGCAGGTCCTGTCTCTCTACCAAAGTAGCATCAATGAAATTATGGGTGGCCCCACTATCAATAAGCACCACCACATGTTGTCCCTGCATGACCTCTCTAACCCTGAATACCTTGTACCTGGGGGTACTAGACGATGTAGCTATGGTCTCGACGTGAAAAGTCTCCTCTGCGGTCTCAAAATCAGCACTATCCAATGCATCACCATCATCAAGCTCATGAGGTTCTAATACCTCATCTCCCTCATCATCATTGACCTCATAGACCTCAATATATTGGGCCTTGCTCTTCCTAGAACAATTGTGTCCTCGTGTCCATGGTTGACGGCAATCGAAACATAGTTTCTTTCGCCTCATCTCCTCCCTACGCTCTGGTGAAATGAATGGCTTCCTAACTGAGTCCTGTCTCCTATCATCCTGCCTAGTTGGAGGCACTCTCTGCTGAACTCTAGGTGGAAATCTAGATTTTGGAGTAGACAACTCCAAATCTCGAGCTCTCCTAATGGCCTCATGTAATGAAGGAGGCTCAAATGCCTTCACGAATCTAGCCAAAGTATCTGTCAATCCTGATATGAATAATGAAGTCAACTTCATCTCTGAAATATCAGGAACCGTCACTGAAAGTCTCTGAAAATCTACAATGTAGACATCCAAGGAGCCTGTCTATCTCAAGTGAATCAACTTTGTCTCAAGTGAGTCAACTCCTTAAAAAATCTATCTAGATCTCTGCTGTCAAATCTATCCTCTAACCTTTGTGTGAACTCTATATATGTGGTATTGTGCATGTGCCCCTGTGTCACTAGTCCATGATGCCACCAACCATGTGCATCTCCCTCAAGATGTAGGATTGCAAACTTAATTGCATCCTCCTCACGCATGGGGTTCAAATCAAAATAGGTCTTCAGCTTTTGTACCCATGATCGTGCGATACACTTCTTAAAGCTATCAAAATGCAGAATAAAAATTTGCCCCAAACGCCTTTGTAATGCAGGTACCGGCATGTGATGATCTCTCTTGGGTTTGTTTCCAATCTTCATCCTGCAATAATTTGGAAATGGCATATTATCTGTGAAGCCCTTGCTCAAATATTGATATTTTGTCTAACAAGATTCCTCATCAAGTGTATCTGTTGGCTGCCCCGTAAGTGATGCTTCAGAATCTTTCAAGGAAGAGGGCTCATGAAGACTTAAAGGCTTGTTAAAAGAACAGGGGGATTGCTGCCCTGAATTGCCGTTCTCACCCTTTTCCCTATTATTCCCAGATTTGATCTGATTCATATTCTGTGTGAGCTGGTTCAAATAGAGATTGGTTGTCTCCTTTAATATTCCAAATCGAAATATTTTACATTAATTTGGTTTTTTTGGAAAACCTTTTTTTTTATAAATATAAATAGTGCATTTAAAATAATAAATTAAATAAAATATAAGTCCACAAGGGGTTTTGTCATTGGCTGTTATAATCACAAGTGTTTTCGTCCTTGAGAGTGGTTGTATAGCATGATGCTTATATGAGTTAGATGATTGAATTCATAATTGGATGTTTGTAATACTTCCACATCTCTTCTCCCTTAAATAGCCTTTAAAAACTTCTCACAAAGGAGGCGTCCCATCTAAGAGGCACCTCTTCACCAAAAGATGTGACCGTCGACATTTCCGTCGACATTTCAGTTCACTTCCGAAAATAATTCTGTTTGACTCTTCCATTCATTTCCGACAATAATTCCGTTTGACATTTCCGCTCATATCCGTTTAATGACTGTTGTATTAAATGGCAGCGCTGCTCCTTGGCAGCAATTTTTTCATGTGAAATGGCAGCGCCTCTCCTTGCATTCAACGATCTTTTTCTTGGGGATATTATAGACCTCCTTGCCTCAAATTGCTTGTTCTCAAGCAATTGCAAATTGGAATGTTCAAGAAGGCTCCTCCCCACGTTGCATCTTCTATTGACAATCCAGAAGTACAAGGATCATGTGAACTTCATATGAGCAAATACTATATGACAACCTCGGTCTCATTGGGAACCACCAAAATGTCAGAAAAGTTTGTATACGTTTTCCATGAGACAATTTTACAAAGAACCAATACTTTGAAATCTTTAGGTTTCTTGTTTTCACTCAACAACGAAGGATAGCAGAAAAAATATGAATAGCTCTTGCCAATCGAGAGGTGGATGCAAACATTTCCAGCAGACATGTACTTTATCTTATGCAAACCCTTTAAGCCATTCCTTATGATAGAGTACCAAGTACATGTAGAATTTCCATGGAATGCAAACATAGATACTTCAATGACCCTGCGTTGATCCAAGTTGTTCTCTCGTTCTGAGTAATAAAAAATTACAAATGCATAAGGACACTCTTGCACATTCAACTTATTAGTGTACTTTAGTATACAAAATGAGGATCTATGCATAAACAACACATAGATGATGATTTGGTGTGGAAGTAATATTAAATCTGTAGGGTCTTCTGCAAATAACTCAACTTCGTTGATACTAGCAGATCGACAATCCTTCTGCAGCCATGGTATACCTAACTTCACAATTAATTTAATCTTGTTGGAATACGGTTGCATTTCTAGAAGCGAGGAACATGAATCTATTATTTGCCTTTTTCGTATACCCATCTCTTCAAATCTGAATCTATTATCTCCTAGCTGCTGAGCCAAAATTGGGCTATGAGCTGGAGTCATTGTACCATTAATTTCCATTATCAATGCAACAGTCTCCAAGTTTGGAGTCAGATTCACAAAACACCAAAGTAATATTCCTTCAAGTGTATTATCATAGTCACATGTGAACAAGGCATTTTGACATTCTACCCTAGCATCTTTAGCTAATCTTTGCACACAAAGTTGTGATTTTTGTTGTAGATGCTCACCACCTTGGCTTATGTTATTAAGCTTAGTGCACTCGTTTTGTTCAAAGATTTGCACTATGCTGTTCAGTACTTTGGTCATGTGGTTGGAACCAATTCTCACTTGTATATGTGACTTCCCTTTTTGAATTTCTCTTACATTTGAAGGAAAATTTGCCTCTTTAGATATATTCGAAGAAGCATAGTTTATGATAACTATGTACTCCTTATCAGACATTACTCCATGCCATAAGTCAACTTGTATGTTAATGGTCACTTCTGGAACCTTTCTGAAAACATCCCACAAAGAGCAACATATTTTAATATGTAATCTAGAAGCTTCTTGTATCATAGAGTTACCCAATTTCCCTTCAATCCCAATAACCATATTGATGCTTGATATCTCAGCTTGAATGACATCAAGATGTACAGTAGATGGATCTCTGTCCCTGTAACCATGCCATTCAAACTTGTCCTTTGTTTTTGATGTTGAACACACCTATCTACTGAGGGGGGGTGAATCAGTAGATGATCTAAAATTAGTCTGTTAAAAACTTTTTCGCAGAAAATGTGAATTCATGTGTAAATCAAAGAACAAATGCATAAGTCACACACACACACAGAAACACATAACACCAGATTTTACGTGGAAAACCCAAAGGGAAAAATTACGGTGAGAATCAACTGCTAGAATCTATTGTTCTAATCCAACCTCACAATAAAATGCCTTATTGGCTAACCTCACCGGTTACATTCAAGGACACCGATCCTTAGGAGACACCAATCTCCTTACTGAGCACCAACCTAGTTTGTTTGCAGGCACCAACCTACCTGAACTATGGAGCTATGACTCCAGTGTACAAGATGGATTCACAAGTAAACCCGGTTCAATGTTTTTTTGTCACAAGTCTAATCTGTAATTGCTCACCTTCTCATTGTCTATGTGCTCTATCTTCCTGCTTGCTTAATCTTTGTCTGCATATGTCTCTCACTCTGTATCTGCATACCTCTGGTTATGCTTTATTCAGATACACTTCATTCCCCTTCCTTCTCTGTGTTTTACTTTGTCTGCATATTTCTTTTGTCAACAACGCTTTTTCTCACACTTGAAAACACAGTAGTAGCAGTGACAAAAAACACAAAGTACTCATGAAGTCATTTATATTCAACTACCTTTTAGGGTTTTTCATCTTCTCCTTGTGTTCACACCCAGCTGCACTAAACCGGTTCTCATTAAAGACGACTTATACTTGCACATTTCTCGTGCCTCAGTTTATGCGTCACCTTGAAATGGTCAACTCTCTTTTCTTCATTTGACGTCTGCTTAGTTTATCTCATAAATGTGCAGCTTCTCCAATCGAGATTGATCGGTTGAATCGATCAGTCTTGAGCCCCGTGTAGACCTTTTCGAGCTCACTGTTTCCCTGGTCCTGTCTTTAATCGAGGATTTACTCATTTTGTCTTTGGCGCCAGTCACCATTTATTTGAGTCATCTGTTGTTTTTCCTGTTCTGGAACCGTTGATTTTTATCTTGTCTCGATATTCTCTTGGTTCGCTTTCGCTCCTTTCTATTCGGGCTTTCTCTCCTTATGGCTTTTCTTATTCAGGGTCTTTCTATCGAGTTCATCTTCTTCATATTCTTTCTCGTGCTCTTCTCTTTCTCGGGTCATTCTCTTTATCCTTCGGGCTTTATTTTCTTCGGACTTTTTGTCTAAGTCTTTCTTTTTGGTCTTTGGGCTCCTTTTTCGAATTTCTTCAGACTTTTTGTCCGAGTCTTTTCTCTCGGGACCTTTCTCCAAGGTTACCCTTCGGGTTTTTTTACAACGGTGCACTTTCCCTTCAGGCTCTTTCGAAACTACCCTTCGGCTTTTCTTCTGAAGATTCTCTTACCCTTCGGGCTTTTTGAAAAGTGCCCTTCGACGTCTTTGGAAGGGTTCATATACCCTTCGAACTTTTCGACTTATCCTTTGGCTTTCTTCAAAGAGTTCTTCGGCCTTCTTCAAAGGGTTCACATACCCTTCGGCTTTCTTCAAAGTGTCCTTCGGCCTTCTTCAAAGTGTCCTTCAGCTTTTTAAATGTACCATTCAGATTTTTGCAAAGGGACAATTTTCCGAAATAAGAACTTGACAATTTTTTCGAAAGAATTGTCCTGGCCACTTTTTCCGAAAGAATTCCTCCGAAGGAATTCTTCAAGGATATTTCGGGTTTTCCATCCTTCTTGACTTATGTATGTATGAGAAGTAGAGCCACTCAAAAATCCCGATTGCTTCCTCTAGACCCTTTCGGGTTTTTAACATTACTCGACTTATCAACTTGAAAGAAGCAGTCCCTCTTAAAAAACCCGATTACTTCTTCTAGACCCTTTCGGGTTTTTACTTCTACTTAGCTTATCAACATAAAGAAGTAACGTGCTTGCAAATCCCCGATCACCTCTTTGCTGGACCTTTTCGGGTTTCCCACATTGCTTAGCTTATAATCATAAGAGAAGTAAGATGCTCCCAAAACCCCGATTACCTCTTCTCTAGACCATTTCGGACTTTTCACTTTGCGTAGCTTATAATCACAAAAGAAGTAAGATGCTCCCGAACCCGATTACTTCCTCTCTAGACCATTTCGGACTCTTCACTTTGCTTAGCTTATAATCACAAGAGAAGTAAAACACTTGCGAATCCCCGATCACTTCTTCGCTAGACCAATTCGGACTTTTCCCATTGCTTGGCTTGACCCCCTCGGACTTTTCACCTCACTTGACTTGACAAGATTGTGAAGTAAAGGCATTGGAGAAATCCGATTAACACTGCAAGTCTGTTCAACTCATCCTTTGGCATTAATGCAAAATAACACCTGCTTCCTTTGACATCAATGACAATATCATAGACATCAATGATTATTTCCAACATTTGAATATTCCTTCAACATTCTATCATAGTATTTGGCAACTCCTCTGTTACGAATGGCCCTAGCATCCCTATTTGTCCAACTAGCTTCTAAAAACTTTTTGCGATCTTGAAATTCTTCCTTCAATCGTTTTTCGCGAATTTCCTTTTGAAAGACTGTGACATGCCTGGCAAGATCAGTGCTTGGGTGTTCACAAAAACACAAATGTATGATATGGCCTGCCAGACATCAACATAATTTGCTGTTGCTGTTGTTCAATTTCTTCCCTTAACCGCTTGTGAACATATAATAGATGGAGCTTGCGTTCTTCAATTTGGAGTGTTTGAACAATTTTGAATCTAATCTGCTTTCCAACTAATGCCATTCTCAAAAGTGAATTTGATACTTGCTTCTTTTCACCATAATTCACCGAGAATTTTTCTGCATATTTTTTATGAAGCAAGATTTGGCTTCTACTTGAATACATGCATAGTTGTGCATTTCCATCTTTGTTAGCAATTATATGCCTTGTCCCTCCATTCAAAAATAGAATGTCGGGGTCTTTTTTCGCTGCCACCAAAGTTTGGCCTCTAATTTCCTTTTTTAAACCATTTGGTAGTTTGATATGTAGAGTAAATTTATTAGTTGATGCTATTGCTGAAACATCTTGATCTTGATGTTGGGTAGATGGTGGTGGCCCAATGCATCGGAATATATTTGGCGGTATGGTTTGTCTTCGTTTAAATGGTTTGGAAGCCAATATTTGAACTTTAAAAACAATGAGCTCCTCCAGTTCATCTTTTGCTGTGGATAGTTGAAAATCGTGGCTACTGTTAAGCTTTTTATTAACCTCCTCCATAAACCTTTCTGCTCCAGTATTCTGTGACTTTGACTCTTGATTTTTCCATATTCTATCAATTATTTTGGTTGGCTCTACATCTTGTTTATTTTTAAGACCGTAGCCCATGATATCTTGTTGATAGTGTGCATTAATTAGACAATCAAGTGGTTTATTAAACTTAGAACCTATGTTTGGGGAACAATCCTCAAGACCTCTCTCTTGCACACATGGAAGTTTATCTTCATTCTGCACAGACAACACATATCAACATCATCATTAGTGTTTTGGATAGATAACTTGTGTTCATCTCTAATATCCAGAGTTTTTATGTCATTCTTTCCAATAGACAAGTCTCCATAAATATTAACTTCTTCTTGGATAAATATGTTTGGGCATTCCCTTAGTTCAATGTTGGATGCCTCATTCGTTTGCTCCTGGATAGGGAAGTCAGTCTTGGAATTTGTCATCTTCCTTTCTTCTGGGACCTTTTGAAAATTGAATTTCTCGTCATATTCAGTACTGCCATAATTATGATTCACAAATTCATCTTCCTCACAGTGCTTGTTTCCATTCCATGACTCTTTTAAATCCAAATAGTTTGAAAAAAATTTCTTTTCAAATCTCTGCTAAAAGGGCATTGTACGACTCAAAACTGTCCATAATTTATTTATGTAGTGACCCCATAGTTCACAGGCTGGCAAGAAAAACAACTCTGATACCACTGTAATATTCCAAATCGAAATATTTTACATCAATTTGGTTTTTTCGAAAAACCTATTTTTTTATAAATATAAATATTGTATTTAAAATAATAAATTAAATAAAATATAAGTGCACAAGGGGTTTTGTCCTTACGCTGTTATAATCACAAGGGTTTTCGTCCTTGAGAGTGGTTGTATAGCATGACGCTTATACAAGTTAGATGATTGAATTCCTAATTGGATGCTTGTAATACTTCCACATCTCTTCTCCCTTATATAGCCTTTAAAAACTTTTCACAAAGGAGACGTCCCATCCAAGATGCACCTCTTCACCAAAAGATGTGACCGTTGACATTTTCGTTGACGATTTCATTAACATTTCCGTCGACATTTCCGTTCACTTCCATCAATAATTCTGTTTGACATTTTTGTTCACGTTTGACAACAATTCCGTTTGACATTTCCGTTCATATTCGTTTAATGACTGTTGTATTAAATGACAACGCTACTCCTTGGCAACGATTTCTCCTTGGCAGCGATTTCTTCATGTGAAATGGCAATGCCTCTCCTTGAATTCACCGATTTCCTTCTTGGGGATATTACATCTGTTGTTTCACCATGTTGATGAACATTTTCTTCATAAACTCCTCATTCAGCTGTTCCTTATCCACCATGTTTTGACCTTTCGAGATGTATTCCTCTTGGAATATACCTTCACATACTACCCAACAGACTGCAAGAAAGGTGGCTTTGATACCACCAAAATATCCCTTTTAGGATATCTCCTTAAAACTCAAAAAATTTACTAAAAACCCTCAAAATTGAAAACTGATTTTTCAAAACAAGGTACAAAATTCTAAAATAATTAATATTTTTCAAAATATTCATTTTTGACAATACCCAGATGTTTCAAATGATGCAAAAAAATAAGCAAAATATTAAACTGAAAAATAATTTTTATGGTCAAAAGCTTAATTTATTTTCTTATTTTCATGACTGTAAATGGAAAAAATTACAGCGAACCGTAAACTCCGAAATAGAAAGAGAAATTGCTCGGAATAAATTCCTAGGGCATTAAGGTGATGGCAACGAGCTCCAGCTCTAAAATCTCCAAAAAATACCCACTGAAACCCCTCTTGAATCTCCCAAATGAGTCGCCCCACTTATGGGAGACACCCAACAGCTCCAAATTATAAAATAGATGAGCCCGAATGATGAATGGCTGTCCCTCTCCTCCAGATTTGAAATCTCTAATGTGTCCTTTGACCGTACTTCAAATCTGAACCAAACGAACTGCAAACTAGGGATATGGGTTTGAAACTCTCATTGAAGAATGCTCTTCCAGCCAGGAGTGGATCTCTCATCACCGAAGCTAGGGATCCTGCAGAATCTGACCTTCACAAGCAAAAATACTGAAAATAGCAACGACTGAAAATGATTGAGTGTATGAATCCCCTCAAAAATGACAAGGGGATGTATATAATCATCCTCCAAAAAAATATTATAATCTCCACCGTTGGATTGATCCAAATCCAATGCCCACCATAAAGAAGCCTTTAATATCTCAAAAGAGGCAAAAAAAAACTCTAATGCCCCCTTTTGGGAAATTCATGTGCATAAATTAACTTAAGTGACTTTATTGTTCACATGCTAGAAAAAACACTTAAGTTGTCTCAACGAAAGAATATAACATAAAGTACCACCTTTTCATCTACAACTTAAGTCAATGACGAATTATAACATAAAGTGAAGGTGGTAATGAAAATCCATACCCAATAACCCCCAACGTCTCTAGCCTCTTGGATATGACCAAGGCTAAGACTGAATTAAGCCTCCTAGGCCTCCTGCATAGGAATGGGGACATTACACTTTCATCCACAAATGGTATCCAACTCTTACTTACAGTCTACTAGAGGCAAATCCTTAATTTGTATCGATGAGGATACCACTGTCAATGATGAAAGTGGGGAATGCATGCAATGGGTGAGTTCTGCAATATTTTTGCCCGTGAATTAGGTTAAGCAACACCACACTTGCAAAAAATCAGTTTGTTGCCTTTGAAGCTAGTATGCAATCTATTAAATCCACATCTTGCTTATCTTGTTCCATTCTCCATTAATTCTGCAAGTTTATGATTGGAACGTTTCATGAAGATTTATCATTAAAAAAATAATAAACAAAAGGTTACACAGTAAAGCGACTAGTTGGGAAACGTGGCACAAACCCTCACATCTCCTTTGTTGGCCGGGCAAAACCCAGTAGGCAAAACCATAAAACAAAAAACAAGCTCTCAGAACACCCCTACTGACTAGGCAAGGCCGAATAATTGAAAAGGCAGAAGATTAGAAAAACGAAGTGGCCTCCACCATCAAACGCCGTTAAACCTCCATCAAACCCTAGTGGCGCCATAGTTGCAGAGGCATGAACGGCTGACTGCAAGCAAACCGTCGCCAAGAGAGGAGCCGCACCAACACCCAAACCAAACAAGGGCAGAGATAGAGCCCACTGTCGCTGCAACCACCAACTGTCTGCAAAATAGAAAACCCGACGACCAAGCCAAACCACCACACTGACTGAAACCAAGCCACCATGCGGTTTGAACAGAAAACCCGACGACTAAGCCAAACCACCACGCAAACTGAAACCAAGCTACCACGTGGTCTAAACAGAAAACCCAAGTGATTACCTAGAGGAGCTGCGGCTCCCTGGTCTTCCCTTCATGGCACACATCACCCCTACAGAGGTGCTCCTTAGAGCCACAATATTGTCGCAAGGTAAACCTGAAATGTCCCTTTTTAGGGCTGAATTTCTAAACAAAGGATTATACAACAAACTCCAATGAATATAATTTTTAGAATTATTCAAACCCTAGGCAAACTAAAAACGATTTATTACTGCTGTAGGTGCCTCAAAATAGCACAAAAAATATTATTCAAGGTTCCCAAAATTAGCAGAAAATATTCAAAATTTATTGCCAAAGAAATCAATCAAACCCCTGATTTTTGGCAATGTTTAATGCTGAAAAAATATTAGAAAAATGCTGGAAATCCGCGTGGCTGATCCACACACACAAGGCTCAACAAGCCTTCCAAGCGAGTCGCCAACCCTAAGAGAGGGTTCACTGCCCTTGGAAGTGTACGCAACCCTCAAACAAAGAGTTTGCTGCCCTAGGACAGCCCCCAAATCCACTCGCCCAGCCCTCCAAGTGATTCGCCCACCTACAATAATCCACTTGGTGTTGAAAACACTCTTATTCTGCAATTGAAGCTCTGTACAACTTCCTTCCGAAGTTCACAACTGAAATCAAGCGTTTTTGTTCTTGTTTCAGCTACTTTGAAGAGTTTTCGTCCTCAAGGCACAAGTCAAGCTTTTTGTGCTTAGACTTCAAGAAAAACAATTATCCAAAAAAGCATGAACCTCTCCAAATGATTCCTCCTTTGACGTTTATAGCCTCCCCAAGTGTGGCACCCAAAAAGGGGAGGGAGAGTAATTCAAATTTTAAAAGATATTTTCCTTATAATCTTTTATTAAATCACTTAAGTATTCGTGACCCTTAAAGGTCCACTCTTTAAGTGAAACAAGAAAACATAAAGCACCTTTTGGAAAAGAGCCAATAAGACCCATGTTTCCCCTTTCCTCTCCATTCACCCTTAGCTTATTGGGATACAAATTAAGCTAAGAGTCTTCATGATTTGTGTCGGAAAGGGTGATATGACAATCCTCCCTTCCCAAAATTGCTTGTCCTCAAGCAATTGCAAGCTAAGATGTTGAAGGATCGTTGCCCCTTTCCAAGTACCATCTTTGAAAGGTAGATTTTTTCAATGAACCAAATATTCAGTGATGACCTTGTTTCTAAGCCTCCTCTCTCTAGTCTCCATAGTAGAATCCGGAATTAAAACCAACTTACCCTCCCCATTAAGAGGTGGTAAATCCATGGATGGAGTAATGCGCTGTGCAAGTGCTCTTTTTAAGCAAGAAACATGAAAAACATTGTGAATCTTGCTATTTTTCAGTAGCTCCAACTCATAAGCGACTTCTCCCACCTTCTTTAGAATTTCGTAGGGACCATAAAACCGTGGTTTCAACTTTTCCGCCCCACTTTGTTTGATAGAAGGTTGCCTATAAGGCTGCAATCTTAAGAAAACCATGTCACCTACCTCAAAATGTCTCTCCGTTCGGTGCTTATCTGAATAAACTTTCTGCTGGTTTTGAGCTTGTTGTAGGTTCTTTTTAAGCTGATCTAAAATTTCCATGCTTTGTTGAACCAAGTCAGCAGCCCCGGACACTCTACTATCACTCCAAATTAGATCAAGGAAAGAAGAAACATCATAACCATACAATACCTTGAAGTGGGACATACCTATTGACATATGGTATGTTGTATTGTAACAAAATTCTGCCATGTACATCCATTTATTCCATACCTTTTGCTGCCCCAAAACATAAATTCGAAGATATCCTTCCACCCATTTATTCACAATTTTGGATTGCCCATCTGTTTGGGGATGGTAGCTAGTACTTGGGGTCGATTCGATGCCAACTAAATGGAAGAGTTTTTGCCAAAAGAGGCTCATAAATCTGCTGTCCTTTTCACTTACAATGTTTTTAGGCAACCCATGAAGCTTGAACACTTCCTTGAAGAAAAATCAGCCACCATAGGAGCATTGCAATGGATTGGTAATGCAAAGAAATGAGAAAATTTGGTGAGTCTATCCACCACAACCAATATGGAATTCTTACCTTGTGTCATGGACAGCCCTATGATGAAGTCCATAGAAATATGCTCTCACATTTTTGATGAGGAATGGGTACAGGTTGTAGAAGACCAATTGGAAATATGTGCTCTCCTTTGTTATGTTGACAAACAAAGCATTCCCTAACATATTGAAGTACCTCTTTCTATAGACCCTTCCAATATAATCTTTCTCTTATCTCTTTGTAGGTCTTAAAATACCCTTGATGTCCCCCCATAGGTGAATCATGAACAAACCTTAGTATTTGTGCCTTAAGCTTGGATTTCGGTGTCAAGAAAATTCTATTTTTGTACAAAATCAGTGCTTCCTTCCATCACAATCGTAGCCAAAGCATCCTTAACATATTCAATACTTAGGACAGCCTTCCAATCTGCTATAATTTCACGTATAGCCAACAAAATAGGATTTTTAAACAACGCATCAACGACTACATTATATTTTCCCTTCACATACTCAATGTCAAAGTCATAAGATTGCAACTTGTTTACTCATTTTTGTTGTCTATCATTCAAATCAGCTTGTGTGAGAAATATTTTAAACTATTATGATTGGTTTTCACAACAAACTTCTCACAAATTAAGTATTGACGAAATTTAGCCAAAGCATGCATAATGGCTAACATCTCTTTATCAGAAATTAAGAATTTTCTCTCAATTTCTTTGAGTTTTTTGCTTTCAAAAGCAATTGGGTGCCCTTTTTGCATTAGGACATCCCCTATACCTTCCCCTGAAGCATCACATTCCAATACAAATGGAATAGTGAAATTCGGAACAACAAGCACTGGGCGAGAACTCATGATTTCTTTGAGTTTTTCAAATACTTCCAAGCATTTTCTCTCAATTTCTTTGAGTTTTCTGCTTTCAAAAGCAATTGGGTGCCCTTTTTGCATTAGGACATCCCCTATACCTTCCCCTGAAGCATCACATTTCAATACAAATGGAATAGTAAAATTTAGAACAACAAGCTCTGGACGAGAACTCATGATTTCTTTGAGTTTTTCAAATACTTCCAAGGCTGTTTTGGATTAGCTGAAAGCACTTTTCTTTGTCAAATCCGTGAGGGGGGCAGCAAGCTGAGAGACATCCTTTACAAACCTGCGGTAGTAGCTACATAATCCCAAGAATCCTCCCAATCGCTTAAGATTAGTAGGTGGTGGCCAATCCAAGATGGTTTGAATTTTTTGTTGGTCCACATTGACTTTTTGGGAATTGATCACATGCCCTAAATAGAAAATTCAAAAAGTAGCAAACTCACATTTTGATTTTTTTGCAAAGAGAGTTTGCAATTCAAACACTTCTAAAACCATGTCCAAGTGTTGTAATTGCTCCTCCCATGTCTTGCTATACACAAGAATGTCATCAAATAAGACCAAGACAAATTTCTTCAAGTATTGCTCGAATATATGATTTATGCAAGATTGGAATGTGGCAGGAGCATTGGTTAATCCGAAAAAAACCAAAAATTCATAGTGGCCATAATGACATCTAAAGGTTGTTATTTGCACATCTTCATCTCTAACCTTGATTTGGTGGTACCTTGTTTTCAAATCAATCTTGGAGAAGAAAACTGAGCCATGGAGCTCATCAATCTTAGGGATGGGGTACCTATTCTTAATCGTCTTCTTATTCAACAACCTGTAATCAATGTACATTCTCATGGTCCCATCTTTCTTCTTCACAAGCACCACCAAAAAAAGAAAAGGGCTAGAACTAGGCCTTATGTGGCCCATATCAAGAAGTTCATGAATAGTTTTCTCTATTTCTTCCTTGAAAATTCTTGGGTGGCGGCAGGGTGTAGTGATCGTTGTTTTGGTACCTTGTTCCAACTCAATGATGTGCTCAAATTCTCTATCTGGGAGCAGCCCATGAGGGATGTCATCAAAAACCTTGGCATGCTTGTGAAGAAGGAATTGTACATCCTTGTGAATATGTGGCTGCCCTGAATCAGCATTCATGTCTTAACAAAACATTTGGCTGCCCACACAACCTGCCCTTTGTTGAAAGCTCTTTCCATCCTTTTTGAAGACAATACCATGGGTGCCCCTTTGCTCAATCCTTGAATTTCGATCTCCTTACCTGCTGTTTTGAATTTTAGTTTCATAGTTTGAAGATCTTGAGTGTATTTTCCAAGGGAGTTCAACCATTGTACCACTAATACCACATCAATCTCTCCTATGTCAACATATGGAAATCTCCTTGTACTTTATGCTTCCTCAAAGTGAGTTTCAAATCTGAAATGTTATGATGGCAAGGACCCTTCAAAAGATGTAGTTTTTAAGCCACACCTTGCAGCCAACTTCTCATCAATGAAATTATGTGTAGCCCCACAATCTATGAGTATAGTGACCACCTTGCCTTGCAAGACTCCTTTTACCTTAAAAGGGGGACAATTTGGAATTCCGGTTATGGTGGTCAAGGTGCCCATCATGCTTCCTTCTTTGTTTGTAGCTTGCTCTTTCTCATTAGGGGCTGTTTTGTCCTTTCAACAATGCTGTTATTTGTTTGCAGAATTAGAATTTGTGTGCAGCTCCTTTTGGTTGCCTTTCCCCATGCTGGAAACACTCTTTTTTTCTGTTTATGAAGGTCTGATTTTTCCATTTTTGTACTTGTCATTCTAGGCTGCCTTGACCTTCTTTCTTCCCCATGCTCCACAAGATGCAAGGTGCTGTTTTTCTGCCTTTCAAGGGGCAGAATTTGCACTTTAGGTGCTGCATGTTCACAATTTAGGGCCACTTTTACGGCTACTTGTAGAGGAGGGGGGTTAAAAGCTTTGACTAATACTTTAAGGGATTTAGCTAACCCTTCAATGAACAAAGTTGTAAGTCTGTTTTTTGAAATATCCTTCACCAAGGTCGATATCCTTTGAAATTCTCCAATGTACTTTCCCAATGAGTGTACTTGTTGCAAATGTGCCAAGTTTTGGATGTGCAATTTCGAAATCTGCCCTATCAAACCTATCAATGATTTTTACGCGGAATTTCTCATAGGTTTTAATGGTGTTGTACCCTAGGGTTAATAACCCTTGATGCCACCATTCATGGGCAGCTCCTTCCAAGTGTAAGATGATAATGATCAATTTCAAAGCATCTTCTCTCACTTGATGCAATGATAAATACATGTCCACCTTGCTAATTTGCAAAACCATGAAAAGTGGGTAGGGTAACCTTCCCTTTCTCCTCATGCCAATCCATGCGGCTGTCCCATCCCAGTTGGAGCATCCTCTACCTTTTTCCCAAGTCACAAACCCATTGAAACTCATTTTTTCCTGAAAGGAGGGGAATATGTCATGTATTACCCATATAATGCTTAGAATTCAGATTTATAGGAACGTTGTTCCTTCCCTTTCCATGAAGTTTCTTCCCCTTGAAGATCCTTGGATCTTGGTGTAGATCCTATACATGTATCCATGGTGTTGCTTGTCAAAACCTGCGCTTTGTCTCCCTTCATATCCTTCATTGTTTGAAGGAATTCATCCATCACTTTTTTCATCTGTTCTTACTTGTCATTGTTTGACATGAAACCCTCACTTATCTCACAGTTGGCCAAGAAATTGGCTCTGATACCATTGGAATGTCTCTTTTTATGGCTGAATTTTTAAACAAAGGATTATACAACAAATTTTAATGAAATAGTAATTTTTAGAATTATTCAAACCCTAGGCAAACTGAAAATGATTTATTACTACTATAGGTGCCACAAAATAGCACAAAATATATTATTCAAGGTTCCTATTGTCAATCAGACTCGCACCTTTGTGAAGGTAGTTTCAGGGCTCCACAGTCTGCTGAAACATGGAAACAATCCTAGGCTATGGGTGACTTAATTGGCGGATTGAATTTCTAGATTCTAAGGGCTAGCTCCCTTTGGTGTATCAATTATGATCTCTATTCTGCGCTACAAACTGCCAGGGAAAGGGAAGAAAGAAAACTGAAGGAAAGATCCTATCTAATGATGGTGATACCCCTGAATTTTGGTTTATCCACTTAATTTGAGTTTCTAAAAACATTGATTAGACAAGAAAAAGATTGAACTTTCAACTCCAATTGACTCCCATGCATCAGTATTTCATGAAAAGGTTTTTATCTGATGATCAAAAGTTGAGGGAAATGATGGAATAGCCCTGATTCAAGGCATTAACCAACCGCTTACATTCGCTGTAACTTCAACGAAAAGACATCAAACACAGAACATGACTTGCATACTCTGATCAATTAGTAACTAGGTAAGAATCAGGACTTGATAAGAAAGAAAATTCTATCACATTTGCAAATCACTGACATAAATTCACTATATCAGCATTCTGGTATCTAAAAAAACAGTTCTATTTATTTGAAAAGGTTACAAAACTCAAATTTTGGTAGAGTCTGATCTTGCTAAAAGAGGGATGCATATATGAAAATGGTTGGAAAAACCATCTTATATAGAAAACGCATACACAAGCCAAAGATTGTCGCTGAAAATTGAAGAGGAGATCAACTCCCACATTACTCCAAGTCCAACATGAGCTATCAAAAGATAACCCAGCCTTCAAATAATATTCTTTTGTCTTATGCCTTGCATGAAAAGCTCTTTGGTGTTGAAAATGATGGAGAGCCCATTTCATAATCCTTATTTAGAATAAAGATTAAATTATTCAAAATTGATCAAACGTGCATGGATCTTTGGTAATTCAACTCTTTTCATGCATGATGCTACGCCAATCTTTAAAGAGAAAACTCCACTCGACGCTGAGTTGGAAGTGTTTGAAAACGCTTTGATTAACAAGATAAACAAGAGTGCATGCATGAAATTCTATATTAAGCTCTCTGTGAATAGCCATCCAACGTTAAACTCTTTGAGCCCTTCATGCATTCGAGTCTCCTTTTTGGAACTGAGAGAGCCATGTTTGAAGGCAGCTGCATGTCTTTGTTTTTTGCATGTTCGTGCTCCACTGGACGCGTTTAATCTTGCTTGGGTCACTTTGTATGCTTTGAATGTGAGCTATGAACCACATCATAGAAGTCAAAAGGAGAAGTCCTCATTGTCTTCTGTTGATTGGCTATTGAAATCTCACTAGATGAATGTGCTTATGCCACTTGTCCCCGACTAATTGGTCCTTTAGATTTGCATTGGGTAACTTTATATTTCTTTTACCCTTCTCTGTTTTGGCCAATTACTGTGGGCTTTTTGTTCGGGCTCTTTGCTTCGAAATTGTTTCATTTGGACTTTTCCTCTAGCTTATTTCTTCGGACAAATTGCCCACAGCTTACTTCCTTCGAACCATTCCTTTCGGAATTTTCTCGGACAAAAAGTCCGCATTTTATCTCTTTGTTCATTTCCTTCAGACAAAATTTTTGAAAGAATTATTTCTTTCGGAACCTTTCCTTCGTTCATTTCCTTCGGACAAAAAGTCTGAAGTAATTTATATCCTTGGAACCTTTGCAAATTGCCCTTCCGGCTTTTTGAAAACGAACTCTCCGAAGGGAAAGTGTTATTCGGAGTTTTTAAATGTGCCCTTCAGACTTCTTGAAAAGTCCTTTTCTTTGGACAATTTGTCCCTGTCTATTTCTTGCGGACTATTTGTCTGAGACTTTTCTTTCAGCTTGAACAATTCCTTTGGGTTTTTGCAAAGGACAGTTCCTTCGGACAAAGAGTCTGAGGGGATTCATGATATGGACTTTTGTAAATTGACCTTCGGAAAATTTGGAATTGGACCTTTTGAAATGGTCTCTCCGCCGAGGAAAGACCCTTCGGACTGTTGATTGTCATTTTCCCGAAAGAAATGACCTTTCGGAAAAGTTAAGTGACCCTTTGGCTTTTTTGCAACAGAGTTTTCCAAAGGAAAAGAGCCCTTCGAAAAAATAGAAATGGACCTCTCCTTGAAAGTGCCTTTCGGATTTCTGCAATAGACTCTTCAGTGTTTTTGAAATGGTCTTTTTGCTCTAGAAAAGACTATTTCGGAAAAATTGCAAAAGTCCTATTGCCCTTCGGAAAATGTGTAATGGTCCGTCGGAAAATGTGGAATGGTCTTTTGGAACCTTTGAAATTGACTTTGTTGAAGGAAAAGAACCCTTTAAAAAGTTGTTAAGGACCTTTTTGAAAGGAAGGAGCCCTTCGAAAAAACTGCAACGACCAATTTCAGACACTTGGACAAAAGACATGTTTTTGCAAAATTTTGAATGATAAGGGTTGCAATTTGCCCTGTGGGGTCAAAATTGTCAACATTTTCGTGACTCAATTGGGAAGCATGCTTGCTATGCTTGAGAACCAGAGCATGTACATGACCCCTGGACTCACAAAGTAATGACAAATTTGATCAATGACTGCAAATTTTCTTTTGACCTAGCATGAGATAACCTTCATCCTCCAAAATAAGAAGGGAAACACACAAAACAAGAAAACTAACTAAACAAAGCAAATGTGCAAACAAGCACTTATTTGAAACAAAACAAAACAAAACTAATGTGCTTGAACAACACTTGGAGAAAAACATACTAACCATGACAAAGCATGATCCACCTGGATCAAAAGGGAAATTCATAAACTCACTCACTCCAAGAGATGGTACAAGTTGCAAGGTAGGATGTTTATTAATCATAACCTTTGATGAGGCATTTTTCTTGCCCACCAACTCTCTTAGCATCTCATCAAATGAGTCATCAACATCAAATCAGTCACCAACAAAGACAAACTCATCTAGTACTTTCGGATCTTTTTCATATTGCTTGTTATCTACAACCTTGTCAAGTGATATCTCATCTATGCATTGTCCTTGAGTGACCTCATCCTTCTTATCAACTGCTGCAATTCCATCCAGCTCTTCAAAGAGCTTTGAATAGGCAACCCGATCTGTAGTATGATCTTGAATAGGTGATTCTTGATCAAATTTCTCATAAACATGCTCTTCAATAGGCAACATATCCCTACAGAGCTCTTCAATCTCCTGCAGAGATTCAAGGTACAACTGCCAATCATCTTTTTGTTCCTCATTTTGATCAATTTGAATAGGATTAACTTGAAAGTTATCTTGATCCTTCTCAATAGGAGGTATCTCTAACTCATTTATGACTTCAATTTGTACCAATTCCTCTTGGAGTTATTTCACATCAAGATCAACCTTCTCATTCTCAACTACAACCTCAAGTGAAGTATCAATGAGAAACTCTTCCTCATACACACTTGAAGCATCTTTTTCACACTCTGCAAGAACTTGACTTGTAGTTGCAACCCCTTTCTCAATCCTTCAGAGAACATGCTCCTCCTGAAGAAGGGAGACGGTGGGAGGGTGATGAAATTCATTTGTTTGAGAGGGAAAATGAAGCATGGGAGGTTGATCATGATCAGATTTTAGGATCTGGAGGGCAATGGAATCATTTAGGGAATTTTGGAGAGGAGGGAAAGAGAAACTCTTAAAGACCTCTATATTATGTTCCTTCCACTTGGTGATTACCTCATCAAAGTCTGAAACCTCCTTGTCTTCATGGACAACTTGAACTTGAGGGATGATTGGTGAAAAAAAGGAAGGCTTAGTCTTTGGAATAGGCTCTTCAATAGGCATATGAGTTTGCTCTTGACTCCAACTAGAAAGCTCCATTGGCAGACACTGAGCATGGTTAAGAATTTTATGAGAATAAAGAAGACAAGAACCCTCTTGAGAAAACTGGTTTGACTCAATTCATTGCCTCTCCCAATACTCAATCTTCTCCAATACAAAAATACATAACTCATTTATCTTTTATAGATGATTAGGCACATTTTGAAAAAAAACATTCACTTCCTTGTATTGAAAGCTTGAACAAACTTTTCTTGCATATGCTAGTATTTTGAGCTCTATCTCATCCATTCTTTCTTGGAGACAAGGCTGGTATGATTCATCATAGGGCTGATAAAGAAACATAGCATAGGAATTCTCTTCGTATACAGCGATCAAAACTCATTCATGATAATGCAATAAAAATAGACTTACATGGAAACTATGCCTAGACTATTAGAAACAATTGCTTGATCTCGGAATCACCAAATACTTCATGAACACTGCTGCAACTGCTTCTCCTCAGCTTCAAACTTCAGCTATGCCAAGGAGTAAATGCCCCATCGGACGTGCCAAAAATTGTTGTCAATCAGACTCGCACCCTTGTGAAGGTAGTTTTAGGATTTCACAGTCTGTTGAAACATGGAAACAATCCTAGGCTATGGGTGGCCTAATCGACGGATTGAATCTCTAGATTCTAAGGGCTAGCTCCCTTTGGTGTATCAATTAGGATCTCTACTCTACACTACAAACTGCCAGGAAAAGGGAAAAAAGAAAACTGAAGGAAAGATCCTATCTAATGATGGTGATGCCCCTGAATTTTGGTTCATCCACTCAATTTGAGCCTCTAAAAACACTGATTAGACAAGAAAAAGATTGAACTTTCAACTTCAATTGACTCCTATGCATCAGTATTTCATGAAAAGGTTTTTATCTGATGATCAAAGCTTGAGGGAAATGATGGAATAGACTTGATTCAAGACACTAACCAATCATTTACATTCGCTGTAACTTCAGCCAAAAGACATCAAACACAGATTATGACCTGCATAATCTGATCAACTAGTAACTAGGTAAGAATCAGGGCTTGATAAAGAAGAGAATTCTATCACATATGCTAATCACTAACATAAATACACTATACCAACATTCTGGAATCTGATCAGACAGTCCTATTTATCTGAAAATGTTACAAAACTCAAATTTTGGTAGAGTCTGACCTTGCCAAAAGAAAGATCCATATATAAAAATGGTTGAAAAACCCAACTAATATAGAAAAAACATACACAAGCCAAAGATTGGCGCTAAAAATAGAAGAGGAGATCAACTCCCACATCACCCCAAGTCCAACATGAGCTATCAAAAAATAACACAACTTTCAAATAATATTCTTTTTGTCTTATGCCTTGCATGAAAAGCTTTTTGGCATTGAAAATGGAGAGCCCATTTCATAATCCTTATTTAGAATAAATATTAAATTCTTCAAAATTGATCAAATATGCATGGATCCTTGGTAATTCAACTCTCTTCATGCATGATGCTACGCCAATCTTCAAAGAGAAAACTCCACTTGAAGCTGAGTTGGAAGTGTTTGAAAAGGCTTTGATTAACAAGATAAACAAGAGTGCATGCATGAAATTCTATGTTAAGCTCTCCTTGAACAACCATCCAACGTTAAACTCTTCGAGCCCTTCATGCATTCGAGTCTCTTTTTTGGAACTGAGAGAGCCGTGCTTGAAAGCAGCTGCATGTCTTTGTTTTTTGCATGTTTGTGCTCCATTAGACGCGTCTAATCTTGCTTGGGCCACTTTGCATGCTCTGAATATGAGCTATGAACCACGTCATAGGAGTCGAAGGGAGAAGTCCTCATTGTCTTCTGCTGATTGGCTATTGAAATCTCACTAGATGAATGTGCTTATGCCACTTGTCCTTGACTAATTGGTCCTTCAGATTTGCACTGGGTAACTTTATATTTCCTTTACCCTTCTCTGTTTTGGCCAATTACTATGGGCTTTTTGTTTGGGCTCTTTGCTTCAAAATTGTTTCTTTCGGACTTTTCTTCTGGGTTATTTCTTCGGACAAATTGCCGGTGGCTTAATTCTTTCGAACCATTCTTTTCGGAATTTACTCAAACAAAAAGTTAGTGTTTTATCTCTCTGTTCATTTCCTTCGGACAAAAAGTCCGAAGGAATTCATATCCTCGGAACCTTTGCAAATTGCCCTTTGGGCTTTTTGAAAATGAACTCTCCGAAGGGAAAGTACCCTTTGGAGTTTTTAAGTGTACCATTCAGACTTTTTGAAAAGTCCTTTTCTTCGGACAATTTGTCCCTGTGTATTTTTTGCGGACTATTTGTCCGAGATTTTTCTTTTGGCTTGAACAATTTCTTCGGGTTTTTTGCAAAGGACAATTCCTTTGGACTTTTTGTCCGAAGGAATTTATGATATGGATTTTTGTAAATTGCAATTTATGATATGGATTTTTGTAAATTGCCCTTCGGAAAATTTGGAATTGGAACTTTTGAAATGGTCTCTTGGCCGAGGAAAGACCCTTCGGATTTTTGATTGTCATTTTCCCGAAAGAAATGACCCTTCGGCTTTTTTGCAACAGACTTTCCCAAAGGAAAAGAGCCCTTTGGAAAAATTGAAATGGACCTCCCCAAAAAAATGAATCCTTCGGCTTTCTTGCAACTATCCCTTTCGGAAAAATTGAAATGGACCTCTCCTTGGAAGTGCCTTTCGGATTTCTGCAATAGACCCTTCGAACTTTTTGAAATGATCCTCTTGCTCTAGAAAAGACCCTTTCGAAAAAATTGCAAAAATCCTATTGGCCTTTGGAAAATGTGTAATGGTCCTTCGGAAAATGTGGAATGGTCCTTCGGAACCTTTGAAATTGATTTTGCTGAAGGAAAATAACCCTTTGAAAAGTTAAGGACCTTTTTGAAAGGAAGCAAATACCAATTTCTGACACTTGGACAAAAGACATATTTTTGCAAAGTTTCGAATGATAAGGGTTGCAATTTGCCCTGTGGGGTCAAAATTGTTAACAATTCCCAAAATTAGCATAAAATATTCCAAATTTATAGCCAAAGAAATCAATCAAAACCCTAATTTTTGGCAATGTTTAATGCTGGAAAAATATTAGAAAAATGGTGGAAATTTGTGTGGCTGATCCGCTCACACAAGACTCAACAAGCCTTCCAAGTGAGTTGCCAACCCTAGGAGAGGGTTCGCTGCCCGTGGAAGTGTATGCAGCCCTCAAACAAAGAGTTCGCTGCCCTAGGACTGCCCCCAAATCCACTCGCCCAGCCCTCCAAGTGATTCACCTCCCTGCAATAATCCACTTGGTGTTGAAAACACCCTTATTCTGTAATTGAAGCTCTGTACAACCTCCTTCCGAAGTTGTTCACAACTGAAATTAAGGGTTTTCCTCCTTGTTTCAGCTACCTTGAAGGGTTTTCGTCCTCAAGACACAAATCAAGCTTTTCGTGCTTCGACTTCAAGAAGAACAATTATCTAAAAAAGCATGAACCTCTCCAATTGATTCCTCTGACTTTTATAGCCTTCCCAAGTGTGGCGCCCAAAAAAGGGAGGGAGAGTAGTTTAAATTTTAAAAGATCCTTTCCTTATAATTTTTTATTAAATCACTTAAGCATTCGTGACCCTCAAAGGTCCTCTCTTTAAGTGAAATAAGAAAACATCAAGTACCTTTTTGAAAAGAGCCAATAAGACCCATGTTTCCCCTTTTCTCTCCATTCGCCCCTTAGCTTATTGCGAAACAAATTAAGCTAAGGGTCTTCATGATTCATGTTGAAAAGGGGGACATGACAAAACCCTAGAGTTAGGGTTTCGGTGGAGGGAGGGTGGGAGCGTGCCTCCTCCGTCTCCGGCTCCATCTCTTCACAATCTCAAGATCGCTGGATCAAAATCTGCAAGTTTTATTATAGATCTTGGGCATAATATTGGTGCTAGTGGAACCCGCATGCTTCAAAGTTCATGGTGGCCCGTCCTTATCTTTTGAATCCTAATGTCAACCTTATTCACATAGCCCTCTCTATCAATACAAACCTCCACAATCCTCAGATCCTCTAATGCAAAGCTTAATATTTCTGACATTGCAAAGATTTACCGAGACTTAGTTCATGCTATTCAGAGCCTGGAAAGCAGGTTGGAACTACTTGTTACTAAGTTAGGGGAACATGTACATTGAAGGATATGACTCTCTTATGATTGATGTTGGAATTTCACATTGTGGACTCCCAAAACACATCTTCAAATGATAGATATGGAAAATATTATCTCCAGTGTTCTTATGTTTGTTTGCATCTTACTAGCTATACTTCTGCAATACTTGGTATTTTGTACCTGTTAGGTCTTGTTTGTGTAATGGCTCCTTAGCCTTATTTACGTAGCTCTTTGTAACTCGGCTCTGTATGGCTTGTGGCTTTTGACCTGATAAGACTTGGTGACTATTTTGTATTCTCCATGTATCAATATATTTTACCTTTATCGAACAAAAAGATTGAGCCAAATCAATGGAGAAATACCAGATGTGACATATATTCCTAAATTAGGGCCATGATCACAAATGACGATTGAGACTATCAAGCCCTTATTAGATCCTTCCTTCAACATGATTGCAGGAGTAGTTCCCATATTTTTTGCTCTCAAATGTGCACATTAATGAAGCAACAATTAGGCCTAAATGTCTCCTGCCTTTATCATACAGTGACACCTTATGCTTGTAACAATATCTCCACAAAATCTTTATGAAAATACTGACATCAGCACCTGTAAAAGATGCGATGATTGTGACTCTGATTCTAAAATATAGGCACCTAGTATGCTTCAGGGACCCAACATTATGATTTGAAACATATTAGCCAGAGATTTTAAACAACGAAGCATTGGATTTTTTATAGGCATAGAGTCAGATTGTCCAAACTAAGATAGAACAACAGGCCAAACATAAAAATTAACAATTCCTACGATGCAGCCTCCAAGAGGAGTAGCAAGTGAAGGAATAATCTCATATTTGCTTAAGTGAAAAATCCAAATTTTGAAATGGGTGAAAATGAAGGATATCTGAATAGAAGAAAATCACTACCAATGTAGATAATAAGCACATACGTCAAAGTCCAGAAGAATATGTGAAAGGAAAGACCTATACGGGACTATGAATGCTGGAAGACTCATCCAGCTTCAATCCATCACAATATGAATTACTGCAATTGTCGCTAATGAAATCCAGCGATCTTCAGAAGTTATCTGTTATATAATATATTAGACAATTGCCTTAATAGAAATTTGAGTGGTCATTTTTCACGGGCTGTTTCCTCAATTGGGTAAATTTTCACAACATGTTCAGAACTTGGATTCACCAAGATGCAATTTTTCCAGAATATGTTCAAGTTTCTATATAAAATGAAGATGTTATTAAATGCTCAAAAACAATTATTAATGGTAAGTCTTATGTTTTTTCTCAAATATTAGCCTATAATGTGTATACTCCTTATTGAAATGGAAAGATTAACCGACTATTTTGTATTCTTAAAAAGTTTTCCATCCCTTAAGATATTCTCTATTTAAAATTACAAGGAGAACAGGCAGGATAATTGCAAAAATACCTTCTTTTATGTCCATTATGATGAGTAAGAGTCTACAGACGGCAAAATTGAAGAAACGATACCTTCAGAACTACTCTCATGGATTTGACATTGAACTAGCGTTCTTGAGAACAGAAGTTTCACCTTTCCTGCCTAACCATGATTTTCTTCTTGGAAATATCCTGGGGTTTGAGTTACTATAATTTTTTTAATTTTCTAGCTGAGGGCTGAGATGAAACTCTAATTACCATCCCAACCCTGAGATATCAAGAATTTCTGTATATATCCCTTTCTCTGTTAAATTCCCATAAATTTCCATGGCCTTCAAACTGCACTTATGAAGCTGCCTCCGCGTTTTATATCATTCAACCTCATCTCTTTTTTTTTTGAACATATTGGTATCCGTTAAGGTTTGAAGCAAACTTGGAGGAACGTCATGGAACAGCACAAGTGTTTCTATCTTGAAACGGATGAACCTCAATTTTTTAAAAATTCTCTTACCCTTGAAGTTGATCAAATCAGTCTATAAATACCACAATTCTAAGTCCAAAATGCAAGAGCTTCATTCGATTTTTTTATCAAGAAGTTAGTTATCAAAGGGTTAGTTACAACATTTTGTGTGTGTATCTTGAAGCTGTGCCTATAATCATGGAATTTATTGAGTCTTTTAGTATATAAAGATCAAATTTATATTTTAGGCTGTCATTTTCTGAGTAATCTCAATGTTTTGATTGCAGGTATCTAATCTGTATTAGTAGATAATTTCATTACTAAATTTAGTTGCAATGTGTAAATATGTTTATTGCCTATGCTCTTTGGAATAATCCCTGTACAATCACATTAGGTTGAATAGAAATTAAGTCTTTGATTGTGAGTGAAATAAAAGAAGTTTGAGGAATGCCCTCCCAGTGCAAATTCATAGAATTCATGGAAAGACTTATGCCTTTCAAGAATTCCACCCATTCTGTCTGATCATGCATGCTTTTTAATCAACTCGTAATATTTACCAAGTCAGATGCCGTTCTCTTGTAAATGTGCATGTCTCTTGATTTTTCGATGTTCTTTCTTATCATGTGTTCAGTTCTTCAGCAGCAGTCCAAAGGATATATGAAATTAAAGGACGCAGTATGACAAGTCCACTTGCAGTGTGCGTCTCTGATGTGCTGGATGTTGACCGCTTTGCAATGACCTCTCATTTGCCAGATGGACTACTTTGCAGTCTTCTTCCTGGGCCTGTCACTTTGGTGCTAGATCAGGGTCTGTAATTCTAGCAATATGTCAATACTGTTTTGATTTGATTTTATAAATTAGAAAATTTAATTTCAGAAACCAAAGATATATCAAAGTTTGCTTCCTAATGAAATCCAAACTTGCATATTTATGACAGTTCAGTCAGTTCTAACAAACAATCTTATGCTCTAGATGCTGCTTGGTGCAGGTCAAGAAAGTCTGCTTGATAAGTCCCTAAACCCAGGAATAGATACTGTAGGAATCCGAATACCAGAATGCGATTTTATTAGGATGGTAACTCGTGATTTTGGAAGTGCTATTGCACTTACCAGTGCTAATCAAAGTGGACACTCAAGTACTGTTTGTATTGAAGAATTTAAGCAGCTGTGGCAAGAATGTGCTTGTATTTTTGATGGAGGTCAACTTCCAGTTGGACGTGCAGGATCAACAATCATAGATCTAACCAGACCTAACTTCTACAAGATACTAAGGCCTGGAAGGTACTCCTGATAAAGACTTATTGATTGAAATTTTACACTAGTAAGTAGCAATTAATCAACAGTATGAATGCTTTTATTTCCTTTTCTCATCAGTATGATTAGTTGATGGTATGAATGTTTTTTTCCTTTTACAGTGCTTTGAAGGAGACGATACAAATCCTTGATAGATTTGGTTTTAAAGAGGCTAGTTAAGTATAAAACGTGGCACACTTCGGAGCAAATATTGCCTTGAATTAGAGGTTGCATGTATAAATATTTGATTAAATTAGCATTTTCTCATTATTGTTACAATGCTTATTGTCCATGTCTCTTTGTGCAATGCTCTGCATTTCGGGCGCCCATTTTCCCCATATTTCTCAGATTTTTATCTGGTCAGGGATAAAGATTATTTCATCATCCATTCTAAAGTGGTTCTCTTAAATTGTTTTATTTAATTGGACTAGTATTGGCTATCAAGTTTAGGACATTTAATTATTTTATTTGTTCCGGTCCTGTTCAAGCATTGAGTGATCCTAAACATCTACCAGAATATAGTAGAATATAGCAGGTGACGTCGGTGCAATATTCAGCCATTTCAATCAGTTTAAGAATTTGCTACGTGATGATCTCTTTAATATTACCATGTCATGATTTCACATGACCTCATTTTCTCGGATCTATTTGAACTTTATACTGATGTTGGGGATGCTTGAGACTATAAACCTAGCCATGTGGTTAACTTGTCAACTCATAATCAGACTGGCAACTTGAATTCCCTTGTATGTTTATCACTTTGCATTTTGTAGCTGATCGTTCTAACCGAGAATAATGCCATGTATTGGACACATTCTTTTGAATTGACTTATTGTTAGATTTTGGACAATTTATTTGGCAGATATCAGAAAGTAGAGATACAAGCAGATTATTTAAATTAAAGATTTTTAGCCTCCACAGTCTATACTGTTGAAAAGAACTTTTGGAATAAGCTGTATACATGAGAGAATTAAATGTTGATATTTTGGATCATACTTACTGGTTCATCATCAGGGTGAGCGATGTATCATGATTGAAAATTAGAGCTCCTTATATAGACAACTCTGTTACAAACAAAAACTGTCAGATAGGCCATAACCGAAAAAAAGAAATTATTGTATTTAGTCACTCTTTACAATTTGCCTACGAAGAAACTAACTTTAAATTTCTTATCAATCTTTAAAATTTGTCTACACAAAAGCCTTCTTTAAAATTGTTGTGGCAATATTTTCTATTTTCTCTATTGAATGCCTTTTAAAATAATTTGAGGGCAAATTGATATTTGGGGTTCCAGATGTCTATTTTCCTTTTGGATTATATAAACAAGAATTATCCAACAAATTAGAAGCTAATTGATAGAGCAATAATACGTCATGAACTTTGAGCTAAAATCTTGTAGTTAAATAATCACTAATAACGAAACGACAATTTTCTTCTTTCCCCTAAGACTAACATTGTCCATTAAACATACATACCAAAAACCATTTATATTTCATAGTTGTTATATATATACGAGCAGGCTGGGGAAACAAATTCTCCAGGCACCTTTTGATTTAATTTTTGTAGCCACTATTTATGCTACTAAGTACAGGACAAATTAATAGAAATTGAAACTGATCTTCAGTTTCTTTGGTGTTATATGGTCAAAGAATTTGCTTTTTCAACTGTCTAACATGTTTCAGTTATTTGTTCTAATTTTTTTCAATGCTTCTTTTCATTTTTTAGGATGGCGATAATTAAAAAACAATAATAGTTTGGGAAACAAGTGTACATCTCGCGCTGAAATTTAGGGACCATTAAATTTGGAAGCAACTCATCAATAAAAAAATATATAATAAGATTGGGCATTATTGATCAAATGAAAGGAAGTGTCCAATCCATTCTTTTGGGGAGTAGCATGTTGCATGCCAATACAGGGTAAATCTCAACATAGGCTACAATTATGTGAAATGTATATGAGTGGTTTAGTGGAGGTGCTAGTTTGGTGTGGATTGCAATATAGGTTAACATATCAGGTATAAATGGATTACATCTCGATGCAACACAAATAACTTAACTAGAAGTTGCCCTAAGGGTGCAAGTTACGTCTGGAGTATTGTTTTTTATATTATTTATGTAAGGGAGTTTGGAATACGCATGGAAAGAGTTGGGACATGTTCTTGAAAGCATTGTACCGGGGTGATTATTATGGATGTGATATTTCAGCAATATCTGTAGACCATCATTTCCTCTTTACTCTGAACATCAACTTCTCCATCGCTTTCTGCGTCATCATCAGCGACATGGGATTTTTTGCGTGCTTCTTAGGTTCATGAAATTATTTGGCAGTTGACTATACCCATTTATATATACCTGGGCTTCGAATTTCCACAACGTGCCATTTGGAAACCGAGTGGTTCATGTTTAAAGATGCGAAGCAAAGATTTCCCCGACAGTTCGAGAAGCCCATGGGCCTACACGGGGCAAGCGTATGGATGATTGGCAATCAGTGGAAGAATGGTAAACGAGGAGGCAAACAATTTCCATATCAACATAAGTCGAAGGGTAAACTAAAAACTTCGTTGATAAAGGGTAAGCATTATTTATTTTAACACAAAGTATCTACCGAGAAGGAAACCATGCCCAATTTAATGAAGTTAATGTAGTAGCCATGCCCACTTGACAATAATACTATTTTGCCTTTGCTAATGCCAAATTCTCCACTTGCGTCATCGAAGCAGAGACCTTTGATTAGTGTGTGTGGGCATATGGTATGAACAACCCTTGTGGATATAAAGGCATAAAAAGGTGGTGGAAAAACCTAGGTATTAATGCAAAGGTATGAGCGTCCATTTCGGCTGCCAACTACCAACTCACACAACCGCTCTTCCCAACAAACTGCGCCTCTAAAACCATGGGCACATCTAAATGGAATCTCCCAAACTTGCAAAGATATGGGCATTCATTCTAGCTACTAATTGCAGAGCTCACACAACCACTCTTCTTGACAAAGTACCCCACTAAAATCGCGTGCACATCTAAATGGAATCTTCCAAGCCAAGGGACGAATTTAAGGAACTAACACCCCAATGTGAGATGTATATTTAATTTTAGTGATTTTATTTGGAAGTGTTTTCTTTTCATTTGTGGAGCATATTCCTCTTATACATGTATGATGTGGGCACCCTCTATTGCATGAGAAATAAACCTACCAACCCTCCCTGCCACCTAGGGACGATTGCCAATCGACCATTCTCTCTCAACTGGTAACTCCTCTACTTGGGCATTCATAGTATCAAGAGTCACTTTGCAAAAGCTTTGGTACTCATTTCGATTGCAACAAAAGCAAGAAGATAAACTTCATAACTCCTATGTATTGCTCTCATATCAACATCATTGCATTGTTGATTCGATTCGCACATCAGATCCACACATCGAACATTGAGTCTTTTCATGATTAAATAGAAATAGTCAATAAAAGAAGCCATCACTGCTCTGAAGTTGGGGCATGTGTATGATATGGGCCCTCTAGTGTACAATATCGCATGAAACACTTTGTCATTGCCCTTCATCATCACCGCCTAACACACTTTGAAATTTCACTTTACAGAACTCCACCAAAACAAAAAATTACATTCCTTTTGACATAATTTAACTAACTATATATAATTCCAAAGAGTCAACTATATTAAATATTAATGTAATATATAAATCACTATTACTATATATATTACTATTTTGTATAATGTATAATAGTATAAATTGGTAAAAATATATATATAAATTATACATTTAAACAACTATTATTATGATCATAGTAATACATACATATATACATACATACATACTATATATATTACTATTTTGTATAATATATATATATATATATATATATATATATATATATATATATATATATATATATATATATATATATATATATATATATATATATATATATAAACAACTATTATTATGATCATACATACATACATACATACATTTGATCATTACCGGGGTTCAAGGGGTCCCCTGCCTTGAGCATATAATTAAAAAGTTTACAAAAAGAAACGGTCAATTCAGAGATATAATTATCCGAGATCCCAACCAAAATTGAGGCAACACCATCAAGTTGGCATGCCATACAACAACAAACTACAAAAACATAGATATCAAAAAGGCTTATAAGGTTGTGAGCTAAATTGCCGAAGAAATCAGATAGACTAGAAAGGCAATCCCCAGGTACCAGAGCCCATAACCCACATAAATCAATTATTAGCTTCTTTATCGTCCTCTACCACCATTGCAATGAGAGAGCCAACAGTGTTTGAAGAATCCTCACCACACTAACCCTTCTCCACCACCCCCCTGGTGCCGAAGTTTTATGCCACCAATAGAGACTAAGGCTTGATTGCTATCCAGCCAAGGAGGTGCTATGCACTTGCCTTGAACTACCATCTTAGCCAAGAGCTTTATAACTCCACTCACTCCCTATTTTGTCTGACGCCCTTCCACAACTCCAACTCATGAATTGGGCTCTTAATTTGAGCCATATGAGGTAAAGACAAAAAATGTCCTTTCAAAGACGCATAATTATAAACCTTTTGTTGAATTTCTTCCACAAATCCTAAAAGAGCCACATACCTTATTTCAAGAACTCTTAATGCTGATAACGACACCAACCTGAGACTGTCTGAACCAGAAAATGGCAAACTAGGAAAGGGACCTGAATCCACTTTGTCGATCTCCTCCAACAAGCCTTGGCAATGGTCTGGAGCCACAAAGAACTCAACTATTTTAATAACCACTTGTCAGATAAAAGAACTAGAACATTGTTAGCGAACATTTCAGACACTGCTGAGTTAACCTTGCTGTGGAGGCTTTTAATCACATAATGTTCCCCCAAAACACCAAGAATTCCCTCTATTAACTCCTCTGTTGGGGCCCAAAATATATTCTTTATCCTAGCCTTGGAAATACTCCCTTCAAAAGCCATCTTCCTTACTGTGCTGTTGTTGGAAACCATTGGAACCCCTAGTGCCAAAACAACATTGTGATCCATTTTGATTATACACCAACCAAAACAGGGTAAACACTCATGCTAGACTAGCCAGACCTGCCAAGGATATAACGTGTGTTTGGAGTTGTGTCGATCATTATCATGAAACGCCTTAATTAATGATGACAATTGCCAATTCAAAGCACATGAGCTGAGCCATTATTTTAGAAAGCCCTGTCCCACAAGCCAATTAAATAGTTTTAAAACCAATTAAAGCCTTTAACAAAAATCATATGGGACATAATAATGAAATATTAACGACCAAAGTTAATGGAATAGATCTCATCAAAATCTTCCCACAATGATATTTGATTATCCATACGAATTTCCTCCCTCTAATCTATACCGTAATTTGTTAAAAAGTCTACATTTGATTTGGCTTCCCCAAAGCAATGTTTGCAATCCTAAGACAAAAGACTATTCAAGGTTTCCCAAGCTTTAACCAAAATGTTCCCCAGTTTCCAAGAGGTTGCTGACTTTTTTTTAGAGCAAAAATCAAGATTTGAGAATCTCCTTCAATTAGAAGCTTCTCAATTTTGCATTGCAATGCCAACTCAATTCCTGTTGCAAGACATTGTGCTTCAACTTCATTATTTATGCCATTCGAGAGCTTCCTAGAGACAACTCTGATTAGCAAGCCACTATAATTCCTTATTACAGAACCTGTTCTACAAGCACCTAGATTACCTCTTGAGGCTCAATGAAAATTCATTTTAAACCACCCGAAGGGGGGGGAGGGTGGAGCCAATAAGATTTATCCTTTCTTATACTTTTACCTGAATTTACCATTCACCCTTTAATGGGTTGATGAACAATAAGCCTCTGCTTTGCACACATTCTCATATCCCACACTGAAAGATAACTGCTTCTACGCTTGATTTGAGAAGAGACGACCTCCAAAATGGCAACCTCTAACTCTTTCAAAATTGTTGCAAGAGATCTCTCCTCACCTTTAAATATATGTTGATTTCGCTCCTTCCAAATAGTCCATACCAAAATCGCTGGACTGACTCTCCAAAGACCGAAAAATGAATTTTTACAATCCCTAATAGGCCAAGAGAAAAAAACATTAAATAAAGAGGAGGGCCAAGCCCAAGACCATTCAAGCTTGCAACACAACCATGCCCAGCCCCAAGCAGCAAAGGGGCAAGAATATAGTAGATGATTGGTAGTTTCCTCTTTAGCTTTGCAAAGTCTACAATGGGAAGGGCCCAGAAAACCAATTTTAGTCAATTGATTCTAAGTGAGGATACGATTCTAAATTGCTAACCAAGTGAAAGCACCTATTTTTTGAAGCCCAATCTTGTCCCAACACAAGAATCTTGCCCAACTCAATGCATCATCTGTAACCTTAGCTATCTAATAACCAAGGCTCACTGTATAACTCCCTAATTTGGCCCCAATCCAATGAAGTGATTCCTCTTTGAAATTTAAGAAAATTTTACGCTTCGGCAGAGACTCCCTCAAATGGACACATTGATCCTAAGGAATATCATAATCCTTGAAACTCTTTCAAACCCAAGACGACAATCCATCTCCTTGACACAATTCTAAGTAGTTCACAATAGAAACACCCCAAGCTGTAAAAATAATATTTTTAGCCCCATCCAAGTGCAAAAGATCTGTCAATAGTTTATGCCCATTCCAAGAGTCCTCCCAAAAGTTCGCTGACTGACCATTATTGATGGTCTAGGAAATATGCTCTGAAATCAAATACCTGTAATTCAACAAAAAATTCTAGAAGTGTGAACCTTTTAGAGGGTTAGTAATAGAAATCATGCTCCATGGATTGTCCAAAACCGGATATTTACTTCTTAAAATTCTACACCACAAAGAATTTGGTTTTGAAAACATTCTTGAAATTAGTGCTCCAAGAGCCCAATTTTGGAGACTTAAGTTTTTCACTCTTGCTCCTCCCATCTTCTTAACTTTGCAAACTCTTTCCCACTTCATCGGGGGAATCTTCTTCTTGATTTGGGAACCTTGCCACAAAAAATCCTTCATCATTTGATTTCGAGTCTTAACCACGACTCGGTGGTTGCAGAACTGACAATAAATGGGAAGAGAACTCAACACTGATTTAATAAGGGTAATACGTTCCACCAAAGACAACCACCTTCCTTGCCATGAAACTAGATGAGCCTTGAAAGAATTGATCAAACCTTCCCAATGGAAACTTTTACCAACACCAAAACAGAGGGGAACTCCAAGGTATTTAGACGGAAGTTTCCCAATATTGAAACCCATAACCAAAGAAATCCCCTTTTCTTGTTTTGAGCAATTAATGATTTTTTAAAAATTTTCTTACATTCACCATTTGACCACAAGCAACGTCATAACTGAAGAGAATAAATTTAAATCCCTGAGCTTCATACACAAAAGCTTGACCAAAGAGAAAAGTATCATTATCAAATTGCTGATGAGTGAGATTTTCCAAACCTTTCGAGACTTGAATTCCTTGTAAACTTGCGACCTTCTTTGATTTTATCATTGCATGACCCAAAGCTTCAACCAACAAGATAAAAAGAAATAGAGATAGAGGACCCCCTTGTCTAATACCCCTAGAAGACTCAAAAAACCCTTCTAGACTACCATTGATCGGTATAGAAAACTTTGGCCCAAAGATACAACTGGAAATGCAATCGTACCAATCTTTTTCAAAGTCAAATTTATCTAGGAATTTGATAAGAAAACACTAGTTCACCCTATCATAAGCTTTGTTCATATCTAATTTGAGCAATATTCCCTTCCTATGAGTGTGAGTGAGAGAATGAACAATTTTATGAGCAATGATTATACCTTCCTGAATGTTCTTACCTAGAAGAAGCCCTATTTATTCTTCTGAGATCAAATAATCCAAAATAGGTTTGAGCCTTGTCTCCATTGCTTTGGAAATGATCTTATAAGACATATTACACGATGAAATAGGACGGAAATCCCCAAAATTTTCCTAAAAGTCACCTTTAGGAAAAAGAGAAATGAAAGTAACATTCAAGTCTAGGATTACCTTCCTCCTCGAGTCTTCCACCATTTGAAGCACATCTTTTCCCACTATCTCACAAAAAGATTGAAAGAAGGTATGAAACCCATCAGGACCAAAAGCTTTATCCTTATCCATCGCAAAAACCATCAAACACACCTCTTCCAAAGTGAAGGGAGCTAAGAGTTTCACACTCTGTTCTGGGGACACCAACCTAGGAATAAACTCAAAATTATCATTTTGAGCCCGAAGATCAGAATCCTTTCCATCATTAAGCAAGTTCTCAAAGGAGTTAGCATCCTCACTCCGAATATCAGATTGAGTATCGAACACCTTGCCATCACAAGATTGAATCTTTGAGATGCGAACAACATTACATTTAATTCTTACCGAGTTATGAAAGAAAGGAGAGTTTTGATTACCTTCTTTCAACCAATCTGTTACTCAATTTTTGTTTCTAAAATATTTTTCCCTTTGTAATAGTTCCTTATAATCAGCCATCAAGTGTTTTTCCACCAAATAAGAATCTTGATTCATACCTTCTCTGAAGATTGTTAAATCTATATTTTTCAATTCCACTTCAACCCAAACTTTTTCCTAAAAAATATTTTTGAAATAGTTGATATTCCAATGACGGAGACAACCTTTGTTGAATTGTAACATTTTGACCATCCTATAAATCGAAGAGCCGGAATGAATATGGCAACTCCTCCACCAAACTTGCACAAGACTAGGAAGAGAGGGATCCTGAAGCCACATCTTTTTGAATTTAAAAAGGGCAAAGAGATGGAGGATGATCCACATTAATACAAAAATTCACAGGGAAATGATGCAACCTTGAGAAAGGGAGGACGGAGCTTTTCGAGATCCAACTTTGAGAAAACCAATTAGAAGAAACCAAGAAATGATCCAACCGTTCAATAATATTCTACTCTCCACTTATTTTATTATTCCAAGTAAACAACCCCTAGCAACAAATATCATTTACTCATTTGTAGCAACAAATTGAGTGAAATCCAAATTAGTAAGATCAAAACTTGCCCTTCCCCCCCGTTTCTCAATAGGTGATAGAAGGGCTTTAAAATCACCACCCAACACTACCTTCAAACCAACATAGTGAGACAAAAGAGTATACAATTCCTTCCAAAGCAAGAGTTACGATTAGAATCATTCAGTCCATACACATTACAAAGCAAGAAACTCAAATCATATATGAAACAATTGATTCTACAGATTTCCCAGTTAGTTCCTGCTTCCAACATTTCCACTTGAACTTTTTAAGGAACCTAGAGAATAGCCAAACCACCTTAAGCCCCCAAGGATTCAACAAAAGAACTACTCCATCTCTTCCAATTTAACACCATCAAACTAGTGGCTTTAGACAAACTCAACTTAGTTTCTTAAATCAAAACTACATCAAGATTTTCGAAAAAGAACAAATGCTTTACCAAGTGCCTTTTGTTAGGAGCATTAATGCCCATAATATTCCAAGATAAAATCTTCATGTGGACTGAGGGATGGTTTTTACCTCCCTCTTATCAGGGCCAAAAAATTTAGAAAGAGTGCCTTGCTTACCCACTGAAACTTCCCCAACAACATGCCCCTTCGAAATTTTTTGCCCTTGTGTCTTAACTTTACCAAAATTAGGAGTCTGAAAATAAATTAGAGATTGAGAGATAGAGAGGATCTCCCTCGAATTTATCTTTTACTTCAAATCATAATCCTTCAATTTTGAATCGCTATTTAATGCCTCAATTTTAGGGTTTTCAACCAAAATCTCTAAATTAGGAATTAAGCCATCCTTATGAGCCTCAAAAACTTGAGAAGAATTGTGAAGAATATATCTAATTCCTTGAGACCGTTCGGCTATAAAATCACAACCTTTTAAAAGAAAGATGGTGACATCTCGTCTCCCTTATCCAACTTATCAAGAAGGGTCTCAGTTTCTGAAATTTTGAGGGAATGAACATGTTGAACCATCAAGTTAGATTCCAAACCCTCTTGAACCCTGAAAAAACCATTTACCTTGTAAGAAGAAGGGATCATATTCATAGCCCTGGACCCTGATCCACCTCCACGTTCTTTCCTCTCTTATACAATATTTTTTCAACGAATATAGTCCAATACCTAACATTATTATTCAGGAGAAAAGCTCTGGATGATGAAGCCACCAGTCTCCAAACCCTTGACTTATACCCTATACTAAAAGAAGAATCTACCAAAACCCTCTTACAAAACTTCTAACTGTGCCCTGCACATCTGCATGTGAAGCATCTAAATGGGAGATTTTCAATATCAATCGACTGAGATGAAGTACGCCCCTACGATTTAACAAGAATATTTTTAGGAATCGCTGAATCAAGATCCAATAAAACCCTAATCCTTGCATAAGAAGCCAAAACTCCCTTCTCAGTTACTGGATCAATTTAAAAAAAAAACCCTAACAGGTTGCCTATAGCTGAAAGAGAGTCAAGTCCCTAATACTCCATGGAAAGACCATACAACCTTATCCAGACTGGATAACTACCTTGATGCATAGAACGAATGTCAAAATTAGGTTGCCATTGCTAAAGCCATAGACCCACACCTCTTATTGACAAAAAAGGATGATTAAGAACCTTATTCTTCAATTCCATATTTGGAAAGATGATATTGAAGAAACCTTTAGGCAAAAATCTAACCTTAATCTCCTTCCCCCAACTCTCCTCCACCCAAGATTCAATCTCACCAATTGCTGGCCATTTTCCTGCAAATTTACCTATAAGAGTGTTGTTTCCAAAACCAGCTTATCTCATTTTGGAAGCAACCCCCCCACGAAACTTGTCCATTTCGTCTTGTCTCTCTAAGTTCGTTTTTAAGACGTTTTCGTAGTAAGTTTTCATCTTGATCGGATCGGGAAATGGTTACTATCGCGTCGAGACCAAGTTTCCCCTTCCCCTTTTCCTTTTTCTCCTCTTTCCGGAGTTAGTCTCTTTTGCATTTTTCCTGCAAGGTCGCCGCCCCTGCACGTCTCGATTTCCATGCAAGGCATTAATGGCCCTGCGCGGCGGGTTGTTGGGGTTGGTTTTTGACCCTATATAATCCGATTTGGGCCTCATTTCTTCTCACTTCTTCCTCCTCTCCTCCTGCCTCTTGCACCTGAGCACTCCAAGGGACTTTGCGAAGTGCCAGCTCGCGGATCCGACTTCGTGGCGCGCGCGTTTTCCAGGTAGGGTTTGTTTTCAGTTTTGTTTTTATTTTTTTCCTCTTCTTCCTAGCTTAGTTGTTTTCTTTTTGTTTTTTTTTTTGTCTTTTCTTTCCTCTCCCCCGCGGCCTCGTAAGGGCGGCATTTCCTTGCCGCCGTTCCCCCTCTTTTTATTCCTTGTGTAAGGGCGGCGATTTTCGCCGCCCCTCCACACGGCTTATCCTCATGCAAGGGCGGCGATTTTCGCCGCACCTGCATTCCTCATGCAAGGGCGGCGATTTTCGCCGCCCCTGCATTTTCCTTCTTTTTTCAACTAACTCCCAGATTTTTTCTGGGTTGTCCTTTTCAAGCTTTTTTCTTTCTCGTTTTTCGTCCCTTTATCTGTCCTGGCCTTTTTAAGTGACCTCCTGTAACCTATGTCACTTAAATTTCTCTCCCCCTCTCTCTCACTCTCCTTTCGACTATGGCTGCAGCACCTTCAGCAAGCTCCTGCACGCCTGCCCCTGTCCAAACAAGATCGTCCCCCATGACGGAAGCATCTCCTTCAAAGGCGAAGACGATAAAATACAAATACCAGGGCGTCTTCCCGCTCACAGCAATCACCTCGAATGTCGATGACATTCGAGACACCGAGATCGGCCACGTAGATATGGCCGAATTCCTGGGACGAACCAAAGCAACATATCCCAGCACTGGGATAAAGAGAATTATTGAGAGCAACATCCACCTGGTGGCCGCCTTCCCAGTAGCGGCCCATCATGCAGAGTTCGTCCTTCAATGCGCGCACTTCTACGACAAAGAGACCAGATCGGTCTCAGACGCCAGTGACAGCATGATCATTTGGTTGGACCCCAAATTTATCGACAAAGTTTTTCTATGTCCACCAGCCACCGAAGTAACCTAAATTGACTTCGAGAACGCGCAGAGGGAGTATGACAAAGACCCCGAGAGGGCAAAGAGGGTCATAAACCATAAGTGGTTAAAAACCCCAAGGGCCAGTCTATCCAGATGGCCGAAAAGCTTCCCCAGAAGCGACTTCATTGAAGAAGTTGGTGACTTAATCACCCTCCTCAGCAGAGTACGGGGCCTCCTGTCCTCTTCACAATTCCATGAATGGATGTATCCGTTCATTAAGATCATCCTGCAAGGCAAACAGGCCATCTTCTGGGGGGAACAGATCAACAATGCTATTCATGAGCAGCTGACCAGGGTACAAACCTCCTTCAAGTTCTACATGACCTCGTACTTGGTCTACATAGCTGCTGCCATGCGATCTTTCCCGGGTCTAACAACAGAGGGGGATAGGAAGACCACCCCGGTCTATTCATACTATTCGTAGCTGACACTTCAGGGGTCGACACGTCATTTCAGGCGAGTGAATGACGCGTTCTTTGCCATATTTCTGTCTCTTCGATCCTCAACTGGAACAAAAGAGAATATCAGACGAGGCTTGGACAGTAGTGAACAGTTCTGGCTGCATGTTCCTCCAGTTCTCTACATTTTCTTATCTTCGGGTGGGTTTCTATCAAGGATACCCTTATATGCTCCCTAGATTCCCTTCGGACAGGTTGGTCCTAATGGAGCTTTGCCGACAATTGGCCGTCGTGCACTCAAAACAGATGGAGCTTAAGAGACCTGGTTTCAAGTTTCCTATCTAGATTGGCAGATTTTCCGTTCCTACATCGACTAAAGCCAAGGTTATGGAAACAGAGATGCAGATGGTTACCATCAAATCATTCAAAAGGCGAGAAAATTTTGATTACAGGGGAGTTAGAGAGACAATCCGAAGGAAGACTCAGTTCCACGAGCCCATGATTGAGGACATCTGGGTGGATTTGAGGACGGCTGAAGAGATAAGGAAAATGGACTATTGCCGTCTCATGCTAGAGCAAATAGAGTACCTCGGGCTTGCTGAGATCCCTTCAGGGTTGATTGACGATGGGAATATCGTGAACAGCAGATATCTGACAGACAAGGTCGCCGGTTCCCCTCTTCCTCCGATTAACTGGTCTCAAAAAGAGTTGACTTCTCTAAGGAAAAGATTTGAACCAATATTGGCTAACACCAATAGTTGGTTGGCAGCAAATGGAATCACCCTAAAAGAGTTCATCACAGGGTCAGAGGCTGAATACCAAGCAGAGATGAAGAGAAAGGCAGAAATCCGAACCAAAAACAAAGACGACATCCCTTCATCTTCTAGACCTCACAAGCCTAGGATCGTCTTGGTATCTAAGAAGCCTAGGTCAGCACAAGAGCCTGAGGCAGTAGCCGAAGGAACCAAAGAACAAAGTCCCGGGGTACAGGCAGCTCAACCAATGGGTTCAACGGATCAACCTTCAGAACGACCAGGTGTTGGGTCTCCAACCTCAACGGGACAAGTGCGGTCGATCCAGGGCTCCTCTCCTCCTCCTCAATTTCCTACGGTGCCCACTTCTCCTATCTCTCCCATCAGCGTTCCATCTTTCAGAGCCGCTTCCCCTTCCAAGGTTGTTTTTGGTGATCCACAAGATCCTTCAGCAGGTTCACCTCGCTCTTCTGCATCCATTCTAAGTTTATCATCTCCATCTTTCAACCTGCCACCAAGCCCTGTGCCTGATTCGGAATCAGCAGTTGGTACAGTCTTGCCGGTCACTCCAACTACGACTACTGTCACCACCAGTAGCGTGGAAGCCGCTACCATGACACCGACGGAGGCAACTATTGTTACAACAGGTACTTCTCTCCCACCTTGGATGTCTGCTTTCACACCAAAGAGAAAGAAAAGGGCCATCTCCCCAGAAGAATTCGATTTCGGCAAGATAGTGCCGGCCAAAACAAAAGCTCCCAAGAAGCCAAAAATCCTCTCCAAGTTGGTCGAGGAAAAGGGGAAAAAATTTCTGGAAATTGCCAAACCCCCACAGGACGCAACCCTTGAGGGTTTTGAAATGAGCAGTTATTCCTTTTCTCGTGTTGAACTTGGCAAGGTTACACACGAAGGTGCGAAGAGTGATCTTCAGTCGGCAATGGACATTATGGTCCAAAAATTTGACAAGGAAAAAGAGATGAAGGATTTTTATAAAGCCAAGGCTAAGCAGTTAACGGCAGTAATCAGAGGATTCACCATCCCACCTGAAGCAGCGACTCCAGAGGCCTTTTCTGTGGATGATTCAGTCATTCAGAAAGCTGAAAAGACTTATTTGAAGGGAAAAATAATGGAGGAATATATTGACAGAATGCACAATCAAGGAATCTCTCTGCTATCTGAGGTTGCGAAAAGAACAGGGAAAATGAAGAGGTTGAAAGCTCAGGTGGACAATTTTGTCTCTTTTACCTCTCAGGAGATTGATGGCTTGGAAAAAGATCTCGATAGATGGAAGGAAATGAAAGATCTAAAAAAGAGTACCCTGATATCTATCGGTGTCATCCCCAACAAGGATTCATATGTTGAGATCAAGGAGGCGATGATCTTCAGGATCCAAGTACTCAAAGATCTAATTGATGATCTCAAAGCTTTTAAAGAAGCTAGTGATAAAAGTGACCTGAGCTTGTTAAACAAGCTAGAAGAGCTGCCCTGCGACTTGACCTCTAAGGATCATCAGTTCCTTCCAGCAGATGAAATGATTCAAAATTTCGAAGGGATGATCCAGAGGGATTTCAAAGGAGTGTCTTTCTCCATGACTTCAGTAGACATCGTTCTGGATGCTCAGTTGACTTTGGAGAATTTAAAATCCAGGTTAACTGGCCACTCTAAAGCCATCACAGCATTGAAAGACGCACTAATCAGATCAAGGGTCATCTCCAAAAACGCAGTTGTACCGGACAGCGTAGGAATTCAGGTATCAATCACCATGTACAATGCCCATTTGAAGAAGTCCGGTAGCAAAAATTGACACTCTCCCTCTCTTCTTCTATCCTTATGCATTTCTGTTTTGTGCAGAATGCATGCAATTTTGTAACATGTAATTACGAATTAAATATTTTGGAAAATATCTAAAAGTCAAAGATGAGTCATCTTTGACCAAGATATATATATTTTTTTATTATTTTCTGTTTTTGAGGATTTTCTCCCTATATATAGTGGAGACCTCATTTGTAATTCCTTCTTGGAAAAATAGAGAGCAAACACTCTGCTGAAATTGAAGCAACTTTTGAGACTTTGTGCTCAGATTTGTAAATCAGATTTTGTCAAATGAATGAGAAGCAAGTGATTTCAGACTTTGTGCTGAAGTTATCTGTGTCATCTAGGAAATAGTTTCTTATGTACTCTTTCCTGATAACCTCTTGTTTATCTGACTTAATAAGCAAAGTGAATGTGTTGATATTATCTAAGGGCACTTTTTGAGGGTAGAAGATAGACTTTGTGCTACTTTTACTTTTGAGATTCTTTTATCTTTGGTAGTTTCAGGTGAAGACTTTGTGCTTCACTTTACTCTATGGTTGTACTTGTTCCGGATCCGTGAAGAAGCTACGGCAGACTTTGTGTTTGCGTGAGCGTTCTTGTGACTTTGTTACTTCAGGTAATCTCCTCCTCTTTGGTTGATACCATTCCTGAAAGAAGAGGAGTGTTGTTAGCTTTAGATCAGGGATTTTCCTCTTTTGTCCTTCATACGTTACTTCTGAAAAAAGAGAAGTAGATGCTGTTCTACCCCCCATGTGTTATTTTCTGCTTAATTATATACATACTTATAGCACGCAAATACTGATAGGGAACCTCCCCTTGATGAGAGGAGAGATTTACCTCGTCTAGATCTGGTAAAGCCACCCTCTTCGTGGTGTAAATCTCCTTTATGCTGTGGCTGATATCCCCATTTTGCCATCAGTTAGTTGATGACAAAATATTCACCCAACAAAGAGCTCACTCCTCTAGGATATAAATATTTTGAGAGAGCTCAGATGATTCCCACAGAAGTTCTTTATCTTCCCCTACCTTGACCCATTCCTTCAAACAAAACAATGTACCACCATACCTATCTTCTGCTCAGTCCTGTATCCTTCCCTCTTTCATAGCGTGGTCTACAGCCAAAGGGAAAGAATTCACTCTAATTACCAATGATTCTCTAATCTCTTACTCCTTCTCCCTTACCAATTCTTCTGCAACCTCCCAAGCATCTCACTTCTTACCTCTAGTTCCAATTGTTTCCTCACCAACTGAAAACCCTAATTAGTCACTAGATTCTCAGATTTCTTCCTCTAGCACTCGATCATCTGCTTTTGATGTCCTGCGACCACCCCCAATGTGAAGGAAAGGGCTTCCTTCTTTTTTCCTTGGTCTTGCACCATCATCTCTTCCAACTTCTCATATTCACTTATCGACTATATGTAATTATATATTATATTTTTCATTTTAGTAATGTTCAATAATATATATTATTATTTTAATTTATATGTATATAATATAATGATGTAGAATATAATAATTCATTAAAATATCATATTATATATGTTAATATTTTGTATATTTATGATATAATATAATATGTTTGTAATTAGTAGTGATATTATATAATATTAAACATATTTAATATATTAATTGTTACTAAAATACAATATAATAATATATGATATAGTTAATATAATTTGTATGGGTATATTTCCATATTATTATTACATTATATATTATAATAATATAATATATTATAATAATACGATATATTATTATTAATATTATATCTTATAAATATTATATAGTTAAATATATTAATATAGTAATATTATTACAATATAATATTAATATGTATAAATTACTAATTGTTATTTTATATTCTAATATTTATTTATTATATAATATTAACATATGTATAATAATATTTATGTGTTAGAATATATAATAATATATATATTATATTATTACATTAAATTATAATAATATATTAATTATTATTATTGTATATAACTCTACTATTCTTCTTAGATGTGAAAACCGCAAGAGGTATTGCACAACAAAAGGTATTGCTTTGAGCTAAATTTATAGATTTTAGATGGGAATGGCCTCCACCAATTGTGCAATAAATGAGGCATTGCTATCCATGCCTCCCACCAACTTTGAATTGCCGGCTGTGATGTCCAATGCAACTACTTTCCAACCGTTCTCATTGACAATAAATTATCGATAAATCTATCCCATCATTAAAAAGCATTCAACTCAATTTACAAAACCACCCCTCCAAAACTGCAAACACATCTAAATGTGAGAATCATCCAAGAATCAATTGTCTAAGACTAGCAACTAGTGATGTGAACCATGAAATTGTTGAAGTCAAAAACCAAGAAGAGAGTAGAAACTGAAGTAGATGTATCTATATATGGTGTATAAAGCGTTACAATGGCTGGAAGCTCACAAACCTCACAATGCTCAAAGTTGTCACAAATCACAACTATGTAGCTCAACACTCTATCACACTACATAAATGGCACAAGGCCCAAGTAGCTCCACATCCCCTATCCACCACTACATTCTATAGAAATACTCCACACCAAATATAAAAGAGAACATGCCATTAAATACACTGGTTGGGTGGATTGGTGACTTAGCTAGACAACCCAAGTGTGTGGGCTCTGACACTGTGAATTTCTACACCAAATATAAAAGAAAACATGCCATTAAATACACTGGTTGGGTGGATTGGTGACTTAGCTAGGCAACCCAAGTGTGTGGGCTCTGACACTGTGAGTGGTGAAAGCACTGGGAAGACATCAATGGGGTAGTGGCTTGAGTGCTGTAAACACTCAGGGGACCAAGTGGAATGGAAAACCCATCCACTCATTGAGTAGACCCCATGCACTCATATGTGCACTATGATGTCAGGATGACATCATATCGATGCAGTAATCAACCTATCAGACCTAATATAAACACCTAAGTATGATGAATACATATGTGTAGTAAATACCTACACCAACACCCCCATGTGAGAATCCTCTAGAATCAGATGTCCAAGACTGGTGATTGTAGATCGAACACACTCTTCTATTGAAGCTAGAAATCACAAATGAGAGTAGAAACCAAGCAATATGCATTCACAATGAGAAGAAAAATGTAATAACATGTATTGATGAAATGAAGGAGGTGTACAAAGGCTCAAACTTCACAACTATCATAGATCTCAAAGCTATCACAGCTCACAACTATTCACCCACCTACACATCCGATAACGACCCTTCAAAGCTTGAGGAGTTCAAGTGACATCCAAATGACCAAACAAATGTCCCAAGCATCTTATAATCACTGAGCAATGATAACATAGTCTTTTAAAAACTTTTAGACCTGCAAAAAGTTCCTTAAATGGCCAATACAAAGGCATGCAAATATATGCAAATGTCATTGACAATTGTTAAGAAACTACATATTTGATTATGAAAGAGAGGACCGCTTAATATGAGAACAAGATTTAAAATCTTTGTACACAAGAATTATTACCGAGCATGATCATAACTAATTTGAATCCTTCAACTCACATATGCACATACCATACAATTGTTAGAAGAATATAAACTGCAAATGATACATACAGATTTGTAGAATCCTCTAATCAAATATCGTTTTGAAGACAATAGTAATCTACTCAAAATTTCTTACTAAAAACAATAGAAGACAAAAATGGTGTTTGTTACTAGAACTTGGAGCTATGATACTAGAAATCTGAAGCTCTGATACCATGTGAGAATCATCCAAGAATTAGACATCCAAGATTGGTAACTGGTGATGCAAACACATGAAACTGTTTAAGTCAAAAACTAAGAAGAGATAAAAAATATAAGTATATGTATTTATATATGGAGTTGTACAAAGTGTTACACTAGCTCGAAGCTCATAGCTCTCACAGCTCAAAGCTATCACAACACAAAACTAAGTAGCTCAGCACTCTATCACATTGCAAAAATGGCACAAGGGCCAAGTAGCTTCACATTCCCTATCCTCCACTGCATTCTACAGAAATACTCCACAGCAAATACAACAGAGAATAGGCTATTAAATAGGCTGGTTGGGTGCATTGGTGACTCAACCAAACAACTTGAGTGCATGGGCTATGCCATTGTGAGTGGTGAAAGCACTGGGGAGGCATCAATGGGGTGGTGGCCTGAGTGCTACAAGCACTCATGGGACCAAGTGGAATGGAGACCCCATTCACTCACTTAGTAAACCCCATGTACTCATGTTGCACGATGATGTACAAACATATCTCATAATGTGGAGAAAGGGAGAAAACCAGTAGGAAAAAAACTCCCCCCTCGAAAGAGAGAAAACAAAAAACTAACTCTGCTTGGTAATGAGCTCCATCACCCTAACAAAGTCTACCTCTATTGTACGGTTGACGACCTCTGAATAGAGAAAGTGATCACTATGTGTAATACATATAATACACAACATGCAAGAAGAGAAAGTCATTTTATTTTGAGAGGGGGATTGGCCTCATACCAAACTAGACCTTGCTCTTCAATCTTCATCAAGTGGGAGTGATGGGATGTGAAAAAATGATAATAATCTCCCTTATACTTTTCGTATTATAATGTATTATTTTTGTAAAAAAATTATTAAAAAATAATCTGCCCCACCAGGTGACAAAAGACACCTCTTTGTGATATTGTTCCCCCACAACAAAAATAATTTTGTCTCTACCATGTGCGAGTGAGGTCATCCGAGTAGAGCAAGTGATCACTATGCAAAATACACAGAATGTAGGAAAAGAAAGAAGAGAAAGTTATTTTATTTTACAAGGGGGTTTGGCCTCCTACCAAAATGGGCCTCACTCTCTAGTCTTCGTCAAATGAGAGTGACGGGATGTGATAAAACAATAATAATCTCCCTTAAACTTTCTGTATTACAATATATTGTTTTGGTAAAAAAATCCTAAAAGAAATTTGCCCCACTATGTGACAAAATACACCTCTCTGTGATATTGTTCCCCCACAACAAAAATAATTTTGTCCCACCATAAAAATCTCCCTCTCCACTCATAAATGTCCCCCACATGGCATAATGTTTTCCCATCATGCATTCAAAAATATATTTACAATATAAAAAATCTTCATAAAGCAAGGTTGACTCTATTTTGAGAAAATAATTATTCCTAAAGAAATTAGCCAACCACTTTAGCCAAAACCATGACTTCTATTGGCTAAAACCGCCTAATAAAAATAAAAAAGGCATGATTGGGTTTGTTGAGTGGTTTTGTGTGGTTTTTATGCCAAAAAGCTATGGGTAGGTGCTAATAGGATCACGATGATGAAAAAGTGGATGGAAGATCTTAAATGAGATAAGAGGGAGTAGAGACCACTAGAAACATACAATTTTGATTGGGCATTGGAGCAGTTTGCCATGAGACTATTTTTGCTACAAACTGCCCTCCAAAATTTTCGACGCCCAAACATGTTCATGTCCAATACCACGAGATGAATCTTTGGGGTTGGCACTCCAATAATAATGCCTCTGGCATAATTATTGTCAATTAAACATAACAAACGTGTAAATCAATAATGATATATAATTGATATTTCACAATCTAGAAGTAGGGGATTCACATAGGGTTTAGAGGTGTATCTTAAATATCATGAGATGTGGTGATGGTCGATTGGATCTAAATGTGAAAACGTGTTCCCAAATATGAAAGTGGCCTCACCTATAAATTTGAAAGTAATTGTTGATTGTTTTACAAAGTGTCATGAGTGTTTTAGACAAGTATGAAGCACCATAGCGCTTTAGATAGTTGGAAGACATGCTTGAAATTAATTTGATGAAGGTGCTTGCCTGGGTTGAATCTTCAATTCCTTTGCTCTAATATTTATGCTACGACACATAATTTACAAAACAAATTTTCTTCTCCTTACCCTAGATTGGCAACAATATTTGAACCTTATGGCAAAAAATGAAGGTTACAGGGCATGTGTTGCAGGTTAGTTGGGATTTCAAGCATTGTCTAGTTATCAAGTCCCTAAACAATAAAAATATATGGAAAAGTAGATGATTACATTATTGAAAAAAAAATTAACGAGATACAAAAACTTAGGTCATGTGCCAAAAGTGCTCCACATGAAATACTAGTGTCATGAAATAATAAATACTCTAATAATTATCAGATTTATTTAGAATCTTTGAGTACTAAAAAATGTTCTAACAATAATCCATGTAATTTCTCTATGTAATTATCTAATGTTAAAAAACTACAATGCTTGTGAATTAATAAATAAATTGAATTCAAATCAGGATCATATTGGTGCATAAACCAACATCCAATGATCATAAGGTGAAAAAGTTGGGACTCAAAAGGCAAGTTCACTCTTACTTGAAAGGACCCAAAATGCTGGTCATGGAGTGCTAATAGCACCTTAGATATACCTAGGAGTGTTAGGGGCACTCTAGAAAATGTGCTTGAAAACTTGAACAAAGATAGATAAGAGGGGATGACAAGAAGGGGGACATGATGAGAACACGTAAAATGTACCGCTGGTGCCTAATTCAGACCAATTATTGACATATATATATATATATATATATATATATATATATATATATATATAATCATACTAAAATCATGCAATCTAATGACTAATAAATGCATAGGGGCAATTTTTACGTGTTGTACATTTTGACCCACTTTGATGTGTACGTACATACATATCAAAGTACAAAAATAAACATAGGTGGATACAAAAAGTCTTGCACACACCTTGATCTCTAGAACAAAAGCCAATGCACCTAGGAATCTACAAAAAACATCTTCTTTTTCTACACATGAAGGGGTTAATATCAAGTAGTATTAACTACTGAAATATAAATAATTGAAAATAAATTACCTCATTTAATTGAAAAAAATGTGAATACTAGGTAGAGTTGAGTACCTCCAAATGATATGCATGGTGGTGCCTAGGACCAATTGTATGGTGGACAAAACCACACTAGACAAGCGGTGAATTGTAGAATGTGCAATAAAGATTAACTAGATTAATCTACCTAAACACATTCGAGATAAGGGGAAGATAGGTATGACAAAATGCAAGTTATATTCAATATGCATAACAGGGAAAAGTATAGATGTGTATAATGAGTCAATAAGGCTAATAGTGCAAGCTATTATATCAAAATGGGAATGCTTCCTTACTAATTTCCTAAATCATTGCAAAAGAACACATGACTACAAATGTGTTTGAGTTCTATAGCAAAGGCCAAAAAATCCATTCTATCTATTTGTGAATTTTCAACTCTATGGATGCATCGATATGTAAGCACGTAAATTTTAGGTTCCTCATAGATGTTGAATGTGGTTACAACACATATATGTACATGTATGATTTACAAGCTGACAGTTACAACTAACAATGGTTTCTAGAGAGATGGTTATGAAGTTGATTTATCTTCCCTAATCATGTGACACTTGGATCTGACACATGAAATGCTTTAGAGAGGCATTGAAGTCAGAAACCAAGAAGAGAGCAAAAATTGAAGTAGATTTATTTGTATATGGATGTGTACAAAAAGTTACACTAGCTCAAATATCACATCTGTCATAGCTCTCAAAGCTATCACAGATCACAAATAAGTAGCTCAACACTATCATACTACAAAAATGGCATAAGGGCCAAGTAGCTTCACACTCCCTATCCACCACTACATTCTACAAAAATACTCCACACCAAATATAAAGGATAATATGCCATTAAATATGCTAGTTGGGTAGATTAGTGACTCAGCAAAATAACCTGAGTGCATGGGCTATGCCACTGTGAGTCGTGAAAGCACTACGGAGACATTAGTTGGGTGGTGGCCTGAGTGCTACAAACACTCAAGGGACCAAGTGGAATGGAGACCCCATCCACTCATTGAAAAAATTCCATGCATTCTTATGTGCATGACGATGTCAAGATGACATAATGCCAATGAAGTAATTAGACTATTAGACCTAATATAAACACCTAATTATGACAAATACATATGTGTAGTAAATACCTACACCAACACTCCCCCATATGCATATCTTAGGTCGGTAATTTATTTTGGGTCCTAGAAACTAGGATTGATTAGGTACCCAAGTACAAACATCTCTTGTAAAGTGGAGTAAGGGAGAAAATCCGTAGGAAAAAAACTCCCCCCAAAAAGAGAGAAAACAAAAAACCAACTCTGCTCGATATGAGCCCCATCACCTTGACAAAGTCTACCTCTATTATGCAACTGGTGACCTCCAAGTAGAGAAAGTGATCACTATGTGGAATTTAAAGAATGCAAAACAAGCAAGAAGAGAAAGCCATTTTGATTTGCGAGGGGGTTTAGCCTCTTGCCAAACTGGTTCTTGCTCTCTAGTTTTCGTCAAGTGAGAGTGATGGGATGTGACAAAATAATAATAATATCCCTTATACTTTTTGTATTATAATATATTATTTTTGTAAAAAATAATAAAAAAAATAAATTTCCCCACCATGTGACAAAAGACACCTCTCCATGATATTATTCCCCCATAATTAAAATAATTTTGTCCCCACCATGTGCAGCTGATGACCTCCGAGTAGAGCAAGTGATCATTGTGCAGAATACACATAATGTGGAACAAGCAAGAAGAGAAAGATATTTTGTTTTGAGAGGGGGTTTGTGGCCTCCAGCCAAATCAGGGCTCACTCTTCGGTCTTCGTCAAGTGAGAGTGATGGGATGTGATAAAATGATAATAATATTCTTTATAATTTTTGTATTACAATATATTATTTTTGTAAAAATACAATCAAAAAATAATTTTTCCCACCATGTAACAAAAGACACCTTTCCATGATAATTTTTCCCCCACAACAAAATAATTATGTCCCCACCGTGATAATTTTTCCCCCACAAAAAAATAATTATGTCCCCACCGTAAAAATATCCTTCTCCACTTGTAAATGCCCCCCACTAGGCATAATGTTTTCCCATCATGCAATTAAAAAGATATTTACAATATAAAAAATCTTCATAAAGTAAGGTTGAATCTGTTTTGAAAAAATAATTATTCCTAAAGAAATCTGTCAACCACTTTAGCCAAAACCATGACTTTTATTGGTTAAAACCACCTAATAAAAATAAAAAAAACATGAATGGGTTCATTGAGTGGTTTTGTGTGGTTTTTATGCAGAGAAGCTATTGGTAGAAGCTGAGAGGATCATAAGGATGACAAGGTGGAAGGAAGAATGTATACGCGATAGGAGGGAGTAGAGACCATTAGAAACATGCAGGTTTGATAATGCATCAAAGCAGTTTTCCATGAGACCATTTTTGCCACAGACTACCCTCCAAAACCATCGATACCCAAATATTTTCATCTCCAATACCACAAAATGAATCTTTGGGGTTGACATCCCAATAAGAATGCCTATGGCATAATTATTGTCAATTAAACATAACAAATGTGTAAATCAATAATGATATATAATTGATATTTCATAATCTAGAAGTAGAACATTGACATAGGGTTTATAGGTGTATCTTGAATATCATGAGATGTGGTGATGGTCGCTTGAATTTGAATGTGAAAATGTGCTCCCAAAACTAACAATGGCCTCGCTTAGAAATTTGAAAGTAGATGTTGATTGTTTCAAAAAGTATCATGGGTACTTTAGACAAGTATGAAGTGCCATAGCACTTTAGACAGTTGGCCGACATGCTTGAAACTAATTTGATAAATGTGTTTACCTAGTTTGAATCTTCAATTCTTTTGCTCTGATGTTTGCACTATGACACATAATTTTCAATATAATTTTTCTTATCCATGCTCTATATTGGCAATAATATTTGAACCTTATGAAAAAATGAAGGTTATGGGGCCTGTGTTACAGGTTAGTTGGGATTTGAAGCGTTGTCTAGTTATCAAGTCTCTAAACAATAATAATATATGGGAAAGTAATAGACTATGTAATTGAAAGAAATCTTAATGACATACAAAAACCTAGGTCGTGTGCCAAAAGTTCTCCATGGGAAATATTAGCATTAGAGAATGATAAATTCTCTAATAATTATTAGATTTTTCTAAAATCTTTGAGTGCCAAAAAATGTTCTAACAATAATCCATGTAATCTCTTTTTGTAATTCTCTAATATTAAAAAACTAGAATGGTTGTGCATTTATAACCAAATTGAATTCAAATCAAGATCGTATTGGTGCGTAAACCAACATCCAACGACTAAAAGGTAACAAAGTTTGGACTCAAAAGGTAAGTTCACTCTTACTTGGAAGGGCCCAAAACATTGGTCATGGAGTGTCAATGGCACCTCAAACAGACCTAAGAGTGTTAGGGGCACTCTATAAAATGTGCCCAAAAACTTGGACAAAGACATATAAGATGTGATGATAAGAAGGGGACATGATGAGACTAGAAAAATGCACCACTAATGCCTAATTTAGATCAATTATTGACATATAAATAAACATACTAAAATCATGTAATATAATGACTAATAAATGCATAGGGGCCATTTTTACATGTACATTTTGACCCACTTTTATGTGTATGTACATACATATCAAAGTACAAAAAGAATACATAGGTGGATACAAAAAGTTTTGCACACACCTTGATTTCTAGAACAAAAGCCAATGCGCCTAGAAATCTACATAAAAAATCTTCTTTTTCTACACATGAAGGGGTCAATATCAATTAGTAATAACCACTTAAATATAAATAATTGAAACTAAATTACCTCATTTTGTTGAGACAAATGTGAATACTAGGTAGAGCTGAGCACCTCCAAATGATATGTATGGTGGTGCCTAGGATCAATTGTATAGTGGACAAAGCCACATTAGACAAGCGGTGAATTGTAAAATGTGAAATAAAGATTAACTAGACTAATGTACCTAAACACATTTGAGATAAGGGGAAGGCTGATATGTAGAAATAGAAGTTCTATTTAATATGCAAAATAGGGAAAAGTGTAGATGTGTATAATCAGTCAATAAGGCTAAGAGTGCAAGATATTATATCAATAGGGGAATGCTTCCTTATTGATTTACTAAACTGTTGCAAAAAAATACATGACTACAAATGTGTTTGAGTGTTGCAACAAATGCCAAAAACTCCATTCTATTTGTTTGTGATTTATCAGTTATATGGATGCATCAATGTGTAGGCACATAAATTACAACACATATATGTACATGTATGATTTACGAGATGGCAATTACAACTAACATTGGTTGTTATAGATATGGTTATGAAGTTGATTCATCTTACCTAATCATGTGATGGTTGGATTTGACACATGGCATGCTTCAGAGAGGCATTGACATGATGTAGGTGTGTAGTGTGCACCCTGGGATGCTATGTTACAATGAAGTGCTAGCAATCAAAAGCTAATATGTAATGGATGTTAAGTTGTGGAGCTAAAAGCTTCACTAATGCAGACATGGAGAAGGCCATTGGAGGAGTTACTGGAGTGTCACAGACACCGGCGTCGGTCAGGCCAATCGACGTTGTCAGGATAAGGCAGGAGAGCAACCGACGTCGGTCAGAGATCGGCCGGCGTCGGTGACCCCCAGGTGGACAGGGACCGACGTCGGTCGCCTATGTGGTTCGACTGCAAGTATATTATGGGCAATTAGTTGACGAACCAAGTGTTTGCATGATGAGGGCTAATTATAGACTGAGAGCTGCGGATCTAATTATTGTACTAGGTGTCTAATTATTGTTTGGATGAGATCTATATAATAGACACATGGTTGTATTGTAAACTTGTGCTAGGGAGTAAGAGAGCATTATTATAAGCTCCTTCTGTGTGTGAGGTGAGCAATGGTGTGTTCCTCCTAGTGCCACAGTACCAAGGTGGGTGCTGGATTGGAGAATCAGCAGGGTTCTTCAGGAGTGTATGATCTTGGTCATCAGGTGAGCATGGATTCTACAGGAGATCTACATGGTAAGTAAGATCATTGATATGTAGGTGTGTGTGTGTGCAAGGTCAAGGTTCACAGGGGTGCAGAACCAGCTTGATCTGTAGGTGGAAGATCCGATAGGACAGCAACACAACAGGGAGCAGTATCAGGAGAGATCTACTTGGAGTACAGGTGTGTACTCAGAGCATAGAGGAAGGCAAGGAAGATCCTTCCATAAGTAAGGTCTATTGAGGTGCAGGTTGTTGCAAGTTTAGGGGAGATCTACTTGAAGTACGTTTGTGTACTTGTGGAGTGCGTGGAGCACAGGTATAAGGTGAACACCAACTCAGTGTTTGAGTTGGGTGTTGGGACCTAAGAGAGAGAGCTTTGAGGAGAGAATTACTGTTCACTTGAGGTGTGGGAAGCCTCTGAAGAGGTGGTGGAGAAGAAGTGGCATCTTCTTTATTGTATTCTTTTCTGTATGAGTATTAATACAAGTTGTGTATTGTCTCTCATATCATGTGTTATTTTTGGATTCTAGTTACTTGTTGATTCTGGTTATTTCCGCATATTAAGTTGCTTGGATTTGGTAATAAATTGTGTGCTTCCGGTGTTTCGTATTCCCCAACACGTGGTAGCAGAGCTAAGGTTGCAGGAAGCGGTTTTGTGTTTGGTTACAGGTCACTCTCAGGGGTTTCTGATTGAGTGGGAGTAGAGCAATGGCAATTACAACTAATATTGGTTGTTATAGATATGGTTATGAAGTTGCTTCATCTTACCTAATCATGTGATGGTTGGATTTGACACATGGCATGCTTCAGAGAGGCATTGACATGATGTAGGTGTGTAGTGTGCACCCTGGGATGCTATGTTATAATGAAGTGCTAGCAATCAAAAGCTAATATGTAATGGACCTATATAGAGTTAAGATAATAAGTGACATATGGAGGAGTAATGCAAAACTATGTCGATGTGCCATAAGGATGCAAGATGATGAGTAACATTGTGAATGATGTGACACGGTGTGAAACATCATAGACACTGTAAATGATTCAAAGTAACACAAAATATCATAAAAGTTGGGAATAATGCGCACATAAGTTGACATAATACTTTAGGATTTGCAAGTGTTGCAACATGAGGTGTGTAAGATTGCAAAAGTTGTGAGTGTTAAAAAGTATTTGCATGGAACTACTGAAATTAGGATGGATACATAGCAAGTATGTTGCATGTGTGGGACTAATCAAGGAATTGTAGCAAGGCATCATGAAACTTCATGGATACTGTAAAGTGCTAGGTAAGATACAAGGTAAAGAGAAGTTATGCATCATGTTATAAGGTGCTATGTCAATGCTATACAAGATTGCGAGTTTGTATGCTTTCTCTATGCTACCACAAGAGTGAGGAAATCAATTTTTTTAGGGCAGTGAGGATAATTGCATAGTTGAGAGTCATTGTGAGGTAAGTTTCAAGGCTATGCACATATGATTCACCCTTTCTTGAGAAGTTATAGTTCCCATTATTTTTTTGGTTAGCTACATGAATTGAAATTGAAGCTGTTGAAGGGTGTACCACTTAGATTGATCAACATATGTCTAGGTCTTGACCACTCGAAATAAGTGATGTGTGCCATGGTTGGGGCATGTGTCTATCACTTTGATGATATGATCATTGTCTATAGGATGCAAGTGCTCAGGGTCCAAATCAGATGGATGTTATGTAACTATTGGATCAATAAGTAGAGGGAAGTAAGGCTTAAGGATATCCACATTGAATATTAGGTGCCTGCCCGAGTATGGAGGCAGATCAAGAATAAATGCATTCTCACCAGATTTATAGAGAATGGTGTATTGACCATGACAAAAAGATTTGATCTTTTGGTGTGGAATCTTGAAACACTCCTTTTGAAGGTGTAACCATAATTTAACACCAACTCAATATGCATGAGGTGTGTGATGATAATCCTAGTGCTCATTGTAATTATAGCAAGAATGTAAAATAATATGAACATGCTGATGAACAAACTGTATCTATCCCAAAAATTTATGCGTTGTATGATTCCCTTTCCTATGTACATGACATAGTGCCAACTAGTATGTGATATGAGATATCTAGAGGTCCCATAGGATATAAACCAAGACATGTTTGGAATGGACTATTACCCATAGAACTATGAATAACTATACTATAGGCATGTTAAATGTATAGTAGGTTTTCATACCAAGAGTGAGCATGCACATGATTGCATGTTGGCAGAAGATGAACAAGTGTGTTGTTGACAACTTTTGTTTGTATATTTATCTATGGATTTAACATCATTGAACAATCCATGTACATACCAATAAATTAATACATTTATTTACCAAAAATGAATCACAAAACATGGGTCTCAATTAGATACAATGTATGTTTGGAGGCCAAATTAAACCCATGCATGTTTGAAGAAATCTTGTGCAGTTTTAGCTATGTTAATGCTTTTATTGAAGGCAAACACGATAGACATATTTGAAAACCTATTCAATACAATGAACACTATGTTATGCTGGTGCTTCATCATAGGCATTCCAATCATGAAATCCATGCCGATGGATTCCTATGATTAGGATGGAGATGGTATAAGTGTATAGATTCATAACTCTTTGTTTATGGGATTTTTGATAAACAAAGAATGCAAGAATTGATGCAATGATTTGCATTTATGTGCATATGTGGCCAATATAAGTGTGAGTGTAATTCAAATAAAGTCTTTGTAATTCCAAAGTTGATTGATATCATTTCATAGTGTACCTCCCAAATGAGTCTAGGGCAAGGTCCAACATCAATAGCACAAAGATGTCCATGTTTATAGAGAATCTTTTCAATTAGAACTCTCAAACCTATTTACTAGCTACGAGGGTGGTGTATGTGTTTTTGAAGTCCCTATCAGATAAGTAGAGGGATACCCAATCTGTAAAGTTAAGGTAATGTTTGTCTAACACTATGAAAATCATGGGAATTAACAATCAACTAAGGAAATTTATTACATTATCATACTTTCCCTTCTTTTGTTTTTATCACAAGATGGAATTGTTTCAAGTATCTCATTTATTTCATATGGAACAAATTATATAGCTTGTATGCAATAACTAATGTGGCTTATGATCAAAATGAATGACTGTCTCCTAAAACATATTATAGATCCACCATTTCTTAACTACTTGCACAATAACATATAATTATTTTTTATAGGTGGAGTACCTCTGAATCATGTCACCAAAAATATTTTAGTGGTATGTGACAAGATTTACATGTTTCATGAATACTACATTGAGTGCATAGTTAGATGCATTGGTGTGACATTGAAAGGAATACACAATATCAGACATTGTGAGAATAGGTACTAAACATAAGTGTTGTTTGAGAGCCTCAAAAGCATAATGTTTTGTAAGTATCTAGTTGAAGGTTACTTTGGCACACATGATGTGACTGAGAGGCCATGCGATGCTCAATAACTTGAGAACAAACATATGGTAGAAGTTAACAAGTCCAATAAACCTCAATTTTTTTGAGATTACGTGAAGTAGTCCAATCTTTAATCATCTTGACCTTATCTAGGTCTAAATATATACTACTATGTTTGATAATGTATCCTAAGTAATGGATGTTTAATATATTGAATAAACACTTGGATAAGTTGGCTTATAATTTGTGCATTCACAAGGTGTTTAGGATGTGTGAAATATGCTTTAAATGCTCTTCCCAAGTATTAGTGTAGATGAAGATGTCATCTAAGTAGAGAATGGTGAAGGAGTTGAGAAATGATTGAATTATATCATCCATTAGGTGCATGAATGTTGTTGGTGTAGTGGTCAAGATGAAAGGAAAAACTATCCATTCATATAATACTTCCTACGCCTTGAAAGTTATCTTCTAGATGTATTTAGGATAGACTAGAACCTGGTGGTAATCTAGCTTCAGGTTGACCTTGGTGAAGTATTGAGTGGATTGGAGTTGTTCCAAGAGTTTATCAATGCATGGTAGTGGGTATCGATTATTCATCAATATTTTATTAAGTGCATGATAGTCTATGCAAAGGTTAAAAGTCTCATATTTATTTGGGCATGAGGACTACAAGATTATTTCAAAGAGAAGAGCTAGACCTAATCTTTCCTTGAGCTGGGAGCTCTTATATTCGACATTAAACTTCATCATTATCTAAAATTTATCTACAATATAAAGGGTTTTTTGGAAGAGGGGATCTAAGAACCAAATTGATGTGGTGATTTAGTGTGTAGTGTGTTGGGAGGCCTTTTAGTTTTACGTAGACTTCACCATACTATTTAGTAAATTTTCAAGTTGTTGTAATGAGGTTTATGAGATGTGTGTCATGAATTATTTCTTGTTCTCCTATGCAAATGCCTTATGATAGACCATGAGTAGCACAAATTTTTTTATGTGTTAGATGAGTTTGCAACATTATCTGGAAAATACTAATGTGGCTTAGTTATAGGCAATGACTCAAAGAGGTTGAATAACCAGTATTTGACATGAACAAAACTTTTTATGGATTTGCTTGATATATAGCTTCCAAATAATAAAGGTCTTCTTAGCAAGATGTCACATACCTTAAGAAAGTACATTTCCTTTGGACCTTATATCTTTTCCTAATTAGATCCACTCAAGTGAGTATGAGCACACATATACCATAGTAGAAGGTGTAAGATGCTGAACTAAGTATTAAAAAATGATGTTCTTTTGACTGCCATTGTTAATGACGAAATAGAGAGTCTATCATTTGACATAAAAATTTGTGTGGAAGAGACGTTTGTACTCATCCAAATTGTCTAGTACCATGGCACTATTTATTAGATAAGAACTATTTGGATTAGTGTTGATTGTGGATATGGGACCTAATTTAAATTTCATAAACATTGATTGTTGGGTCTAACATTTAGATTCATCATGGGCACATGAGCGATGTTGGTGACACCACTTTTTACCTTGTTTCTTCTTGCATTTTTTTGAGTTAGAAGGTATAATATCCTTTTGGTATTTTGTGGATTTCTTAGATTTATTTTCCTTACAATGTGCATTCTACTTCTACATATGGGGCTGAGATGGTGCATTGTGCATGGACTAACTCTTGTGCATATTTCTATATGAAGAGGTGAAACATTGCTTCATATTTGCATTGGCTTCAAACTTGGTAATGTTGTGATAATCTTGCCATAGAGAGTCAGAATTCAATAACTCCATATTTGTACATACATAAGGTTTAAATCTACTAATGTACTTTGGTACCATACACTATTCTATCAAGTTCTTGCACAGACACATAGTGTAATCATGGAACTCATTAGTGTAGTCTTCCCCCAACTTATCCTCTTGCTAGTCTCCTACTAAAAAATGATGTGTTCATCATCAAAGTGTTTTGAGAGGATGGTACCCCACCTTTAGTGTGTCTAAAAATGTATTCTAACACTTGCTTAGGAATGTAAACTTATGCACACTGTGTGTAGAGAGTCCCCCTCTAATGAACATTGATATGGACATATTCAAAAATGCGAAGGTGATATTATCAACATCAATACATTAAATGAATGAGAAGTATAACTTGAGTTATTGAACCCAACCATCTCATGCTATGGCATTGAATTTGTTTTCAAACATTGGAATGTCAAGATTCACTTTCACTTTGAAGGGGGTCTATTGTTAAAACTATCAGTGGGCGGGCTATGGATAAGAGGATGTAGATGTTGGGTTGAACTGAAATGTCAAATTGTGGAATTGAAAAAATAGATCAGTGTGATGTGATTGTAGGGAATCTTTAGTATGTTTTTAGATTTATATGGGTGACTTAGTTGCTTCTGGGCATTAACTATCTTCCTGTTACTACATAATTCTTTTGAGTAGGCTGAAACAAAGTTGAATGGTAATCCTTATTTTTCCCATTATGCTCACATGTTTACATGCATAAAAAATAGATATTCTTTGATACAAATGATCCACATGGTGGTGCCTAGGATTGATTTTATGGTGGATAAAACCATACTCAGAGATAAGCAGTAGATTGTAGAACATAAAAGAAAGATTCATTACAATAATCTACCCAAACACATTTGAGATAAGTGGAAGATTAATATGAAAAAATGTAATTATATTCAATATGAAAAATATGGAAAAGTACAGATGTGTACTATAGACACTTAAAATTAGACACTTCATTTCAATTCTACCTATCCATTCATCCACACTAACATCATCCTTCAATATCTAATCAAATCCTCTATCTGCACTAACGTTCCTAGTCTATCATTATTCACCCCCCTTGATCAATTAATCATTTATTACATTATCACATCTTATCCCACAAAAATCACATAACTTCTCATTATAAATTAACCTAATATTATTCTAATAGAAAATTCCATAACTTATAAAAATTCCTATTTTATAAATTCATAAATCCACTAATTCCTCACATCATGACATCATTCCCTCTTTTTCAAGGTAAATTCAATGCAAAGAGGAAGGTGTGCAAGCAAGAGCTATGACATACTCTTACACACTCCATCCCTCTTCTTATACATCCTCTTACAAAATAAATTAGCTGTAAGGTCCCTTTTTGGGCTGAAACCAAACAAAAAGGGTATGCCGTAAATCCCAACTTAGACCCACAAATTATTAGAAAAAATTAGAATTCCATTAAACTAAAATTTATTGCAATATTTTCCCATAAATTGCAAATCACCCAAAGACCTAGGTGACTAGGGTTTGGGGCTGATTTATGCCTCAAAACTACTCAAAAAATTACTAAATTAAATCTGTAAATGGATAAAAATATTCCAAAATGGATTCCATAATCAGATTTGCAAAAATCTTATTTTTTGATTTTATATGACAAAAATAATAGCTGAAACTTGTAAATTTCATAGCATACAAAATACTCTAAATTTTTGAAGATAGCTTGAACTGAAGATAAAAATGTGCTCTTTCAAATGAGACAATAATTAGAATTTTACCTTGGGTGGAAGTCACCCAAATCTAAAATCCAAATTTGAAACTGTGTAGTCAAAGCCTAGACAAATAGGAATCTACAAATGAACAAAAAATTCCGCCCTTGGATCTCCTTCAAAGATCCTGTTCAAATCAGCAAACAACAAATCAACTCAACACAAGTGCAATTTCTAAAGTGAAATTTCCTCTTCAAGATCTCCTTGCAACTCCAAGCACCTTGATTCAAGATTAGAACTCCAATAACCTAAAAATAAGATTGATTGATAAAAAATGATCTTCAAATGTCTCAAGACCTGATTTTATAATTCCTCCAAGGTGGGTGAACCACTCATGGGGCTTTATTAACAAAGATAGACCTTTTTTAGCCACTTGGGTCTTCCCCAAGTGTGGTGTCCACTTTTGGGTCCCTTCCTTAATGTCCAAAGTTATTAAGGACTTTTCATTGAGGGTCAAGTCCTCATGAAAGTGTCCTTCTATTTTACTATCTAATTTACACTTCATAATATAGTAATTAAAATTACTTTAGGCACAATTTAAATAATAAATTATAATTAGTAATTAAGAACGTTGCTTTTTAATTTCAAATGATTAAAATCACTCTCTAGCAATATCATAAAATATTACAAATATTCCCCTTGATTCATCCCTTAGCCCATGAGGAATAAAATAGGTTAAAGGTCTTCAAAATGTTGATCAAAATTCAACCCCCTAGAAAAGGGGACCTTACATTAAACCTGTTACAGACTCAACTATTAGCATTAAATTCTCATCTTCCATTCGAGGGGACATTTTCAGCCCTTCATCTTCATTTTCATCCAACGATCCACATCCATTCAAAAAATTTATAAATAGAGGGCTCCCTCTCCATTCTTAGCAAGTATTTATAATATAGTGAATCTCTACCATTTTGGAGATCCATTCATACATTAATCACATCACTTATCCAATCAATTATCTATTTAGCAAGAAGAAACGTTGCCCATGTGACAATGCACATCCGACATTGAAGCTTGCAACTATATTCCTTGAGTATATCATGTTTCTATTTAGAAAAGGATACTATAAGAAGGTATATAAATTTCATTTGATTTATTTATTTGAATAATGTTCACTTTTATCTTGCTCAGTTAGAGGACATATGCCTAGGTTTAGTTTGCATTTCAATTTGTTTGATTTATGCTAACAAAACTAACCCTTTGTAATCATGTATTACATATAACATGTCCGATCAACTTGAGTCAAACATTAAATTCAAATCAGGTCAACTTTAACCAAATTCAAATGACATTCCAAAGTCAAATATGGTCAAATTTGACCAATCAAAGTCAAATAAGGTCAAATTTGACCAAAGTCAAATCACATTCCAAATTTAAAGTCAAGTCAACTTTTAAATTCAAAGTCAAGACAAATTTAAAGTCAAAGTTTAATAAAATCAAAGTCAAATTTGATCAAATTTAACCAAGTCAAATCAAATTCAAATTCAAATACAATCAACATTGACCAAGTCAAATCAATTTCAAAAGTAAAATCAAGTCAACTTTAACCAAGTCCAATAAAAAATCAAATATCCAAGGTCCATTTTGACTAAATTAAAACCACATCCAAATTAGGTCAGGTTTGACCAAGGTACATTAGTTCCAAATCAATCATTCAAATCACATCTTAACTTTCCATTCAATCTCCTGCACTTGTCGATTGGAACGACAAAATATAAATGAATAAAATTGCAAAATCCATCATTTCTTCTTGCAAATAAAATTCTAAATCCAATCTAAACTTAATCACATCAAACATCAAAACATCAAATAAGGTCAAATTTGACCAAGTCCAATGAAAATTCAAATACCCAAGGTTTCTTTTGACCAAATAAAAATCAAGTCCAAATTAAATCAAATCTAATACAACCTGAGTAATTGCTTCTCAAAACCCATTTGGGTAAAATTTTAATGAATCCCATAATCCTTGTCCTATTCTAGCAACCTCATCCATAAGTCAAGATGTGATAGACCAAATCTTCCAGCTTAGCCAATAGATATCCTAGATATCATCCCTTCTTGACACTCATCCACTAGTCTAAAATCCAATTTGAACCTAATGCCATAATAAATCTAGTAGTCCAGCCATATTATGTCATTGCTCCTTTGAAGGCCATCAATTACTGAATACTTGAGTGCATCCAAGTCTAAGAATCACTCACTAGGGATATGTCAAGATCTCTTTCCAAATCACAATCAAAATCATCCAGAGAGGCCAAGGTAGTCAACCCATCTTCGACACTTTTTTTGAATCACCCATCTTTGACAAGTCAATATTTAATGAATCACCCTTTGACCATCCTCCCATATTTGATGAGCCTCACTTCGATGGGCCTCTTTATGATAATCCACCCATATTTGATGAATCCTTCTTTGATGAGCCCATATATGAAGAACCCATTATTGACCAACAATCTCTCTTTTGTCCATTAAACAACATCCTCCATTTAGGGAATCCCTCATCCCAAAACCTTCATTACCAAAAAAAAGTGAAAAAGTTACTTATGGATAATACAACATAATAGGCCCTCCTTATGGCCACATCTAAATAAAAAGCAACATCTACCCTATGAGCATCGGTATCAAAATCATCATCAACATCAGAATCAACATTAACATCAGAATCAGGATCTCATGATAATGTCTACACACCTCATACATATCAGTTTGAAAATATCAATGATCCTTCCATGGTTTTGAAATTTTTTTCTTTGACATCAAAGCAAGTTCTCCTAGTAGCATTTATGAGGATTGTGTAGCTTTTTATCCTTTCATCAATAGTATCTATATTTTTCACAACAACCATCATATCCCTTATCTTTACATCCAATATCCTACACCTATCAATTATGATAAACAAAATCACACATCATTGGACTTCTTCCATGGTGACATATCAATTGTAGAATTTATGGGGATCCAAGACAACATTCATTCAGAAGAAAATTCCCCTAGTGAAACCTTATTTGAGGTGTTAGGGGACAATAAAAAAAATCAGCATCCCTTAGTGATTATTTGAGTCACCAAGGGATAGTCAAAATCAAAAGTCAACATCCCCTAGTAAAACCTTGTTTGAGGTGCTAGGGGAAAATCAAAATAAAAAATGAACATCTCTTAGTGAAACCTTGTTTGAGGAAATATGAGACAATAAAAAAAATAAAATTAAAATCAAGAAGACTCTCTTGATGAAAAATTCTTTGAGGTGCCAATAGATAAATAAATCAGTTCTTCATTGCTTGATGAAGATATCATTGAAGTCAATATTGAAACAACTGATAATCTAAACATCATTCCAATTGCAACAACTCTTAGGTCTAAGGATTAGAATAATCTTGTGGTTCTACTAAGAGAAGTTTTAGTGGTCTTTGAATTGCAACATCCAACATCATGTCACAATTAGAACATATATAATCAACAAAGATGTGTGTGATTTTTAGTTCCAATTTCCCTTGGTCCCCCAAAAATTATAGATCTATGCACAATCATAGCCTTCATCCAAATCTAATATCCCATCATCATATCAAACCCTTCATCCAATGATTATCCTTTTTTCCTCCCTCATAACACTCTCTTTCATAAAGGCTATGAAGACACATTTTTCAGAGAATTGGAGGAAGCATAATCAACAATAAACAAAGATCAAAATGACATTAGTATAGTCCACCTCTGTAGTAGGATCCTAGTAGAGAAACTATCCAAAGTGGATATGGGTTAGATATCGAAATGGGTCAACATTATGCATCTCGTAATCCTCTAATGAGTTGAGATGCTAAAAAATCAAAATCAAAAATCAAAAATCAAAAATCAAAAAATAAAGAGAACTAATTTGTCCAATGGTGAAAATAATGTTTATGCCACCTTAGGTAAGTACCATGATGAAAACCAGGTTTCTAACATCATGTGTAAATAATTTGTTGTTTGAAAGTACCTCAACACTTTAAGGCACTCCCATCTACATCAAAGGTCCATCCCATTGAATTCATCTTGGCCATCCTTCCTCATCCTAAGTCATCCCTTTTATCCATCATATCATGACCAATTTTAATTCCTGTCTTGACCTTAATAAGGAGGTGGAAGATATTTTGAGCCCTGTTTTGGGAAACCTCTTGGAATATATTTTTAATGGAACTTTAATGACTAGACATTTGGTTCCCATGTGATATGGTCCTTGGAGATCCTTAATCCATTCTTAGTCCTCAATCATCATCCAAATTTATCCAAAATCCTTTCATTCCTTCCATATGCTATCATGTCCCATCCCGGTGCTAGAACATGTTTTCCCTTTGTTAGTGATCCCTTGTATATTCTTATTCCAAAGAACCAAAAAATGTCAAATTTTTTAAACAAATCCAAAAACATGAAAAATTTCAAAAATCCTAAACATCAGATAATCATAAAAATCTTAAAGATTAGAAAAGACAAAAAATATCCAAAAGTTATATAAAGCCACAAAATCCAAAAACATTTGTCTTATCCTAAATCCGATTAAAATCCTTAATCAAATCATTTTAGCTACCATTGGGATGTGTCCTTCCCAAATCTATCATGCTTTGGGCAAATCATATCATCAATCTAGGATCTCAAATTTCACCCTATTTGGGGCAAACCAAAATGTGCAACTTACTTCAAGATATTTCATTCACACATATACCCTTCTTGGTGCACATCATCAGTTCAATTTTTTCACATTGTTGGGATATTATTTTCCCACATCTGCCCTATTTGGGGCATCAAACATGCAACTCATTTTAGGATATTTTTCCCAATCCATCCTCTTGCATGTATCCTTGCTTGGGGGCACCATCCAACTATCAATATCATCAAGCCTTCACTTCAATCATTTTGACTTGATTAATGACAAGATGATTTTTGTTGTTTTTGTTGGTGTGTGTTTGCTTGCTTGTTTGTTTACTTTTCCTATTGTGCCTTGACTCAGTCCATGTGTGTCAACAAGGCCATCATGGTTTTTCCATATCATAGTACCTCCTATCATGCACTTATACTTGAGTTCATCCATCAACATATGATAATAATGGCATCATGATTTTTCCATATCATGGTGCATTTGTATCATTTGTCTATTGGATAAGGGTCCAATCCTTACGCACATTGTGGCCATGTCATAATGGTGCATACTGTCATGTGTAATATAGAAAATCAAGTTACAAACTTTATGTAGAGATGCATTAAAGTGGAAGTTTATCCAATTTCAAAATCATATATATTTTAAATTCTAATAATCTCATCCCTCTGACAAATTTTAACATTAGATAAAATTATCTATTTTATTTTTCATCTTTTGCTCATCACATTTATCCCTTTTTGGGAGAACTACATTATCTTGAGGTCTATTTAGACTATGTAGGTAATGATCGGTCATATGGAGTTTTTGAGGTTAGCTCGATCACCATAATTCTGATTTTATAATCACTTTCCTCTCTTTTAGGGATAAATACATTAGTCCAAGGTTTGGACTATGTAGGCAAGACTCAATAAAATCAAGTTTCTGAGGTTAACTCAGCCACCATTATTTTAAACATCATATTTTTCTAACTATCCATTTAACAATCATCTTTGTGGCCCATGTGTACAAACATCACTTTACCACATCCCCTCTCCAATATAATATAATTTATCCAATTCTCTCAAACTCCAATCACATCATTTTTTGATCATTATTTTATCCTTTTGTATGCATCTAAAATCACTTGCTTCATCACAGTCAACTAATATTCCTATTAGTCGACACTAATTCTGCTAATCCTATTTTATTCTGCTAATTTATCCTATTTCTATCCATATATCTAATATCCCCTTTCCATTATCCTATATTCACTAACCTTATTTCATCCCATTCTTCCATTAATTTTATCCTAATCCCTATTATCCTAATCTAATCCCAGTTATAAATTTATTGGGCATTTTAAATTCCCATAATCTCACCTAACCACATACTAGCCTACATCCTAGCCTTTCCTACATCCCTATATCTCTAATCCTCACCTAATCCCCTACTAACCCCCACCTAATCCTCCATTATCTCTAAGATAATGGAGAAGTCTTTAGAATTGGAGACTTCCCTCCAAGTCTCTAGAAACCTCTATTTCTAGAGGTTTCCCAAGGAATTTAATATTCCTTGAATAATTTATATCCATTGGATCTAATAATCCAAGTTTGAATCTTAGCCCTTGATCTTCCCTCCCTCTATTTAACCAAAGATCCTCCTCCATAGAATCTATCTCATGAAATCATACCAAAACCATGCCAAATTGAATCTTGAAATCAAGCATCCTCCATCAACAATCCAATATCAAGCCATCACTTTGTTAATATGAGTCTAATCGCATGCATTTGAATCCTAGAATGGAGGCATGAGAAGGTAAGGAACATGTTAAGAATGTTTTGCTAGTTTTGATTTACTTTCTCTATCCTTTCCTATTGGTGCCATCAAGTTTTGTTTGTCTCTTTGATGATATTTGCTTATGCTTGAAAGTTGGTGCACATTTTGGCAACCACGGTGGGACCAACCTCCCTTATTTATGCTAACACTCTTCCTGGAAGCATTTTAGGTGATTTCAGGACCAACTAAAAGTGGAACTAAGCCTAGATTTGTATTTTTCATATGATTCACGAAAGTCATGATATTGCTCTGCTAGTAGTGATATTGTAGTAGTGGTATTGTTAGTACAAGTTATGATATTTTAGGTTAGCCATTAATGGTTAGGGGTTTTATTAGGGATTATAATTAATGATACCATGACTTTGATAGTCACATGATTACCCTACTAGTAGTGGTATTGATGATTCCAGTGGTAGTATTGTAATTCTTGTTGAGAATCTTACATTTTGAGATTTGTTAGACTAATTGAGAAATCCTTTGTAGGTGTGTTGTCTAGTTGTGTGCAAGAGAAGGTGTTATTCCTCTACAAAGTCAAATTGATCAAATATATCAAATAATCTTGCCACTCTAAAAGTCACCATATTGCCCTGTTATTAGTGGTAACATAGATTCTAGTAGCGGTATTATAAAAATTAGCAATTGGGTTTATATTATCTTCTATTTTTGGCCACTCTTTGATTCTATAGGTATTTACATCTAATATTAGAACTATGTGTAGGATAGAGGGGAAGACACCATCTAGACACAAAGGGAAGGACTTATTTAAATTTGACAACCTTGTGACTCTTCAAATAGTGGTATTACCCTGTAAGTTACGGTATTGTCATTTCCAGTAGTGATATTATCAAATTATCAAGATCTGGTAAGATTATTATCTTATCATCCTTGATTCCTTATTACACTACATCTAAGCTCTGTTTAAAAGGCAAAGGAGGATCTAAGGACTATAAGTTTCTAAAGCATCTTATTTATGTCAACAACCTACCATTGCAAACATTCTTTACTGTAGTTTGCTTGCTATCACTTTGGTATATAAAAGTTTCCTTATAGGGGACATTCTATCTTATAGGATTTCATCAAGCATAAGGGAAGATATTGGCACTTCATCTTGTTGATTTGATTAATCTTGCAATACCTCTACTGTTATAGTTGTAGGATTACCATGTAAAAAGTGGGGTTATTACTCAGAGTCATGCTATTGAAAAATAGTATAGTTAGGGCCAGTTTTAGGATTTGGCAGTAGTGTGGTCATTATTAAATTATATTAAAAATAAATTCCTATAATTATTTTATAGTCCTATAGACTTTTTAGATTATTTAGGACAAACTTGCATAGTTAGTCTAAGTCCAACAATACTGCCATTTGAATCTATTTCTCAATAGCAGTTTAGTGTATCCTACTAGCGGTATTATCTAACCATAGTGGTAACCATAGTAGTTATAATATAATCCTACCATTAGTTTCTTGTGGAATTGTAGACTAATATCAAGATTGTGTATTCTGGTTGTGGTATTGCCCTGTATACTCACATGATTACAGATCTGAGACAACTAATCTTTTGTTTGTAGGATTTTGAGGTCTTTTAGGGCACCCTTGTTGGATTTATAACCTTTGTGTTTGTAGGGAGGGGTTCCATTATGATTATTTTTCTTAACATTTCATCATAAATTCTAAATTATTTATTTTAGATAGATCATTTATCTCTTCGAGGATTGCTTGTAAATATTTGAGTGTTGTGTGTATCCTTTGCTTATACATAATTTGTCATATCATGTGAAGCTCACATAGGTAATTAGAATGGTTAATTAATTGTATCATGCAATTTATTACTTATTTAATCCCTCCCTTAGGATAACACATGACATGGATTTCATCACCATACACATGGATTATTCTCTAGGGGTTAGTGTCATGAATTTTACTACTACACACTAACCATACTCCATATTCTAACATAGTATAACAATCAAGGAAAACTATCATTATGTTAAGTAGTTGACTCCATATAGGTCATCCATGAGGGGGAAGAGTTAATTCTTTGACCCAAGCATTAGACAACACCTTATACAGACTTGGGCCCCAATGTACCTTTGTGTGTATCAAGGATACCACTAGATATCCCATTTAGCCTAGTATAGGACCTTATGAATGTAACAAGTGTTCCACTATAGGCATCTGTATCAACATTGAAGTAGCCATCAAGTGCAAGCATGGTCGAGAGGGTTTGATCAATTCTAGAATGGGTCATCGGCCTACAACCTCACTTGTGTAGCCATTAGATGGTGTGGGCATTAGGTTACACACCCATCAGTTTACTAATCATATGTTGTGGATTGCTTGCTTGGATGTGTGTTGTGTTAGATCCATATTATTTGTGATCCGAGTTAGCCTTTTACATATCTAATCCTATCTAGGTATTTTTTACATATCACATTGTATATTTTATTATCATCATTATATCACCTTATACATATCTCCCCCACTATCCTTTTGTATACATCTTAGTCATCATCCTTGTCTTGATCTACATCTCCATTAACTGCATCCCATCTTATATATCCTAGTCATCATTGTACATACTCTCTTTGTATATATTTATCTTTGTCACACCCACTCATCCTTAGTCATACCCTTACCCTAATCACATATTACATCCTTACCCAAGTCCACATCATCACCCATTCCTTTCCTAGTCTCATCATATCCCATTATCCTTGGTCATCATCCCATTATCTTATACATCCTTGCCTAATCACCATCTTGTCCATCCCTTCCTAATCTAACCATATCTACCCATCACCACATATCCTAATCACCATCTTGTATCCATTATCTAATGTCATCCATAATATCTTCTATATCACATCTTATTTTAACCATATCCCCCTATCATTGATCATCTTAATCATCATATTGTATATCCTAGTCTAATCCCCTTGTACATAATTTATTCTCTTGTACATCCTACTAGTCTTATCCCATCCTAGTCCTACCTATAATTTATCTTCCCATCCATCACCTATCCTAATTACATCTTATCTCATCATCTATATCTTATCCTAACTCCACCTCATCCATAGTCTTCATCATCCCATATCATCTTGTCTCAGATTTTAATCACATCTTGTATATCCTTGTCTCACCTCTTTGTACATAATTTTATTCCCATGTACATCCTTTAGTTCTATCACTTACATTTTTTTATCTTGCACATACATATCCTATTCCCCATCTTTTCTTCATTCCATCCCAGTCAACCCCACTTATCATTAGTCATACCTCATCACTTGCATATCCTAATCATATTGTCTTGTATATCCTTATCCTAGTCACCCCATCTTGTACATACTTTGGATCTCCTTTCATATTGTACATCCTTGGCTAATCATCATATTGTATATCTTTGTCACCCTTTCCTTGTATATCCTTTTCATTATCCCATTTCCTATTCTAGATTAGTCACACCTTGTCATAAGACCACCTCATTTGTAATAAATCACACCTCACTTTGGCCTTACCTTATCCATCAATCACACAATAGTCTTGATCATTCCCATATCATTTTATTAACATCACCCCCTGCATATTTGATCATAACCCATCACCTATCCTAATCCCATCTTATCTCACCATCCACATTTTATCCTAAGTTCACCTCATCCATAAGTCCTAATAATCCCCATACCATCTTGTATCATTATCCCATCACCTTATATATCCTTGCTTTATCTTCTTGTATATAATTCATTATTTTATACATACTTTTAATCACATCTTTTCACTAGAACCCTTATCATTAGTCACCCCTAATCACATCCTAATCATATATCATCATCCATATCTTATCTTAAACTCATACCCAATCACTTATCTTGACCTTGTCTTCATCACCCATTTAATCATCACCTCATCTTATCCTAGTTGGATTCTAGGTTACATATAGGCCTAAACCATCCACCTTCATTACCCCTTCATCATCGTCACCTATCGTCACACTTATCCTTACTCCATTGTCCTAATCACCTTAATTATCTAATATTATCCCATCCCATCTTGAGAAAATTGGTCCAAGGTCTTGAGCTAGTCCTATCATCCATATCATCCTAATCCCTCTATCATCCTATCATCTTATCACCATCCTATCATCCTAATCTATTTGGTTAAATCTCATATCATAATCAATAGTTTTTTAGCATCTTATCACCCTGTCAATCTCAATCTAGCAAACCAATCAAATATCAATCATACCTAGTCCAATCCTCTTGCCTTATTCATAACTAGCACCCATCATATCATCCCCTTGCTAGTTTGAATCTAGGTAACCATCATATCCCCAATCCTTTTTGCTAGTTTGATAATTAGACATTGTTGATAAGTTGTTAAGACCTATTATACTATTAGTCTAATATTTGATGATAGTCCTTAATCCATTAGTTTATCTCATCTCCATCATTACATTTCATACTATCTCAGTCCTTTCAATATATTTTATTTAATAACCTTATCCAATCCTTATCCTACTTACATCATCCATCATCTATCAACCATCACCATGGAACTAGACCCTGCCTTCATTGACCAATACATACATGCCAACAAGGATGAGATCCTTTTATGATTCATTATGATGGGTGTACCACTTATCAAAGGTATTGATCCCCTTCAACTCATTGCATATCCCATTCAAGCCTTGTCATGTGAATCCCATAGCAATCCTCCATCTAGTAGCCATAAATCATCATCTACCCATTCCCATACTAGCAAAGGGAATCCAAACTTGGCCACCTTGAGTCCTTCCACCCAGTCATATCCACAATCATTTGATCATAAGTTCAATGATTTCACATCTAAATCACAACATGAAGTAGGTTATTATACTCCCCTTACCATATCATTAGAACCCCTTTTCAAACAACTTGTCAACACTAACATGATGGTCTATCCACCTATCCAACGTCTTAATCCCACTACTCCAAATCCCTCTTGGTATAACGATAACCAATATTTTCCATACCATTAAACTTAGGGGCATACCATTAATCGATGTCAACCTTTCCAAGATTTTATCTAGGACCTCATTGACTAAGGTGATATAGTAATTGACGATGAACCAGATGCATCCACATCCTTGGGTGAACAAAAAAAGGAATGCCTAGATTCCCTTCCCAATCATGATCAAGATCCTCCCCTTCCAATCTAGGGTCAAGACACCACACCTATCCTCCATGAGCCTTCCATCCTAGATAAATCTTCCATGAAAGTTGAGTCTATCTCCCATGATCCTAGTCCTTCCATCTCTCACGAACCCTTCCATGACCCTCTCCTTGAATCCATTGATCCTCCATCATCTCCCTCTCACCCATCACATCAAATACCCCATGTTGAGAGGTCGATTATGGAAAATGAATCTTTTATTAGCAGCATTGCATCTTTCACATTAGAGTCAACATTAGAGTCATCACATGTCTTATCTTCCATGGGATCATGTTCAACAGTTGTATCCAAATCAGATTCCTTGTTAGAAATGCCATCCCTCATTGATGCTAATAATACCTATCTTTTATAAGAAACCTATAATCCAAATACCTCCAATTTATTGCCGGACATATCTTTTGATTCCATTTAAGATGATGATGTCATAAATGAGTTATTTTAAGCCTTATCTATAAAAGATTGTTAGAGTGAGTCTAATATTCCTTTGGATTCATCTACTATAGATAACCCTAGTGATCCTTTTGTTAATCTTGAAGAGATTTTCTTTGATGTCAAAATCAGGTCTCCTAGAAACCCCTATGAAGACTATGTTGCCCCATCACCACTCATTAACCTCATCATTCCCTCACTACCATATTCATCCATCATGAACCCTTTTCTTCCCATCAATTATCATTTAATCACCTCCCTCAATAAGGATGAACATGAACATGCATCATTAGACCCTTCCGCAAACAATATAATATGTGCCACAAATCCAAAGGTCCAAGACAATATTCCAAAAGTCATAAATCATAATAAAGTAAAATTTGATCCCATCAATCAAAATCAAGAAAAGTCAAATCATCAACCTTATCCAAAAGCATCTCTCCCTAGTGAAGCCCATAAAATAACACTTAGGACCCATCAAAGTCAAAATAATTAATCAATCTCCCTTGGTGAAGCCCAAAATTAGGCACCAGGTTCCAGTCACAACCAAATACCATTAAATTCTCAAGATCATATATATGATCATCCATAAAATAATTATATCAAAGATGAGCCACAACATCAAAGTGTCTTGGGTCTCCTAAAGTATTTTATCACTTTGAACTAATCAAATGAAACATGCCCCACATCTCTAATGATGTATGTCACTGTTAGTCCTAATCCCCCATCACTCATCACCCCATCTTATCATGATCCTTTCATTCATTATCCTCCATCATCCATCACATCATCATATCTTGATCCTATCATCCATCTAAGACACATACCTTCCCATCAATATATAATTAAATCCATACCTCACATCACTCACTTGAGAAACATTGTCTCTCTTAGGGGTAATGATGATACTTGGTCTAGATATTTGGAGGGGTCACCATCAAGAATCACTAAAGACCAAAACGACATCTAGGTATCTAGCATACATCACAAAATAAGTGTTGGTTAAATGATCCATCAAGTTTCTATACCTTGCATCTCACCCTTCAACTAATAAATCGAGAAACCATCTAAAAGTTAAAAAAAAACATTAATCCAATGGTGAAAATCAATCTTCTAGTGCCTTGGGAAAGTACCATGATGAAAAATAGTTTCCAACATCATGGTAAAATAATCTATTATCTGAATTATTACTCAACACTTATAGGCAAATCCATCCATATCATATCTCAAATCCCTGGGCAACATTATTCATCATAGGGGTCATGAAGATATCTGGGTAAAATATTTAGAGGATGTTAAATCAAGAGTCAATAAAGGTCACCATCACATGGTCCTAGCATCACTTGTTTTAGAATAGGGATCAGCTAATGTCTCCATCTAGCATCAACATTCCTACATTTCATACTCATATCCAATAAATCGAGATGCTTGATAGAGTCAATAATGTAGACACCTAAATCTGGACACCAATGACCTCCACCCAAGATTTTGACCAATTTCCACCTAAAAATGCACAATTTGGCCTAAAAACACTAAAACATGCTAAATGATGTGAAAATAACATAATCAAGTGCCAATTTTGGTGAGGGTATCACTAAATGGGGCAATGTAATTTATGAGCCAACTAACTTTGATCAGATCATTCTGAGTCAAAATGCCAATTTTGCACCTAGGTGCTCTAGATTGGTCTTTTCTATCAAATTTCTTTCATGAGACATGTGCCTTTATTATTTTATATTGGTAAAATCCTAAATGAGAATACAATTCCAATGCATCTGACATCACCTTCCAATTCTAATCTAGTCAAAATTTTGACCAATAACAAGGCATTCTGATCAATTTGAGTGATTTGTGCATAAAGTGCTTAAACATGTTTAAGAGTTATTTAATCCAAATCAAGGCCTAATTAATAATTCCATGGAAACTTTTTGAATAATTTGTTCTTAAAATGAATATTGAATATCTACATCATCAGGTGATGTCATTTCTTGGAAAGACATCTCTAGGCCATAAATGCCACAAATATCAGGATTCATGCCTCTCATGCCTCATCAATGCCTTCCATGATGCCCTCCATGCCTCTTAATTGCTCTTCTATCCCAAATATTGATGAGCGTATTTATCAATTTTAATTTCATAATTAGATTAATCCTTAGCCATACATCTCAATCTTGAGATATATGGTTTAGGTTGATTCTAGTCAATCTCAAAAATATATAAATAGAGAGGCCAAAAACATCATTTACAAGTATTGAGAATGAAAATTTATAATGCACAAATGATTCCCAAAAGCCATTGCAATTAGTGTTACCATGACAAATTGATTTCAAGCCAAGCCAAGCCTCAAGCCAAAGGTGCCAAGGAGAGATGGAGGTAGCCAAGCTTCCATTGCCAAGGACTTCATGAGCACAAGCCAAGCAAGCCACTACAACAAATATTTTGGAGCATCCAAGGAAGGCAAAAGAGGGTTTCTTTTGCATTCTAGTTGTGTGTTTTATTCATATTTGTTAACTAAGCTCTCCCTAGTGTCTAGGCCTAGAGATGTTATGCTAGTTAGTGTGTTTATTTCATTTTATTTTTATTTTGAAACTAACATGATACTAACCATCCTCTCTTGAGTCAAATTTCTAGATTCACACAATGGCATGCCCGATGGGACTAGATGCATCTTATATCTAAAAAAGATCATTTTGTAGATTTAAAATATTCATTTGGACCCTTAAAACTCTTGCAAATTGATTTTTTAACTTTATTTTACTATTTTTGTTTGCCATAGTTTTACACAGTAACCGACATAGATTAGTAAGACCGACATCAGTTATATAGTTTAACCAACGTTGGTTAGTAAAATTAACATTGGTTGTATACCTATCATCGGTTACATTGGAATAACTGATGTCGATTAGATAACGAACATCGGTTAGAAAATGTAACCATCATCATTTATATAAACCAATGTCGGTCACTATATTTTTCTTAAAACATATACCCGAGAGCTCTTTTTATAAAGTTCATTGTTTCAAATCAAAAAGAGCTTCAGAGCTAAAGGGCATGTTAACATTTTTTCTACAAGACCAAGCTTGAAATTTGTTAAAAACATGTTTTAGATCACCTTTTACATGCTTAAAAATCAATTAAGAACCTTGTTTTTGTGTTTAACAGAAATTTTAAGATGTTTTTAGCATTAGTTTTCAAAATTGCAACTAAGACCAAGGGGCCAAATTAACACCACCTCATTTTTCAAATTTGGGCTTAAAAATAAACTCATCTTTCCAAGCTTTTTGTATTTACTTAGTTATTTAAATTAATTTTTTGTTTGGAAAAAAGAGGGGTATTGCATGTATGCTCTTCCATTTTTCCCTTTTAGGGAACACTTGGAATCAAAAGCGCCATTCCTATTGCAAAAAGCCTAGTCCAAGGATTAGAAAGAATGTCATCTAAAGCACTCCCCAAAAACTCATCAAAATTTGGGTGACCTTGAAAATGACCCTAAAGTCTTTCTATATGGAAACTTGACTTGTGAGGGGGACGTCATTACCTCCCATGAGTTCTTTAGAGAAGCTTTGACCTGGGGTTTCATCTCCTGACATTGACTTTACTTACTCCTTTGGAGTTGCACGTGAGACATATCTGCATTTAGACATCACACTACATTGAGTGAATAATAGGATGTAGTGGTAGTAAAAAGGACTAGACCTTTTTACAACTAACCAATGCCATGATCACTTAATTTCCATGATTTTATTTTGCATTATTTGATGTGAATGTCATTGTACAATTGATTTCCCTAGAGATGTTTGAAGCTTGATATTTTAGTCAACCCCACATTGACATACCCTTGCTAGGATTTGGATGATTAGACTTAGTGTATTTTGGTCATTTTTTCTTGATATGTTTTGAGACTAAAAAGTATTTGTTCATTCATAAGCCATGCCAAAACCAGTTTGTCTATACGTCACTCTTTTGTCTAAAGAGGCATTATGCTAACTATTTTACACCACACTTGTGCCTTTAAATTTTTACTAAACTTGTTTGTTTGTGTGTCATTTGAATTGTAGAGGGTAGTGTTATGCTGCCCAAAACATGTTAAAACCCTTTTACCTTTGAGTCTTTCAAAATATAGCATTGATCACATCATTCAAACATGCTTACACCATTAGGCTGCTCAATTTTCTTTAAGACTTGTTTCACCTTGTATCAAAAACTATTTGTTTTAAACCATGTCATGTATACCATTTGGACCTTTGTGTTGTGTTGTCATGCTGCCGAATCTTGTCTAGCCTGTTTGGTCAGATCCTAGTCTTCAACATTGAGTTTTTAATTAACCTTGTCAAGTTTGGATTCAAAAATTGATTTATTTCTATTTAGGCCTTAATTCATGGGGGTAGTACATAGATCTTTCTCTTTTGGGTGGGATAACTTCAGTTAATGGATTACCTAAATTTAAAAACTATTGATGGTTTGTTTGTTCAGCACCTATCCTCATCATTATTCATGCCTTTATTTGGGAGAACATGACCTTTCTCAAAAAACCTTTTGTCTTATGCCTTATGGTAATTGATCATGTTTATATTTGATTCCATGTGCTGGGTCTATGTCAAAGTTATTTCCAAACTTATTAGATTAAATCAAATCAGATCAACCTTTATTTCAAGTCTAGCGTTTGATGCTGTTTGGCCAAAAGTCCTAGCACATGCTTGTTTGTTTGAGCCTAGATTTTGACTCCGTGTTTGGATAAAAGACCTAGTAACTCAACTTTTCCCTTTCTTAGTTTAGACCTTGTTTGGAACACTTTGACCTAGACCTTTGACATACCAATTTTTATTCAGATGCTTGACCTTTTGTGTGTATGACATTTGATGTTAGACATTTGACATTAGGCTATTTTATGCTAAGTCTTAGGACAAACCATTTTGGAGATAAAAATCCACTTTCAAACCAAAATAAAGATACAACTCCACCTTTTGACCAAGTTAGACCAAGTTTGAACCATTTATCCTTTGGACATAGTTTTTCAAAGTTTGTGGAACTCTAAGCCTTTTTGTTTCAGATATTTCATCATTTATGTGGATATGTCTAGCTACACTTATGGTGGATTCATGAACAATCTAACTTATGATAGAATGGCCACACAAAATCCCACTAGGAAGCCCTATAGAGAAAGAATTTTTAAAGAGTTTTATTATTCTCCCTATAATACTCCATATGGGGAACATAGTCAAAATCCACAAAATGTAAATCAAGACATTGACTAGCATGAAGAGGCTTGTGAGGAAGGATTTAAAGACCCAACTATAGATAATGTTGTTTGAGATACGAATCCATACCCTCTTTTCAATAATCAGTACATGGAATATAGTTAAGAACCAACTTATGAGCTAACTCACAACTGGGATGATATGGTTTATGAGAAATACTTGGATGCTTTGGCTTATGTGAGTAATCAAGATCCACCACATCATACCATTTCTATTCCAAGACCACAATTGCCAACCATTTCTATACTAGGACCTCATTTTTTAGTTTGTGCAAGCAATCAAGCTTTACAACACCCCTTCATCATTCTAGGACCTAGTCCTTTGGCTTGTGTGAGCAATCAAGCCTCACAATGCCCTATCATTACCATCTCAAAACTTTGTCCTTTATATTGTATGAGAAATCATGCTCACTGATGCCCTATCATTATCCAACCACAAGTCAATTCTCATCCATTACCAATCCAAACTAAACCTCAACCGATCCAATCATTCAAAGACCAAGCTATATTCAAAATTAGTATTTTCTAACTCATTGGAAACCAAGTCTAAGAGAACCAACCAATCTAAGATGTTTCTATTGAATCAAACATTTATGATAATTCAACCTATGATGAATCACCTATTGATCCTCTACCAGTTATCAAGGAGTCACACTTTGACAAGCTAGTCTTTACTGAGTCACTTTTTAATGATTATAACTACCTTTAGGCAAATCATTACCTCAACCATGTACCTATTTTTCAAGAGCCTCCTATTAACAAGCCAGTCTCTAAGGAGTTATCTCTTAACCTTTTTCCCATCCTAGAGGAGTCTCACTTTGACAAATTAGTTTTTGTGGAACCCATTATGCCATCACAGGCTATTACTTATCAATTACCAAATATTTAGCAAGACATCATTGTAATAGAGTACCCATCAGATGAAGAAACAGAGTTAGAGTTAGGTTTTATTCTTGAACTGACATTAGATTTAGCATCAAAATCACAATCAACATTAGTCTCAACATCAGATTCAAAGTCCCTTGAGTTAGAATTAGATTCAAAAGATAAATACATTTGTGGCTGTGACAACATTGGGTATGCATGTCTTGCAAATAAATTTGAATACATTCATGATCCTTATACAATTTTTAAGGATGAGTACTTCAACTTCGACACAAGTTTTCCTAGTATCTTCTATGAGGATTATGCAGCCTTTCCCCATTCCATTACCATTCCAGAGGCCATTATCATCAACCAAGATAGACATATTATTGACATTCCATCTCTTATAAGTGTCGATTGGGATTGACAGAATCACACTTTTTAAAACTTCATCCATGGTGACATAGCAATTGAACAAAATCAAGGAGGCCAAGACCACATTCATGTAGCAGAAGAGCACTCTCCTAGTGAAACCTTTTTGGAGGTACTAGGGGACAATCAAAGTCAGAACTCAACATCTTCTAGTAAAACGTTTTTGGAAGTGATAGAATAAAATCAAAATCAAAATCCAATGTTCATTAGTGAAACCTTCTCAGAGGTGCTACAAGACAGTCAAGACAACTTCATTGGTGAAATTTTTATTGAGGTACCAATAGCTGAGCATAAAATTTATTCATTACTTGATGAAGACAAAATCTAAGATCAAATCAAAATAGCTTCCTATCTACAACCTAATCAGATGGTAGCTACTCTCAAGATCAAACAATAAAAAAATTTGGTGGTCTTATTGAGAGAATACGTCTTCAACCCCACCACAACTAAAGTTATGTTAAATCTAGCATCAACAATATTATGTATGACTAAAAGTCTTGATATTCATTTATTTCCCAACCATTATACATTATATTATCATCTACCATTCCATTTCACTATCAAACCTACCATATATTATTTTTCCCTATTTACCATCTATGGTCGCACTTTCCTTTATAGAGGCTACAAAGATACCTTGTCTTGACGCTTGAAGGAATTAGAATCAATGACCAATAAAGATCACAAAAGAATTCTTGACAACCAAATTTATAGGCCATTCTTGATAGAGAAGTTATTCAGACAAAGTGTGGGCTAGCAATTAACATGATCAAGTATTCTATTTGTATCATTTATTGATTAAGACATGCATCTCCATCTCAATAGGAACAATAGAATCATATGTTATTTACCACATGCAAGCTAAAAACATGTACCATACCATTTCACATTACCATTTCATATTCCATTGCCATTGTTACATATCCATTTGCCATTGTTTTACATCCCAAGCATTCAACCCATCACTTGGGGGTAACCCTCTTACCATTTTATCCAATATATCCAAAAACCATCATTATCATTAGAAATACCATACCATCTTATCATTCCATTCTTATCTAGACCAAAGCCTATTTTTACTCATCCTACCCAATCTTGTTTTGATCTTGGTTATTTTAGTTCTTTTTACACTTTTTATGAAAGGATTTCAATCAAGTTTCAACAATCAATCCAATCCATGGTTACAATGATAGTCTATGAAAGTAGTGTGATAGTTGATCTGGAAAGGTTTCTTTCATTTTACATCCTATATCAAGTTTTTTTTATATGAGCTTGATTATAATTGCCTATGGGCAAATCAGTGTTTCACCAGTCTTGCTACTAATTATAACCACCTATGGGAAAATTAGTATCATTGACCTATATCATTGTATCTTAGTTATAACCATCTATGAAAAAACTAGGGGCAATACTTGTTTATCATGCATTGCTACATCACCTTACCATTACTATTTTTATTTGATTGGCCATTTGTTAGATTTGAGAACTTGTTGGGACCTAGTTGGTTTTTATTCACCTTTTGTGTGGATGAAATTACCATGACTTAAGGTCATTTTAGGACTATGTGGGTCACGCTCAATTCATGTTGAGGTCACCTCAGTCCCTCTTTATATATGCTCTCATCATTTTGTGAGTAGGTATCTTGTCATTATCTAACGAGTTAAGATACCTCAAAATGCCAAAAACATTCATAACATTTCAAAAATCCAAAAATATTTGTCTTATCTAAGCCTAGTCAGTTATCCTTGATCCACCTTAGCAGGGCATTGTCATTGTTAGGATGCTTTCTTTTTCTTTTGTTTTTAGGCTTTTTATTTGTTTTTTAATTTTAGTTAGTTAGTTAGTTTGTTTATTTGCTTGCCTATTTGTTTGCTTTCAGCATTATGCCTTGACTCGGTCTATATGTATGCATTGGGTGATTCCTTGCACATATTATTCTTGAGTCTATCCATATTCATATGTCAACATTATCATCATGTTTTTTATCATCAATGCATTATTTTCAAGTATTTATTAGATCAGGGGTCAGTCCTTACATATATTTTGGCCAAGTCTTTATGGTGTTCTATCATGAAGCCTACCATCACATTCTACAACAAAAAATAGCTTTAAGAAAGCCTACAATCAATGTAGCTATAGAAGTTTCTCCTTGTCACCTTTGCAAATCCTTCCATCCCACCCTTAATCAATATAACCCATTAACCATTCTAGTTGTATCATTGCTAATCAAGATGAGCATCTCCTCATTGGTAGCTACAACTAAATCATTCCCACTGATCATTCTTATTCTTATATTCATATATTTCATCACTTTACACCTACTCATCTTTTAATCTATATTCCAAGTTATATCTTTGAGTTATTCTTGCTAATCATCCCTAACTAAGGTACAATCATTTTTAGCCAATCTAGGTCCTCTTAATGATTATAACCACCTATGGGCAAATCATTATTTTGACTTTTATTCCTGATTAGAATCGCCTTTGGGTAAATCAACATCCTTTTTACATCAATGCATGCAAGAATTTTCTCATTTGGATTAATCTTATCCATGGGTTAATTCCACCTTTCTTCTTGTTTCTTTTCGAGAGACCATCCATCAACAATTGTGACGACCACTCCCTCAAGGGGGCATCATCATAGGCTTCCCAAAACCATTTTGAGATTTATTCTTTAACCATCATCTTCTTTTTGGCATAAAGACTATGTCTCATTATTTGATAAGACATTACTTTGCCTATAGTTTCAAACATCTTCCCAAATAGAGGAAAATTGTAGACACCTAAATCTGGCCACCAATGACCTTCAACCAGGTTTTTGACCAATTTCCACCAAAAATGCACAATTTTTCCTAAAAACACTAAAACACACTAAATGATGTGAAATTGACATATTAAAGTGCCAATTTTGGCCAAGGTATCACTAAATGGGGTAATGCAATTTATGGGCCAACTAACTTTGATTAGATCATTTCGAGTCAAAATGCCAATTTTGCACCTAGGTGCTTTGGATCGCTCTTTTCTATCAAATATCTTACACAAGACATGCCTTTTTTATTTTCTATTGGTAACATCCTAAATAGGAATATGATCCTAATGCATCTGAAATCACCTTCCAATTCTAATCCAATCATATTTTAGATCAATAATAAGGCATTATGATCAATTTGAGTGATTTGTGCAAAAAGTGCTTAAACATGCTTAAGAGATAATTAATCTAAATCAAGGCCTAATTAAGAATTCCATGGAAACTTGTTGAATAATTTGTTTTAGAAATGAATATTGAATATCTACATCCTCAGGTGACCTCATTTCTTGGGAAGACATCCCTAGGTCACAAATACCACAAATATTAGGATTCATGCCTCCCATGCCTCATCAATGCCTTCCATGATACCCTTTATGCCTATTAATTGCTCCTCTATCCCAAATATTGATGAGCCTATTTATCAATTTTAATTTCATAATTGGATTAATCTTTGGCCACACATCTCAATCTTGAGATGGACGGTTCAGGTTGATTTTGATCAATCTAAAAAATCTATAAATAGAGAGGCCAAGAACATCATTTCTAAGAATTGAGAATGCAAAGTTATAATGCATAAATGATTCCCAAAAGCCATTTCAATTAGTGTTACCATGCCAAATTGATTACAAGCCAAGATAAGCCATAAGCCAAAGGTGCCAAGGAGAGATAGAGGTAGCCAAGCTTCCATTTCCAAGGAATTCATGAGCACAAGCCAAGAAATCCACTACAACAAGAATTTTGGAGCATCCAAGGAAGGTAAAAGAGGGTTTCTTTTGCATTCTAGTTGTGTGTTTTATTCATGTTTGTTAACTAAGCTCTCCTTAGTGTCTAGGCCTAGAGATGTTATGCTAGTTAGTGTGTTTCTTTTATTTTGTTTTCATTTTAGAACTAACACCATAATAACCATACTCTCTTGAGTCAAATTCTTAGATCATAAATAACATCAAAAAAGTCAATAAAAAATAAAAAATTATCCAATGGTAAAAACTAGTCTTCTGGCACCTTGGGCAAGTACCATGATGAAAACTGGATTCTGGTGTCATGGTAAAATAATACATTATCTGTATCATTTCTCAAATAATTAAGGGCAAGTCTATCCATTTTATATCCATTCCATATATCTTACTTATCACAATCCTCAACAACCTTTTCCATATCACCCATCCTTATCCATATTATCCCTTGCTCTATTATCCATATCCCTTGTCTATCATCATATCATGCATCCTATCTCTTCCTCCTTCCCATATTAACCTTCATAAGGAAGTGGAAGGTGCCTTGAAAAACATCCCAAAACCATCTTGGTATATCCTCCAATGGACACTCAGACAAATAACCATATGTTTCTTTCATGATGTGGTCTTTGGCTATCCCTAGTCCATTCATCTTTGGTCCCAAACATCATCATCCTTTGTCATCCCATCCATCATCCCTCCATGCTTCTCCTAGTTTCTAGGCTTGGTATTCCCTTTGATAGTAACCTCATTTTTACATTGTATATACATATCTAAAAAATCCTTAAAAATTGAAAATGTCAAAAAATCTTAAAAATCATAAAATTTGAAAAAACCAAAAATTAGTCCATGATGTTTTGTCTTATCCCCAATCCCTTAGTTGCATTCATATCCATCCATATCCTATCTTCCTATTCATCCCATATTTGAATACCACATTTAGTGTTGGAACCCAATCTAAGTTATCATCCAACATTTCATCATCCTTTTGACTAAGTATTATTAGCACACATCAGCTTGTCAAGATTTTAATCTGACACCCATCACTTTTCTATCAATGCCTTTTCATACCTAACACCTATTAATCATCACTCTTCTAGTGTGAAAGGTACTTTATCCCATTAGTATCCTTATCATTGCCTCTTCATGTCTAGCACCCATCCAATCATGTTTGTTGGCATGAAAGGTATTTAATTCTATCATCATTTCCTAGTCTCTTTGCTAGATTGGATCTTTGCAGGGCCTTGTCTATTGGTAGTCCTTGGTCATCACTTGTTTAGTCACCATCTTTGACCATTTTTCATCTCAATTTTAATACCAAGTTAGTATTCAAAGATCTTATCACGTCATACATCCTTATATCCTAAACTAGGGGTGACATCATAAATCCATATCTAATCCATGTCCCAGTCTTCATCCTAATCATCATCATCCTATCCAAATCCACATCTATCCTCCATCCCCATCACATCATGATTATCCTAATGTAACCCATCACCTAGTCACTCATCCTATAATTAGACAAGATATTGGGATACTGCATGTATGTACTTGTATGTGTTGCCTATTTGTTGTTTGTCTTGTTTTTATGACTATATATATCTTGTTTATTTAATATTTTGATTACATCATGTCTCTTTTTGTCTATTGGGCAATGAATTAGGATGCTATGAGGACACTCGAAGTTCCCTTGAGGATAAATTTTTTTCTACTTGCCCACGCACTTTGGCATAATGTCCTCCTGGTCATGCTTATATCATGGGGCACTTGTCAAGTGCTATATTTTTAGATTAATTAGACTATGATGATAATTATGGAATTGTGATGGCTTGATCACTTACACCCTCATCATTCCTCTAATCATCTCATCATCCTTGTTTTCATTACCAATCTAATCCTCTTAATCCATCCAACTAACATTCAATCTTTCATCTTCATCTCATCATCTAAATCATATCCTCCAATCACTAACAAGTGTAATCATCCATATCATCATCACTTTCTAATCACTAATCATCATCATCATCTCCTAGTCAAAACTACATCGACGTGAGGTCTTTTTAGACTATGTAGGAAACACTTTGTCAAGTTTCAATTCCCAAGGATAGCTCAACCATTATCTCTATCATTTATTCTCATCCCATAATCCTTTGGTCACTTAATCATAATGATTCTTCTTTATCATCAACAATTCATCTCAATTGATTTAGCTTTGAGCTACCCCTATCACTAATCTTATCAAATCATCATCTTATCTTTGCCAAAAACTCTCCCTTTCATGCATCCTTGCTTGGGATACATCTAAAAATTGTGGCCTTTTAATCTTGTCATAATATTGTTATGGTTGATTACCCCTTGTGATGTGTCTATAACTGTGACACCCATAATCTCTATTCCCTGCACATGTGTCCTCACTGGGGCCATCATTATCAATTTGTAGCTCATTTATTGTGTCATATCTCTTATCTTATTCACCTTTTATCCCACATATAACATCCCATCCCCTTATCTCTACATCTCACCCCACCCATCATTTATTCTTTTGAGTGGCCATTCAGTTCATTCTTCCCCACATGTCCCCTTGAGGGGGCATCATATCCACTAACATCATCTACTAACATTTATCCATGACATGGTTTTTATTTGAAATACCATTACTCCCTCCACTTTATTCCACTTGTAATGCCATTTCAAAGAGGGGAAAAATGTATGCATCTAACATTGCTCGCTTTATTATAGTCAACTAATATTCTTATTAGTTGACACTAATTCTGCTTATCCTATTTTATTATGCTAATTTATCTTATTTCTATCCATATATCTAATATCCCTTTTCCATTATCCTATGTAAACTAACATTATTTCATCCCATTCTTCCATTAATTTTATCCTAATCTAATCCTAGGTATCTATTTATTGGAAATTTTAAATTTCCATAATCTCACCTAACCACCTACTAATCTACATCCTAGCCTTTCCTACATCCATACATCTCTAATCCTCACCTAATCCCCCATCTAACCCCCACCTAATCCTCCACTGTCTCTAAGATAATGGAGAAGTCTCTAGAATTGGAGACTTCCCTCCAAGTCTCTAGAAACCTCTATTTCTAGAGGGTTCCCAAGGAATTTAATATTCCTTGAATAATTTTTATCCATTGGATCTAATAATCCAAGTTTGAATCTTATCCCTTGATCTTCCCTCCCTTCTTATATTTTACCAAAGCTCCTCCTCCATAGAAGCTATCTCATGAAATCATACCAAAACCATGCCAAATTGAATCTTGAAATCAAACATCCTCCATCAACAATCCAATATCAAGCCATCACTTTGTTAATCTGAGTCTAATCACATGCATTCGATTATTGGAATGGGGGCATGAGAAGGTAAGGAGAATGGTAAGAATGTTTTAATAGTTTTGATTTACTTTCTCTATCCTTTCCTATTGGTGTCATCAAGTTTTGGGTTTTATTATCTCTTTGATGATATTTACTTGAGCTTGAAATTTGGTGCACACCTTTCAATATTCATTACTTTAATATTTGGGCATCCTTGTGTGATCAAATTTTTATGGATTTTTCATTCTTTAAAAATTCAATATACCATTAACATATATTTTTACATCAGGTTATCAACTTCTTATCATCCATCAACATGATCATATCATCTTTAATTTTTGTAATAGGTTAAATCCTTAATCTATGCTTTCCAATCAATAAATTCACCCTACTTGGGGTAATTCAATCATATGATTCTTCATCCAAACTCATATATTTTGCCTTGTGTAGGGAAAATAAAAGTGTGCAACTCATCATCAGGATATATCATTCCCAATTCAAGCCCACAAAATTTTGGGATATTTTTCCCATGTCCACCCTGCTTGGAGAAATTCAAAGTGTGTATCTTGTTTAAATATGTATCCTTCTAAAAGTGACCCTAATTGGGGCAAGCCAATGTATCATAATTGGAAATCAAATCATGCAATAATTATTTTGAGTGGGTTAATTTTATCCACGGGTTAATCACCTCATCCATCATCATCATCACATCTGACATACCAACTCTTATTTATTCATCACCCACCATTAACTTTTTCATTATAGGTTCTTCCTCTCTTTTTAAAGTGCCCATCCATGTATTTCATCTCCAATGCCCTCTCAAGGGGGCATAATCCATTAATAATTATTTCATCATCATCATCTAATTTTTAATCTACTTTTTTTTGGATTCTTATTTCTTTGAAAAGCCATTACTCCACCCATCTTGTCTCACAACACCTTCTCAAAGAGGGAAAAAATGTAGACACTTAAAATCAAACACTTTGTGTCATTTCTGACTATCAATTTATTTGCATTAACATCATCCTTAATCCCTAATCAAGTCCTCTATCTGCACTAATGTGCCTAGTTTGTCAATATTCACCCCCCTTGATCAAGTAATCATTTCTTCCATTATAACATCTTATCCCAAAAAATTCACATCACTTCCCATTGTTAATCAACCTTTGTTAATTAGTATAATCTTCTTCTAATGGAAAATTCCATAGATTTTGAAGATTCCTATTTTCTAAATTCATAAATCCACTCATTCCTCACATCATGACATCATCTCCCTTTTTCCAAGGAAAAATCAATGCAAAGAGGCAAGTGTGCAATCAAGATATATGACATGGTTTTACACACTCCATCCCTCTTCTTACATATTCAATTCTTCCTCTTACACACTCAAATATTGGCATTAAATTCTCATCTTCCATTCCTTTCATCTTCATCTTCATCCAATGGTCCACATCTATTCAAAAAAGTTATAAATAGAGGCATATCCCTCCACTATTAGAAATTATTGATAATATATCAAAGCTCTACCATTTTTGAGATCCATTCATACATCAAGCGCATCACTTATATAATCAATTATCCATTTAGTAAGGTGGAATGATGCCTGTGTGACTACACACATCTACCATTGAATCTTGTAACTACATTCATTAATCACATCACATTTCTATTTTTATAATGAGATTATAAGAAGGTATAGAAATTTCATTTATTTTACTTATTAGAATTGTATTCTCTTTCATCTTGCTCAATTATAGGACATACACCTAGGTTTATTTTGAATTTCAATTTGTTTGTTTTATGCTAACAAAACTAACCCTTTGTAATTGTGTGTTACATGTACAATGAATCATTAAAGCTAAGAGTGCAAGCTCTTCTATAATAATGAGAATGTTTCCTCATTGATTTCCTAAACTATTGCTAAAGAATACAAGACTACATATGTGTTTGAGTGCTAGAGCAAAGGCCAACAATCTCCTTTCTAGTGTGTTTTTGATCTCTCAGATCTATGGATACATCGATATGCAAGCACATAGTTGTTGATCATTACTAGATATTAAATGTGGATAAATACATAAATGTACATGTATGATTTATAATATGGTAGTTAAAACTAACAATAATTACTAAAGAGATGATTATTAAGCCACTTAATGTTCCTTGATTGAGTGATGATTAGATATATAACATGGATATTGAAGAGAGGCCTTGACATGGCATAAGTGTGGAATGTTACACTTTATGTGTTGCATGTCAATGAAGTTATGAAAAGAAAATGATTATGTATAATAGTCCAAAAAAGGGTTACAAAAACAAGTGGCATATGACTAAGCAATGCAAAAGTATGTTGATACACCATAAGGATACGAGGTGATGCGTAACACTATAAGAAAATATAAAAAATGTGACATGGTGTAATAAATCATAGAAACTACAGATGATGAACATTAACACATAACATTATAGATCTATGAGGTGTGATCTTAAGACTATAGAAGTTGTGAATGTTACAAAGTGATTGAGTAGAACAATAAAAGATGTGAGGGTTGCGAAAAAAGTGTGTGGCATGTGTGTGACCACTTAAATCATTGCACCGAGTCAACAAAACAATTCACGGATACCACAAAGTGTTGGGTTAACTAAGAGGTAAAGGGAAGTTGCACGAAATTATGCAAGGAGTTATTCCATTACTACACATGATTGTGATTCTATATGCTTATTGTGTGACACCATAAGGGTGAAGAACTCAAGTTATGACATAGGAGTGAGGAGGTTCATGTGGATGCAAACAACTATGAGGCAGGTTGCAAGGCAGTGCACAGATCACCAAATCTCTATAAATTCTTGAACAACATTTTGAGTCTAATTTTGAGCAACATTTTGAATAATATCTAAATAAAATAATGAGTAATATTCTAAACATGATTAAATAACATTTTGAATACATCCTTAATGGGAGTAGAAAAAATATTTTGAGTACATATTCTATAGGAACAACAAAAATAATATGAGTACATCCTCTATAGTGGAAATAAAACTAAATAAAAATGAGTTATTATAAAGTTGGTGCAATGGTATTCATGCCACAAAAGCATGTTGTTGAATATGATGAATGGGATATATGCCCCCCTTTTGAGTTTTGAGATAAATCTATAAAACTCATGTCTCAAAAGGAGATAAGAGTTAACATGTACAATTATAACATATAAAACCACTTGTGTCTAACATATGAAGATACTTGCATGAAAACATATATGTATTGAATAAATTACCCTATATGGGCCCATGATATAAGACATGTAGCATCATAAATAATTTGCATCATGTGGACTAAAGATATAATCAATATAGTATTATAAATAATTTACTCTCCTTAGGCTCAAATTATATGAAATATAACATCATAATCATAAGATTTAGCAGTGTACAACATATGTAAGGGACCTTGCCCCAATGAATATATAATAGGAATAATGGTAACATAAGTAAGAGACAAAGACCTTTGCATGATATAAGATCACATCAACATATAAAATATGTGACACAAGATAGTAAAGAATAAATAAAGTGTAAGAAGTATCATGTGAAAGAAATGAGATCACCACTTTCAAAACCATATCTAAATAAAGTCTTCAAATAAATACCAAGGAAAAAATAAAGTGAAAATCCGTATAAAATCACAATTATTTGTCTTTTCAGAAACAATGAAAATCATGGAATGAGAAGATAAGATGAACAACTAGAACCAAATGTAGAAATAAATCCTAAGAAAAACTTGGATGGTCAATAACTAAAGGCAAAATAAAATAAACAATATGTAATGTAAGTCATAAACATGTCCCAAGTGAATGCATGATAAGAATCATGGTAACACAATTATAACATAATAAGGAACACAACAAACACATAAGTAAGTTATACATAATATAAGACATGTCAAATGGATGATAAGAGACAAAGCAAACAATTCAAGAATCAAAATGAATATATAAATCACATAAGGTTATAAAAGTCACATCAATCATGTAAAAGTCATATTAGATAAATGATGCATAAAATAGATGCATCAAGTACTAATATACACATACATATAAGAATTGATATATGAAGCATAACATGCATTAAAATCAAGTCAATCATATAGAAACCAAATTAGACATTGAAATCACATTAAGCATGTAGCAAGCATATCAGACACATGGTAATCATGTCAAGTACACAAAAACACATGAGTAATATGAAAACACATTGGTGATATGAAAATATGTAAGGCATGTGCTTCAAGCATATGAAAACATCATGCATATGAGAACAGATTAATTATAAGAAATATAGTCATACTCTAGAAATTAAATAATGTAAGTATATAATAGACATATAAGAAATCAAAATCATAGACATATGATGCAAATAATACTATCAAACATAAAGGGGATGGACAAATAGGTAAAAATTACATAATGAACATGATAAGAAACAAATTAAACACTTGAGTATGATTTATAGTAAATAAAGTAAGACACAATATTAACATGCCATAAATCATGGCCATAGAGGAATATGTAATAAAAAACATTATAAACATAGAGATCATAGACATAGTGGATAAAAATTAAAAGATACCATGTGAAAATCTAAGGGCATGACCTACCTTGTCCTCAAAATTTCCCTTGAGCGAACATGGAATTACCCCCTGACCACCATGAAATTAACATAATGAACCTAGAATTTGCTAAAAAATCAACATTGATCTTGAAAATATTGTTAATGCTACATAGAAACATGTGCCTTAATTTACTTGCATGTGTGTTACATTCATGGGAAGAGTGTAATATAATACATTTTAAAAAGTAAAGCAAGAGACAAAAAGAAATTCATAGAATAACATAGATAATGTTTTTCATAAGGAAACTATATTTGTAGATGTAATAAAGGAGGCAAAGCATATGGATCATGAATTTTTATATCTCCATGGATTGAAGATTTTGTTTCACAAGACATCATGAAAACACAATCATTTACATAATTCGATAAATATGAAATAGAATAACTAGAGATCAAGAAGTGACCAAATTATGAGGCCAACTTTGATAAGCGCATTCTTGTGAGACAAAAATTATACTTGAATTATTTTGAGAATGATCCATTATAAACTTCCTAAATTGGATAGTAAGGATATTTATTGTCTTTGTGATAGATTAAAAATTATTTATATTATTAACAATGTTGTTATTAGCTCAATCACTCAAATATTTTTTATCCACATCATCAAGTATATTACTAATTTTAAAATGTGATTGATTATTTATATAATCATGCCAAGAATTCTTATGTGACTTGTCTCCATTGTTGTAACTAATTCTCTACTTATGTGGGTGGACAATAGGAATCATGATTTCTTTTATGCTTTGTTCCCTTTTACCTAATCCTTGACCATTATAACCCATCTTTAAGGCACAATTGAGTCCAACTCCATACTTTTCTAATGATGTTTTAATAATGGTAGCATTTTCACCAGTATTATTTATGACACTAAAATCATCTATCATTGGTTATTTACCCTTATATATATGTTTTATTATTGTTGCACTTTTTGAAGAAACATTTGACTTTTTATATCTCGAGGAGTTTCACACATAACACCAATACCAAATACATTTATATCATATCTATATTATCTAGGACATAATAGAACAAAAATTATATTATATAATTTATCATTAATATTGACAAATTTATAATCATTAACTGCATCATAATTTATTGTGTTGCTACAATCCCCAAACTCAAATGTTGTGACTTAATTTGTCGGAGCAAATTGCTTAAGTCCCCCTATAATTATTTTATCTTTATCCAAATGAAGTACCAAATTATTTTGAAACTCGATCAATTTGAAAACTCTAGAAGGCATATCATTTATTAGACATGTATAAATAATTCAATTATGCCAATCTAGAACAACTATGAAAGGTAAAGGTCGCAACAACCATATCATGAATCCAAGGTCTTCCAAGAAAATAACTATAACTTAAAACAATAGATATGACATCACACTCAATTGCTTATATTTTTTTCCCAATGAGTTAGATTCAATATGATTACACCAAGGTATTTTTGTTCTTGATTTTCAAATCCTTTTATTTTCATAAATAAGTGGATATGTTATTCTTGAAAAATAAAAAACCTCAACTTGTATGGATATTTTGAGACACCTAAATTCAAAATTTGAAGATGTTATAGGAACATGAATTATATAATTTCAAGTCTAGTTTCTAAACTACTAATTTTTATTGAAATGATCAAGTATAAGTAAGTCAAACATAAAAAATTCAAAGATATAGTACTAGTTTCTAAAAAAATTAGTGTAGATAGCTTTCCATGCGGTCCATCATATTTTTTAGCATTGTTTAGTTTTTTTAAACCCTTTAGTGAAAAGTTAGATAAGATCATATAGTTTTCGACCTATATTATTTTAAAATTAATTAATGAATATTTATTTTTTTATTAATTTCACAAGTCAGTGGACCCTAAAATATGATAAATAATGTATAACCAACCATACGTCCCCCCTAATCACCTTCAAAATATAAAAAATGATTTTTTTTGAATGTGTATAGAATTAGGTCTAGTTTGTAACCATATAATTTCTTTTCGATTTGAGTCGATGAATCAAAAGATACATAAAAAAATATAAACGTGTATAGTTGTGGCATATAACATTATAAAAATACTTACTTAGAACTAAATATAGATAACAACCTTAAAGTAATACAAATATAAAAAATATATATTTAAAAAGAGGAGAGTGTATTCGATATTGTAGTAATATTTTGAATAAAAAGTTTGATAGAATTCATAATGTTTAGCATGTTCAAAGTTGGATTTTGTTGTTTTTAGTCAAAAAATGCATTTGGCTATGTATTTGCAGGTCCATGCCTCAAGCTTAAGAATCCAAGCCATTTCTGAGCCTTCAAACATGTGTTTCAAAAGTCAAATATAATAACCACGTACATGAAACTACCATGTATAAAGAAATACCACGTACATGGTTTAGTTTACATTTATTTCAAAAACTATTGTTTTATTTATATTTACCATCCTATTGTTTTGTTATAGTTTTTTTAATTTCCAAACTTCATGAATGTCCATTAAATAGTTGCTAACATTAAACTTTTGTACATAAAAAAATGTAAACATGTAATTGAGATTATAATCTTGTGTCATTGGGTCAACTAAATAGATTTGTGACTATATGGCCAATGAGGATCAATTTTAAGCTAATAGTATTGGATGCACTAAAAACAATTTATAAATTGTCAATTTCCATTCTTAAATGTACATAATATCGAAGAATGGTAAAACAAATGTTTAATGTATGTTATACATTTACTGCAAAGTTAAAATAACTATTTCAAATAATATTAATATTATATTTATTTAAATAAATATTAATTGTATTTCAAACTTATAACTTCTAATATTTTTGAAAAAGAAAATTTGAATAATTAAGAATGCATATTCAATTGATCATAGTGAATGCCTTTTGACAGGAAATGAAAATTTTGATTTGATGTTGAAATCTAATTTTAAATTATTTTAATAAAATTTTCAATTTTCAACAATTATTTAATAATAAATTAAATGTATTTATTATTATTATTATGTTAAAATTGATTATATAGAGTTTATATTTACTCAATAATTCATACACTTTACTTTATATTATTAAAATATTGTATAAAATAAAGAAATTTGATAGTTTCAGGGCAAAGTTTAAGGACATACTTCAAATAAATTCAAAATCATTAAAAATGATTGGTTTAGGGTTTAAAATTTAAGGTTTAAGGTTTAGGGTATAGGGTAGAGGGTTTAGGGTCGAATCACAAAGGCAATTGAGGACAATTTGAGCTTCTTGAACCTATAGGTGACTAAAAAATGTGATTTTGGACATAATTAGCCCCAAAAACATTAGAAGCTGAGCCAATCAGTCAATTGGGCCAATAAGTAATGTGGTTTATGCTGAATTGAGCCATGTGAATGTAATTATTACTCTAAAGAATATTAAGTGGGGTTAAATTGATTGATTTAAGGTTTATGATTTATGATTTAGGGTTTAGTGTTTAAGGTTTAGAGATTAGGGTATATAGGGTTTAGGTTTTAGGGTATAAGGTCTAATCATGAAGGTAATTAGGGATAAATTGATCACCTTTAACCTTTTTTTGACTGTATAATATGATTTATTATTTAATTATCCCCCACATCATCACAAATTAAGCCAATTAGTCAATTAGGATAATGAGTGATGCAATTTAAGCCAAATTGAGCCCTATGAATGTAGTTCTTGCTTTAAAATATGTTAGTCGAGTCTAAATTGATTGGTTTAGGGTTTAAAATTTAGGGTTTAAGGTCCAACTGTGAAGGCAATAAAGGATAATTTGAGTTGCTTGAACCCATTTATGACTATAGAAAGTGATTTTGGGCATAACTAGCCCCAACATCATCATAAATTCAGCCAATTAGTCAATTGGGCCAATAGGTTATGTGATTTATGTTGAATTGAGCTAGGTATAAACATAATTAAGTGGGGTTAAATTGATTGGTTTAAGGTAAATAGGGATTAGGATTAAAGATTTAGGGTTTAGGGTTTGGGATTAGGGCTTAGGGTATACATGGTTTAGGTTTTAGGATATTAAATCTAATTGTGAAGGCAATTAGGGCCAAATTGAGCTACTTTAACCTATTTATGACTACAAATTGTGATTTTGGTCTTAATTGGCCCCCATGTCATCACAAATTGAGCCAATTAGTCAGTTAGGGTAATGAATGATGAGATTTAGGCTAAATTGAGCCCCATAAATGTAATTATTACTCTAAATTATGTTAATTGAGGCTAAATCAACTGGTTTAGGGTTTAAAATTTATGGTTTAAGTTTTAATTACGAAGGTAATTAAGGATAATTTAAGCTGATTAAACCCATTTGTGACTACAAAAAGTGATTTTGGGCATAATTAACCCCAACATCATCATACATTGAGCCAATAAGTAATATGTTTTGCATTTAATTGATCCATATGAACATAATTTAGTGGCATGAAATCGATTGGTTTAAGGTAAATAGGATTTACGATTTAAGGTTTAGGGTTTAAGGCTTAGGGTATATAGGGTTTAGGTTTTAGGGTATAAGGTCTAATCATGAAGGCAATTAGGGCCAAATTGAGCTCATTTAATCTATTTATGACCATAGAATGTGATTTTATGCTTAATTGGCCCCCACATCATCACAAATTGATCCAATTAGTTAATTGGGGCAATGAGTGATGTGATTTGGGCCATATTGAACCTTGTAAATGCAATTCTTACTCTAAAGGATGTTAATTGAGGTTAAATTAATTGATTTAGGGTTTAAGGTCTAATTAGAAAGGCAATTAAGGATAATTTAAGCTACTTGAACCTATTTGTAACCATAAAATATGTTTTTGGGTTTGATTATCCCCCATGTATCACACATTGAGCAAATTAGTCAATTGGGGTAGTTCTGGTGTGATTTGGACCAAATTGATTGTTAAACCTGATTCTTAGTCTAAATGATGGTAATAAGAGATCAAAATATTTGTTTAGGGTTTTAAGAGTTTATAATTTATGGTTTAGGGTTTCTAATGGTAGTGTAGTGGTTTTTCTCATTGGGTTTTGCTTACATGGTCTTAAGGCTATTTTATATCAATTAAGCTTCCTTAGGTTAGTTATAAAAGGGTCACATACGTTAATTTCATTTTAATTTAATTATCTAATTAGGAAAAATTAGAGGCTTCCTCATGTTGCCCTTATTTTTCCTATATGTACCCTACTTTTCCATTTTGGAAGGTTAGACAAGTCAATGCGATTTTATGCAAGCAAGTCATATTTTACAATATTGTTGTGTGAAGACAAGCTTCTTTCTCTTTTACAATTTATCTATGATTTCATTGATCCATACATAGATTTGCTCAATCTTTTGTGCAAATATCTAAGATCATGGCCAATCTGACATGGTATCAGAGCCATTTTTACCAGCATTTTAGCAATTTTTAAGGTGAAATCTTGCATACATTTGTTATTCCAGCATAAAGAAGGGTTTGGTGGGATTCCTTGGAGAATTCATACAAAAATTTCTACTAGAGCTTCATATCTCAAAAATGGCTATGCTATTGGTTTTATAAGGTGCCAAAACCCTTGGATCGACTATAAACATGACCTAGTTCTAGAATAGTTAATTTTTCCTTTCTTTTTGGCATCTCAAGGCCCTATTTTTCATTTTTTACAAAAATATGTACTTCCTATGTTGCTGTGAAAAAATGCCTTCTGGGTTTTCTTCCTCAGGTCAAAATCTTAAGTGGGTCTCTTCTAAAATTTCCATTGCTAAAGTATTTTGGATATTTTTAACTTGCCTTGATTTTCATGTTATTAAGCCTCTACGTTACTTAGATCTGTAGGTGGTCATTACTTCAGCTCTGTAGTTGATCTACTCTGTATTGCATGCATTGGAGAGTCTATTGACCAATCCAAACTTTTAAAGGGCTATTACTTAGCCAATAGAATAAATCAAACTTTCAATGATGAGTAATTTCACTTTTCTAAGTTGAGTTGTTTAATAAGTCTGCTTAATTGCTTGCAGACCAAATCAAACATGTGGAGTTACTTTACTTACAAATCCATGAAGTTAAGTAGGGTCTAAAAACCTAGTTTACACTACTGTAGACCAACATGGACTTTTGAAGGGTCATTAATACCTTACTTGGGTTTTTGAAGGGTGATTACTTCGGGAAGTCAAGTAGTGTAGAAACACCAGATCACTCTTTTGAGACTGACCCAAACTTTTTAAGGATCATCACTTCCTTGAGTTTTTGAAGGGTGATTACTTCTAGAAGTGAAGCAGTGTGGAATCTTTAGATTACTCTTCCAAGATTGACCTAGACTTTTGAAGGGTTATTACTGTTTAGAGTTGTGGGGTACCTCTACTTTAGTTTTTTACCATTTATGTATTTTTTGGTAAAAAATGACATGGGTGGCATTTTATTTTCCATTTTTGGAAAGGGTTTGGGAGTATGTGGGAGTAAGAACTTGTAAGTACTATAACTTTCAATCCGTAGCTCCATTTTGGGTGCTATTTTTTTTGAAAGTACACATTGGTTGTATTATTTTAGGTCTTTTTTAACATCCATTTTATTCATGGTGTAATGGCTTAAAACTCACTTCAAACCTTTTGAACCTTTCTTGGATGCATTATTGACTGTGCTTGACATCCCTCTCATACTCTCTCACACATATTGCTCATAGACACACTCTCAGTAGTGCTTGACATCTAATATTGAGCATGTGTTACATTATAATTTAAGGGGGAGATCTTTTTGATAGTTTAAGGGGGTAATTGTACTATGTGCAATATATTCTTTGCTTTCATCTCAATTCTATAAATTATATCAATCTAATATTTAATAATAGATCTAAACATTAAACCACTCACACCATTTAACTATCTTGATTGGAAGTCTAAAATACAACTCACCTTGAGAGGTAAAGGACTCTATCAGATTATTATGGGTGAAGAAACTGAGCCGTCTATAGATGAAAAAAAGTTAACTAGTACAATAGATGTGATAAGGCCTATGAGTTCTTATGCCTATCAATGTCTCCTGACCTCTTATTTCATGTTGAATCTACAAAAACTCCTAACGAAGTTTGGACCATCCTAGACAAGCTTTTTGGAGTACAAGACATCATGAGAGGTCATGAGCTAGAGAATGAGATCATCACATTGAGACCAGTTGACTATGACACCCTAAAAGACTTATTAATAAAGTTTAAATTACTAAGACTATAGTTGAAACAATGTGACATTAATAAAATATATGACTAGTTGATTCTATTTGTGCTTGCAAAACTAGGTCATGACTATTCAGTTTTCATCTTTAAATTTCATGCTACCAAGCGTATACTTAGATCCACTTAGAAAATGCCATCATTAAATGAATTTTTTGGTGATATGAATCAGAAGCAAGATAATTTAGTTCAAATAAGTGCACTAAAGTCTTCAAAATCACATGCCTTGATTGTCAATCAGGATAAGAAGAAGCCTTCTAGCAGTGGAAAATAAGAGAAGAAACAGTCTAAACTAGAACATGAGCACAAGAAGAATAAAAAGTAGATTCCACGTCTAAGGCATTATCAAATGAGTCCTCCTCAAGTGGGAAACCTAAGAAGGAGAAAATAAAATGTAAATTTTGCAAGAAACTTAGGCATGATGAATCTTAGTGCATGAAAAAAATATTGACACCTTGACTAAGATGCTTGAGAATAATACATCAGTGTTCTTGAATCCTCAACTTAGAACACGTCAGTAAAATATTTTTCAAAGGATAAAGACAACAAAAAGGTTAAAAATAATGGTAAGGTACTTGTTGTAGAAGATTCTTAGCCTTTGACTTGGGTTATTGACTCAGGTGCTTCCTATCACATGGCCTCCTTAGAGGATCTATTTTGAAAAATAGAGCCATGTTCCATACCTTCAATTCTCATGGGTGATGACACTTCAGTAGAAGTTAGTGGTAAAGGATGGGTTGAAGTAAGTGATAGGACTTTCAATGATGTTTTGTGTGTTCCTTTGCTATCCACCAATCTTTTGTCAGTGTACCAAATCACTCACATAGGTGTAGGGAAGTGAGTTGAGTTCACATCTGATTTAGTGGTTATCAAGGAGTTGCATAATGACACCACAATGGATTATGTGAAGGCCAATCATCAGTCTAGGCTATATACCTTCTCATAATTTTCCCTAGATCAGCCCTCAACTACACTTCATACTCATGTAGATGGAGTGAGAAAACTATGGCATGAATGGTTTGGCCCTTTAAACTACAATTACTTGGAGTAACTCAATCATTAGGATATGGTTCCAGGGTTACCTAAAGTAAAATTCTCAGATGGCCTATGCAATAGCTACATTTTTGGCAAGCATCCAAAAAAGAAAAATGACAAGGGCAAAGCAAGGAGAGTCAAATAGAAGTTGTAAATTATACATAGTGACATAACATGTCTATTTCGAAAGCCTTAATTCAACGGGACCAAATACATGCTCACATTCATCGATGACTTTTTGAAGTACACCTAGGTGTTTTTTATCAAAAAGAAGTTTGAGTTTTTTGATTAATTCAAGGACTTGAAGGCACTTGTGGAGAAGTAGTCAGATTGTTCTATAGAAATATTAAGGACTGACAATGGTGGGGAGTATGTCAATAATAGGTTTGAGCATTTTTGTACATCAGAGGGGATTCAGATGCAACATATAGTTCCATACAATCCTTAGTAGAATGGTGTGGCTGAATGTAAAAACCATACCTTGAAGGAAATTGCCAATTATATGTTTTAATAAAAGTCTCTTGCTCCTTAGTTTTAGGATGAAGCAATCAACTATGTGTGTTACATTCAAAACTATGTTCTACACAAAGCCTTGAAATGAATCACTCCTTTTGAAGCTTGGGATGGTCACAAGTCTACAGTGGATCAATTTTGAGTGTTTCAATCACAAGTAATGGCTTGTGTTCCTAAGAAGAAACATAAGGAAATGGATCCTCAAAGTTAGTCTTGTATCTTTGTGGGATATGTAGAGGGTACGAAGGGATACAGGCTCCTACATCTTAAAACTCATGAGTTATTCATAGAAAAGAGTGTCAAGTTTTATAAGGGCCCACCTAAACTCACTACTAGCACTCCAAACTCTTCAAAAGTCTCACTAGACATTGATTTCACCTTAGATAGTGATTTAGATCCACCTCAAAATTCTCTTGATGATCAGGATGACTCTTCTTCTTCTTTAAGTTCAAGTGATAAGAGTAGTGATGAGGATTCTCCTCCTCCATCTCATACTCACACTTTAGATGATGATGACTCACCTCTTGATTCTCTAATATCATACAATGATGGTCCCACTTGAGTTAGACAAACACTTCAAAGTGTTGGGAAATGGGTTGGAAATCCATCAGATACAAGGCAAACATGTTCATAGTTTTAGGGGACTTCACATGCCTACCTAGCCATTACCTCAGATCCACAAACCTTTCATGAGGCATCTGGCATTCTAGAATGGGATTTTGCAATGCAGGAGTATAGTTTCCTAATCAAGAAAAAATCATGGGACTTGGTCCCTCTTCCTAAAGGAAGAAAATTGGTCCTTTGTAAATGGGTTTATCAGACTAAGTATGGTGTAGAGGGGTCTATTGATAAGTACAAAGCTCATCTAGTTGTAAATGGGTTTTCTTAGGTGCTTGGCATATACTACACTAAGACATTTTATCTTATAGCTAAGATGACATCTATAAGACTCACTCAAGCCATCGTAGCCACACATCAATGGGATGTTCACCAAATGGATGTCAAAAGTGTTTTTCTACATGGTGACCTCAAAGAAGAAATATACATGGAGTAACCACAAGGCTTTATGGAAGATTCCTCCTTGGTTTGTAGACTTAGGAAATCTATCTATGGACTCAAATAGGTCCTTTAGGCATGGTATGCCAAGATGGACTCCTTTCTCCTTACAGTTGGGTTCACCAGATGCCACTCAAATCTAAATGTCTACATCTTGTGATAGGATGATTCTATGTTAATACTAGTTCTCTTTGTGGATGACTTGATGATTATAGGGAGCTCACGATCATCCATCTTAGTAGTGAAAACTACACTTTCAAATAAATTTTCAATGACAGACATAGGATTACTTCATTACTTTCTCAGGATTGAAATCATTCAGTCAGATTATGGGATAACTTTATCACAATCCAAGTATTCTCTTGATTTGATTATAAGCTTTAGCATGGTCGATTGTAAGCTAGCTCCTACTCATTTCTTGTCTGGTGTAAAGCTTGAGGCTGATTATCCTACACCATTGATTGATGCAACTCCATATCAACAACTTGTGGGTAGTCTTATCTATCTCACACACACTAGACCTGATATATCCTATGTAATTGGCATGGTCTCCCAGTTTATATAGGAGTCACATGAATTACATTAAAAAATAGCTAAGTAGGTTCTGTACTACATTTAGGGTTCACACAACTATGGGATACACTATAGAGTAGGAATAAAGGTTGATTTGATCAGATACACAAATTCAAATTGGGCTAGAGATATTTAGAGTCAAAAATCCACTTCAATCTATAGTTTCTCACTTGGTTCAGGTCCAATAAGTTGGTCAAGAAAGAAGCAACATGTAATTGCTTTATCATCTATAGAGTCAGAATATAGAGGGGTTGTCAATGCCACCACTAAGGTAATCTAGCTTCAGGGGATTCTCATTGAGTTTGGTATCCAGTTTCATAAGCCAACAATCATCTATCGTGACAACCAAAACACTATCTAGATTTGCATGAATTTGATTCTCCATCAAAGGAAAAAACACATAGAGATTCATAAGCACTTCATCAGGGAGCTTATCAATGAGCAAGTCAATGATATTTAGTACTATCCAACATTGGATTAGATTATAGATATTTTGACCAAGCCCTTCACAGAGAGTAAATTTGTTCATCTATGAGATGTCATTGGGCTTAGGGCTGTTCCACCTTCTTCTTCCTCCTCTAGAGGTTTTTCACTATGTACTTGGGTACCTCATAAGGATTTTAATGTCAAGACCCAATTCTCATCTCATCTAAGCTATGTTTAAGGAGGGGTTTCAGTGTAGTGCTTTTTCTCATTGGGTTTTGCCTACATGGCCTTATGGCCATTCTATGTCAATTAAGTTTCCTTAGGTTAGTTATAAAAGGGTCATATAGGCTAATTTCATTTTAATGTAATTATCTAATTAGGATAATTAGAGGCTTCTTCATGTTGCCCTAATTTTCCCTATATGTACCCCATTTTTCCATTTTGGAAGGTTAGACAAGTTAATGCGATTTTATGCAAGCAAGTCATATTTTGCAATATTATTGTGTGAAGACAAGCTTCTTCCTCCTTTGAAATTTATCTTTGATTTCATTTCTCCATACATATATTTTTTCAATCTTCTGTGCAAGGATTCAAGATCATGACCAATCTGACATCTAAGGCTTGGGGTTTAGGGATTAAGGTTTAGGTTTGAGGGTATGAGCTCTAAGAGATCAAGGTTTTAGTGTTAAGGGTTTAGGTTTAGGGGTGTTTGTGCATACATCTAATACTATGTATGCATTTTTTTTAGGAGTAAAAAAACAAAAAACATTTACCAATGTCCTTTCTTTTTAGATTGAGAGTTCTATCCCCTAAGTACTCTATTTTATTTTGTTTTAGACACTGTAGGTCTATTTTTTTCTAATTTGATGTATGTCCCTACCCTTAAAAGTAAAAAAGTTTGTCTACTCATGGTTTAATAAGAAGTGCATGTGTATTTTTTAATAATTTGATCTCTGTCCCCACTTGGTATTGCACATCAAACGTGTCTATTTTTTAATAATTGGATTGTTGTTCCTACCCTCAAAAGTTGACAAATTTATGCAATCATGGGTGACAACTTTCATAATAGTAATAAGAATAAGTTAAAGAAAAAAATGTTGGAGGAATTAGAAGTGCAGACATAAAATCAAAGGAAATGAATGCTAAAACTTTATGCAAGTAAGTATACTATCCCTATTGAATTGAATGTCATAAATAATGATGAAACAAATAATGATATTATACCAAATTTTGAAAGTACAATTAATAATTATGATAGTATGCCAAATTATAATGTAAGTTCACATTCAAATTTTATGGTTTTTAATTTTGGTGATGATGATAGAATGAATGATGATGTAAATTGCATGGAAATACTAATTGGTGAATGTAACGATCAATAAAACACTATGGTAACACCATCGAATGAAGAAACTAGCAATGAAGAAAATAATATGGAAACACCAAATCAATAAAATTTACCACTAAGAACACCTCCTAAGATTTTTAAAAGAAAACCCATGAATTTAATTGAAATTTATGAAAACATTTTGAAACCAATGTCTAAAAAAATGTCCAGGCGCCATATGAGAAGAAAAGCTGAAAGAATTTGGGACTGACACTTTAAAAAATTAAATTAAACTCAAAGATGCCAATTGTTTGTTACATTAATGAAATTTCATAATATGATACTTACAATGAACACCCTAGGACTAAGAACATCTAACATTTATAATGTAAACAAGGCAATTGTTAAATTATTTCATAATGCATACCATCAAGTAGGTGTGAATAAATGCACCAAAAAGGGAAACACTGCCCAACATGTTATCATAAATTCTATGGTAAGTTGTTAAAAAAATAATAAATGATTGATTAGACAAATAATTCAAGCATTACACATATAAAAAAAAAACATTAATGCAAACAATTGGGAGATGTAGAAGACTTGATGTTTCTGGTAACAATGACTTGTGGGTATTCTTTTGTAGACTCATATGGAAAGAAAATGCTATAGCTGATGCCCTAAAATATTTATTTTCTAAATTTTATAAATATAACACAAGAATATCACCTAATATTAATGATGTAGTGGAAAGAAGAGTTGGTTCTCGTAACTGTGAACCGCATCTTAAACATTTTTTTGGATATGAATCAAACACAATTATACTCTAATTATTTTTAAAAATATCTAGATATTTTTATTAATCAAATATATTTTGAAATGGCCAAACCCTTCTATGTGAAAATCAATCACACACACACTACTTGTTGTTGTAGGCAACATGTTGAATTTTTGATGCAATATGATATTTTTCATCATGTTCGTTGTACCTTGCATATTGACAACATTTTATAGGAGTGTGGAGTTGAAGCCCCACCAAAATCAATAAGGAAATTTATTCCTTCCATTTTTTATGAAAGATGAGTGGATATTTTTTTTATAATATGACATGTTTGGATGGAACTTGTAGCACTTATGGTGGATTGCTAAAATTGAAAAATTGTTCCCATGAAGAGAGTACACACATAATTGAAAAAGAACTAGTTAGTTTTAGTAAATATAAATATGTGACAATCTAATTAAAATATGGAAAGGAATACAAAAGGTGTGATATTGTTACATAACAAATACCTATTTCTAAATTTATGGACAATTCATGGAGGAAATTGTATACGAGTATGCAAGTCACACATACAAAGCTCGATGGCTAGATGAAAAATTCAAGTTAAGAAAAAATTTCTGCTTGGTACTATTATTTTAGTAGTTGAATTTTTAGAGAATTACACATTGTAACCACAAAGAGAGGTCCAACCACAATACTATAATTCAATATAGTTTTCCCTTTTTATGTATATAACATTCATGCATTCACTGACAGTACAAAGCATGATCAAAAAATATTAAGGAAGTACCACTTCTATGTCAATGATGATTGAACACATTATTCAAAGTATATGCAAGGTTATTTTCATATGTTTTATGGCAAGTTAAGTGAAAGTAAAATTACTTTCAATCAACATTATATTTGGTCAGATAACTGCATGTCACAATTTAAGAATACACGTATGTTCTATTGGATGAGCAGGATGCATGTGACCACTGGTGTACAACATATTTGGAGTTTCCTTGAAGCAAGGAATAGAAGAGGGGAACATGATGTTGAAAAATCATGTGTCAAATGAGTGATTTCAAGAGAGGACTTGAAGTTTGAAGAGGTCACTAATTTGATAGATGCAAAAAAATAGTTGAATGGTGTAATAAAAATATGGGCCATGGTGCTCAACAAAAATCTATTGTTTATAGATGTTTTGGGTTGATTGGAGATGAATAATTGGAAATATATGAATATTTTATGATAGTTATAGGATCAATTGAGTTACACTCATTTCATATCTCAAACACATGTTCTTAGATGGTTCATACGAGGCACATGGCATGCTTTTGTTCTGCGTGCATTGAATTTGTTTGGAATGAGTGTAAGTCACAAGAATGGGTTAATGAATGGATTTGTATCCCTCTAATTCCAATTAATACTTATCAGGTTCCACCAAAATTATAGCTTATAGATTTGACATCATCACATGACTTTGACCATGTATCTAATCTAGTGAAACCAGGTACCATATATTTAACATGTGTTTCATGTACTAAATTTGTTAAATATATCAACATATTATGTTATTAAATCATATTTTTTTTTATGATGCAAGACATGTTTGTGTAGTTATTTTAGATGAAAATAATGAGGAATGGAAATACTAATACTTGTATCAGTGTGTAGAGGAAAAATAAAAATTAACGTCTATAGTCATAGATGGGGAAAACATTCACAATCCCATTGGGTCTGTGGTAGTTACTAAAACTTGGATTCAACGCTATCCTATAAAAAATTCAAATGTATGTTTGTTTGAAGACTAAAAATTACATAGTAAGATACTTCAATAATCAAATTTGGTTCTTGCAACAAATGTTCAATTACACAAATATCAGGGCCTGCCGTTAAAAATGACTATATGGAAGGTTCATGAGTCTGATCACGAAGCAATTCTTGCTACTATAAAGAATATAGTCGATCCTAGTGGTTTATTAAATTGAACTCCCAAGGTATGCTGACTTCTCAAATTCAAACGTGTTTAATTTTATCAAATTTTATTTATTTGTTAGGTATTACATATAAATTTTAATTTAATTACATATTAACATATTTTTTGTAGGTTAGTGGTGACAAATTAGCTTCCACCTTCATGTGGTTGACATTGTTACTAAAGAATTATATATTCTCTAAGATAAGAGAAATTTTCTATTCATGTAGACTACTGACTAATTTACTTTATCTAAACATGATGATTCTTGTATGAGACTGATTCTACACTTGACCCTTCACTTACACACTCCATGTATTGACGAGCTCATTTATAGGAGTATTCATGTTGTAATAAGGCCATTTATCCATATTGAGCATGGAATTAAAGTGAATATAATCTCATTAAACTTTTATCACCTTTTATAATATGATATCTCCTTCAAATTTAATCCCTTTATCTTTGGTGAGGCCATACTAGCTACCACTCGCTCAATTAGGCCTAAAATAAGGCTTGCTTGTACACAATGAGATATAAATACTTTAGCTATTAGAATCTAAATCTTAAAAACACCTTAATTACCTTGAAAAAACCTTGGAACACCTACACATAAAGTTTTAAAACATTTTGATCACTATAATTTGAGTTATGACACTTTTAGCCTTCTTGAAGACCAATTTTCACCATTTGTTTGCATGTGTAGGTCTATATTTTTGAGTTTTCTATCTCCTCAGGCACTATATAGAATTAAAATAACTTAAAAAAACTCTAAAATGTCAAAATAGACATTTATTCCAAGTTTGATAGGTTTTGGAGCTCTAAATATCAAATTATGGGGTTTTTTGTGCACTTAGGATCTCATAGGGCAACAAACATGTCAGTTTAGTAAATTTTTTGTATCTTCACTTATAAGAGGTTTAAAAAGCTCATTATTTTTATGATAGGACTACATGGATGCCCTATAACCTCTAAAATCTTTTGTTGGACATGTTAAATTCAAAAAAGTACCAAAAACTTCCAATTTCAGGTGTGTAGACCCTCTTCCTAGCTATGTGCATGCATTTTACAACATAAACATGTATTTGGATAGTTTTATTGGATGGAAAGATAACATATGAGGTTTTTAAGATTGTTTTATGGTTAGAGGATGGCATCCAATGAGCTTGGATCACTTTAGAGTCCTCAATATCTTCAATATTTCCTAAAAAAAATAATGTTGCTTTAATCACATAAAAATGCAATTTGTAAAACTTGAGCATGAATTATGACACCCAAACCATAGGTCTCTCATACTCACTTGCACAACCCACTTAGGCATGTTTTCAATATTTGTGGGGAATCAAGAGCACAAATGCTCTGATACCACTTGTCAGGATCCTACTCCTCAATAAGAGTATATATGATTACCTTGTATTAGCAACTAAACACGGAATTATACCAGAATGAACAAGTAACTAGAATTCACAAATGACACAGAATATGAGAGACAATACACAATATTGTATTAATACTCATCCAGAAAGAAAATACAATAAAGAAGATGCCACTTCTCACACCTTTGTGAGGCTTCCCACACCTCAAGGGATCCCAATAATTCTCAATCAAGAGTTCACTCTCCTACCAAAAATGGTCCCAACACACAACTCAAACACAGAGTTGGCGTTCACCTCCAACTAGTCAGTAATAACAATGCCAGTACACAAGTACTCAAAGTACTTCAAGTAGATCTCCCATGAACTTGCAACAACCTGCAACTCAAATGATCTTACTTACACATGTAGATCTACCATGAAATTGCAACAACCTGCAATTCAAATGATCTTACAATTGGAAGGATCTACCTTGCCTTCCTCTATTGCTCTTTTTATAATACATGCCAATGGGTCTATAAATATATCCCATACTAAACAATAACTTAGACTTCTAATTTACAATAATTAGACACACAGCTCAAGACTCAAAATAGTCTTTACATACAAACAATCAGTTCAACAAACTAACTATTCGTGCAACGAACAGTTCTAGAACAGCACAGGCGACCGACGTCGATCGCTGTCTGATTGGAGGTGACCGACATCGGCTGACTACTGCCGATGTCAGTTTCCATTTGCACTGAATATGATCGACATCAGTTACACTACTGATGTTGGTATCCCTAGAACTCAGCAACCTCCTCCATGTCTGCATTAGTGAAGCTTTTAGCTCCACACCCTAACAATCTCCCACTTGGAGATAAATAGCTGCACCTGTACCTGTACCTATACATCATCTAGTTTGTTTCCTAGATTGTAGCCCTCTTCAAGATCAATATTGAAGACCAACCACCACAAATCTTATGGTGCACCTCCTGTCATCCAAATCACCTGCCACATCTACATCTACAAACCCATGTAGAAAAGAACTTGACCCTGCATAGCATGTGCACCTGCTGCTGGTCCCTCTCAGATACCTGAGAATCCATTGAATTGCCCTCCAGCGCTTCTTTCTTGGATTGGCTCCAAATTTGTTGACAACTCCCACTACTTGGGAAATATTAGGTTTAGTACACATGTACTTAACCTCATCATGTGAATCAGGACACTGTTCATAAAATTGTCCAACCATCGGCGTGCTAATCGATTTCACACAATCATCTAGAGACAAAATCAACCTGTGACCTTCCATGTCTCTAGAACACACACTCATGCTAAAGAATCTTGTTGCTTCTAGATTCCTCATGACACACCTCTGAACTAACTTTACCTTTAGTTCAGCAACTCCCTACATATGTGATCCTGCAACAAGCACAACATACAGTAACAGGATAATGTAGCTAATATTATCTAACTTGGTAAAGAGAAACACAATGGTTAAACCTCCATTATCTTGCAGCTTACTCAAGACCATATACCCTGGCCTTCCATCTCACGTATCCATTCCCACTCTTCTTTATCTTGAAAATCCATTCATCTCTCAGTGCTTCCTTCCAGCTGACAACTCTACCAAAAACTCCCGTTTGGTTCTTCTCCAAGGAATCACATTCCTCATCCATGCCAAGCTCCCACTGTTTCTTGGATTCTACCTTCTCTGCTTCTTTAATAACTTCCTGGTTCTTGACCATTAGTGAATAACAAGTAGTGTAAAGAAGGGAAATAATGAATTTGAGGCTTACTTACCCTTTCAGTCCTCCATATGGGCATTTGAGACTCTTTAACAGTTTGCTGCCACCCAAAATCTGTCTCAGTGACCGATGTCAGTCACATCTCAGTCTGCATCTGACCAACATCAGTTCCATGTGACTACCTCATCACCGACGTTGGTTCCCTGACCGATGCTGGTGTTTACTTGTTTGGAGTCACCGACGTCAGTCTGTACATAGCTGACATCGGTCCCTGTTTGGATGCCGACGTCAGTTTTTTAATCGACGTCGGTCTCTATGTTTTATTTGTGAGCAATGACTTCTACCCGTGAGCTATTTTTGGATCAAACCCTTGTCCATATCAACCTTGATCTGCTTAAAATTCTTTAGCCCCTTACGTTGATCTTTGTCTGTCATCTTCTCCTTGAAAACCAAGGTTTTTTTGTTCTTGTCATGAACATCAGATTTCTCAAGAAATGTCACTTTTTTCCTTTGCTTACAAAAATCTCGATCCATGCTTTTCAAATCCAAAATCATACCCTTTGACTCAAGAACATGCATCCCCTTCATATTCATGTGACCAAGCCTATTAAGCCACATCTTTGAATCTATAGCTGAAGTAGATAAACCAGAAGGAGAATCACTAATACAAGTAGATAGATAAAGAGTGTCTATTTTCTTACCTCTTGCTAAAACAAGTGCACCCTTGGAAACTTTCCAAGAATCTTCTGTGAGAGTTACTGTGCAACCCTCATCACCCAACTTTCCAATAGTAATCAAATTCTGCTCCAAGACTGGGACATGCATGACCTCCTTCAACACCCATGTGTTGCCCGTCTGCAATTTCAGCTTCACTTTCCCTTTGCCAACCATTTGACAAGGCTTACCATACCCTAAATAAATTTCTCCAAAGTCTCCCTGGACATATTCATGAAAAAATTCCCTATTTGGGGATGCATGGAAAGAGGCACCAGAATCTAAAACCCAAGATTCTACTTTATCCAAGGAACATACCAGAGCATCCTGTGCAACAAACTTTGCAACATCTACTTCTTCATGTCCTTCATGCTGATCTTCATTCACCCAGCAATCTCTCTTTACATGCCCTTGCTTTTCACATTTCCAGTAGGTTATTCTGCCATACCTGGATTTGGATCTCCTGCCTATCTTTGACCTTGATCTCCCTTGCTCGATCTTTTCTCTTTGCCTTCCCCTGCTTTCAACACTCAAAGCATTCCTTGATGATTCACCTGTGCTTTTCCTACTAATTTTTTCATTCAAGATTACACTCACAACATCATCAACTTTTAAGATCTTTGAAGCAGATGCAATATTACTAACTGCCATTACCAAACTCTCCCAACTTTCAGGTAATGAGCATAAGATTAAGAGAGCCTTAATTTCATCATCAAAAACAATATTGACTGAATTTAACTGGTTTATCAAACCATGGAAATCACTAAGATGACTATATACAGATCCACCTTCCAACATTTGCAAATTAAATAATTGCTTCATAAGAAATACCTTATTCGAAGCTAAGAGTTTTTCATATAAATTTTCCAAAGATTCCATCAACTCTATCGTTGTCTTAGCCTGTGATAAGTTGGAAATCACAGACGATGCAAGGCTCAACCTTATAGATCCTAGAGCCTTCCAATCAAGAACATTCCATTTTTCATCCTTCATATCCGTGGGCTTGCATGCAACCCCACCCAATGGTAAGTACAAATCTTTGTGATACAGATAATCTTTTATCTGCATCCTCCATAATTGATAGTTCTTGCCATTAAACTTCTCCATTCATAGCTTAATTTTTTCTGCCATTGCTATACTCCCACTCAAATAGAAACCCTTGTGAGTGACCTGTAATCAACAAACAGTAACTAGATTTGATACAACCTGTTAGTAACCCAACCAAAATCTCTGATACCAATTTTGGGGAATCAAGAGCACAAATGCTCTGATACCACTTGTCAGGATTCTACTCCTCAATAAGAGTATATATGATTACCTTGTATTAGCAACTAAACACGAAATTATACCATAATAAACAAGTAACTAGAATTCACAAATGACACAGAATATGAGAGAAAATACATAATATTGTATTAATACTCATCCAGAAAGAAAATACAATAAAGAAGATGCCACTTCTTCTCACACCTCTATGAGGCTTCCCACACCTCAAGGGCTCCCATTAATTCTCAATCAAGAGTTCACTCTCCTACCAAAAATGGTCCCAACACACAACTCAAACATAGAGTTGGTGTTCACCTCCAACCAATCAGTAATAACACTGCCAATACACAAGTACTCAAAGTACTTCAAGTAGATCTCCCATGAACTTGCAACAACCTGCAACTCAAATGATCTTACTTACACATGTAGATCTACCATGAACTTGCAACAACTTGCAATTCAAATGATCTTACAATTGAAAGGATCTACCTTGCCTTCCTCTATTGCTCTTTTTACAATACATGCCAATGGGTCTATAAATAGATCCCATACTAAAAAATAACTTAGACTTCTAATTTACAATAATTAGACATGCAGCTTAAGACTCAAAATAATCTTTACATGCAAACAATCAGTTTAACAAACTAACTGTTCGTGCAACAAATAGTTTTAAAATCGCATAGGTGACTGACGTCAATCGCTGTCTGACTGGAGGTGACCAACGTCGGTTGACTACTGCCGATGAGGTGACTGAATATGACCGATGTCGGTTACACTGCTGACGCCGATATCCCTGGAACTTAGCAACCTTCTCCATGTCTGCATCAGTGAAGCTTTTAGCTCCACACCCTAACAATATTTATCAATCATACAAAGCCTTCTAGATTAATCCCCATCAGCCCCAAACTCCTCTCCCAAGCACAGACCTATCCCCCAAGGTCCCTTTCCCCTGGACAACAGTGCCATAATTGGGACTACATTGCTAGGGCCCATGATGTCTACTTTCCAATGCTATTGTCCAAGTCCACAGTAGCCTCAAATGGTTAGATTTTTCCAAAACCTTATCTTTTTCTCTATCAGCCTAACATGAGTTCATCTAACCCAAGATCATCAGTTTCCCTATAAAAGCCTATTCAAGGGTCATTTAGAAGGGTTGTCAATCATTAAAAAGGCATAAGCCATAAATACACTATGTAAATTCAAGAAAATCTTCCTATTCTCTGCATACAACCAACCAATGCTATTTCCAACCTATCCAAGCTCCCATACCAATCATGAGTCATCTTAAGCTTTCCTAAATTTGCATACACTTCCATTGCATACATAAAATTGCACAATACACATTCAAATTGGGAGAAATACATTGGCCTTGATCCCTCTTCAGAGTATTGGTATATAGGCAATGTGCCCACACATGGGGTGTGATTACATGTTTAGTGCATATTACATACTAATCCCTTTTTCTAGTTGATTTGAGATCACCTACCAAGTCTAAAGGGGAACCAAGACCCTAAAAGATAAAATCAATTGCACACAGAGATTCATGAACAATAGAGACTTGATATTTCAGACACAAAACCTCTCGAAGTAGTAGAAAAAAACCCAAAAAGCTCAAAAGAATTAGACCTGAAGGACTACAACACCAAAAATAGGACTACAACATTGGACCTCTAGGTGTCCATTTTTTGACACTCCTGTCTAGGCAAGAAATAGACTTCTAAGTTTTTTTTGATAGTTTGCCCACCTAGATCAACAATTTATAGTTCTAGATCCTCTATCTCAACCCAGAATCAGCTAAGTTTACTCTCTATCCCCTTGTTTGTTATTTTTTGTAATTAATTAAGCACTTCTAGATTTATCAAATTAGTAGATTAATTCAAGCACACTGTATTTACTAATTTTCCCCTTAATCTAGACCCCTTTACTAATTAGGAAATTAAACTTATAGTTTCCCAAATTTAGTAAAACATTTGGTGAACCTGACTTACTTTGAATTTCATGCAAAACCCCTAGAAACCCTAGGGATAATTATTTTTGATTTTTTTCAATATTTTCGTAATTTTTCTTGAATTTTAAAATAAAAAACTACAAATTAATTGAAAATTTTTCAATAAATTCACTCAAACCCTAGTTTCCACACACTAGGTCCTTTTCACACAAAAACCCTAGATACCCTAGGGTAAATTATCTCTAATTTTTTGCCATAATTTCTTGATTTTTCTTGCATTTAAAAATAAAAAATCTATAAATTATTTGATAATTTATCACACATTTCACTCAAACCCTAGTTTACACATACTAAGCCCTTTTTGCTCACAAATACTCTAAAAACCTCCAAAAAATAACTTACTAATTTTAGTAATATTTTTAAATTTTTCCTAAATTTTTAAAGCCAAAATATACAAATTGACTATAAAAATTTCAAATTATTTACATAAATTTCAATTTTTTTCTATCAAACCGTAGTTGCATACACTAGGTCCCATTACTTCCTAAGCTATCACCTTACATATAAACTTGAAACTTGCATAAAATAACAATGGATTTTACTTATTTACACCTGTTTCTTACATTTATTGTAAATAATAAAGAAACCATTATTGGTCCTATCATGTACATGAATGATGAAGTCTATCATATGTTAGTACAACATTTCATCCTTTGTATTTCATGTTAATGTTTCATTAGATGGGATGATATTACAAAATTCATTGCTAAACATGCACAAGATGCCAAAATTCTTTTTACATATTATCTTTCACTCATATGGAAAACTATTCAAACTTATCTTGCTAAATGCATTCAAAATGTCATATTGCATATCAAAAGTTTGTATGCCTTTATGCAAAAATTCATGTTCTCTATCCTTTTCTCCCTATTCCTCATATGGAAAATAGTTCAAATTTATCTTGAAAAATGCATTCAAAATGTCATGTTGCATATCAAACGTTTAATTGCCTTCATACACACATTCATACTATCTATCATGTGGAATTTTATCTATAATCATATTGATATACAACTTATAACTCCACTTACATGCATTTTAGCCCATATACATGGTTTCTACCTAGATGTATATGCTTCTTTGGCTACTCTTGTTTCAATGTCATATTTCATGCAGAGGAAAAAAATCCCTTCACGTCTTTTCCCTCAAGAGGGTGATAGCTACTTTCCCTCTAACCAGGTCTATGCTATCACCCCTCCAAAAGGTGAGGCAACCTATACTATCGGTCCTAATGCATACATTCATCTTATAGCTTCCTCCAACCCTCTTCAACATATGTTCTTACATGTTCGATTAGAAGAAACTAGAATTTACACTTGTGAGACTATAAATAATAAAATCACCAGCATGAGCAAGCTATTTTTAGATTTACAAATGTAGAATCAACTATTATAGGAATAGATCACAACATTGGAAAATCAGATTATAATACAACATCCTCAAAGGCATCCTAGTGTCAATCATTTATATGCACCTTCACCTAGTCAATTGGTTGCAAGCAATGTTACATATCAAAACAATAAATCACAACATTGTAACTCTACAACTAGTGATTCAAAAAGCATTCAAAGATTAAATAAGAGTTTAAGTGAGGTACTAAGGGAACTGATTAAATCTAAGTTGATCAAACTACCTCCTCTACATACAGTGAGAAGATCTAGATATTATTGTGTATATCTAAAATGCATGGGTATCACACTGATTCATGTTTGGCATTGAAACAACATATACAAAAAATAATTGCTAATAAGGACCTTATACAAGGTAAATCAGTCAAGCAATCCATAGTGATACAAGAACACATTCACAAAGGGTCAAATTCAAAAATAGTACAAAAGTGGTTACCAAAGCATAACTCAAAACCATAAAAAGATTAAAAAGCAAAATCAAAACAAGAAATAGGTTCACAAGCATAGGTAAAGCATGAAAAATATGCAAATCTACCTCTCCAAAATGAGGCTCAACTTTCAAAATAGTATGGGTTTGGTCAAAAATATCTACAACAATTTGATTTTCATGGTCAAGGGTAGGACAAGCATGTTCAAGACATCACTACTGCTATTCAAGCAGTTGATAATGTTTGCCACTAAGGTTTGGGATTTATTGAACATCCTAAGGCAAGTCATTCATAGACACAATTAATTAAAGGAAAAGATCCATATATAGCAACAATGAACACTAACATTCCATTGGTTCAAAATCAAGATGATAATGATGAATGGAATAATACAAGTTATTATGATTTTCAATATATCAAAAATGAACCTAAGTATCCAGAATCATATTCACAACCATTCCCTCATGCTTCATGATCACACACGATTCTTTTGTTTGATATAGGATAACATGATAGGGAGTCTCATCTGAGACTCATCGGTTAGTATCATTTCTTTCCAGCATTGATTTTATATAGCTTATATCAAATTAAAAAAAACATTCAAATTACTCAAAAATAACCAAAAACATCTAGATTGTATGCATCATCCATGATTTACATTACTATTATCATGCTAGGACTTACATTTATTGTTTCATGCTATTGTATGTTGATTTATCTATATTACCATGCTTCACTTGATCTTCTTTAAGTGTGTGCAGTACATCCTGATTCTTGATTGCTTCACTCCACCCATCAAAGGGGAATCTTACTTCTACATTATAGCTACATATCGATACATCTAACCATAAGGGGCATACTATACATGACTATGACATCCAGGTTATGCCATTCTTACACTACACACTCTAGACATCTTATTGTAGTATGTTCCTTACTTGCTTACACATATATTATATCGACATCCATTGGTATATATCACACTTCTATATTTCATAGCATATACAGTAGTCTTGTATTACATATCTTGTATACTCTTACTTTTTGCTTTCCATAGTTAGATGCATGTATACATTTATATTACTTTGCATGCTTCCACTATTTGTTTTGATTAGCTATACGAGTTTGCATTTTCTAGTTCCTGTTTGCTTCTTGCATGTGTTTTAGGACATTTGCCAATGTCCTTTATTCCTATCTATATGTGTATGCCTTTGGACTTTTTCCAATGTCCCTTATGTGTGCCTTTCTATGTGATTATGAACCTTGTGCCAATATTTGCTTGTTCCTATTGTGTGTGTATGCAAAATTTGAACATGATTTGTATGCCTTGCATGATTATTTGGCCCCTTGGACACCCTTATGTGTTTTCTTGCTTCTTGATTTATATGTTTGTTTCTTGATTGCTTATCTTTATGTGCAATGCCATGATTCCAATCATGCATTTAATTTGATTCTTGGATGCCATGATGGACATCATGCTCTATCCCTTCATGCAACATTTCAAATTATAGTTTAATCCTATGCACATGTTATGACATTATTATATTTATCTAGGCATACCCTTGGGGATCTAAAAATCTCTCTCTATAATTTTTACTATATCTTGAGATCATGTATATCAATGCTATATCAAATGTATTTGTAGATTAACACACTTGTAGGGCTTCTTATTCTGAGGGTAGTCAGTACATGGTCTTCATTCCTACCCTCAGAAGAGGGGGCAACAAACATGGGTTTTGTCATAGAGATTAGAGTTCCTAACAGTCAAAAAAGTAATTTTTAAAACACAGTCCAAAATCAAGACATCAGCACAGACAGACCAGATCAGGTAGACAATAGAGAAGATAGACCAATTATCAATTTTGGTCTAGAAAATAACACCAAAAGTGGGTCTATAGTGTTGGACCCCAAAGTGTATAGTTTCCAGTGCTATTGTCCAGACAACAAAATTTTTATTTTTTCTAGAATCAAGTAGAGGGGTGAGTTCAGTCACAGTTTTGCCAGTATAATATTGTCCAAAAATTAGTAGTTTTTAGCATTTATTTCACTTAGAGAATCCAGATACAGTAGGCATCATAAGCGGTATGAGGGTTTCCATTTCTAGTTTAGACATTACAGTAGATACAACTTTTAGTTCAAAATCTATGTTCTAGACACAATTTATTGGGGGCAATGTGTGTGGCACATGGGCCTTCTCTATTTCCAAGTTTAGTACTTTTTATTGCATGTTCCCAGTAGTTGCATGCCTTACTCCATCTGTAGGTGGTTGGCATCACTTTCAAGTAAACTTTCATACAAGTTTTCTTCTTGAGTACCCAAGTTCTTGATTTGATTCCAATTTTAGAGGGGCTTATATATAAGTCTAATCTCCATCTTTTGAAGTGGCCAACATTGGCCTAGTTTCTAGTTTACATTCAGCTATCTATGCCAACATTGTCAGATTACAACATTTTTATGGGCTCCATGAGCCATCTCATATGACATTCAGCTTATACTGATATCTTCTTATTCAGCTTCACATCATGGGGTAATGATGGAGCCAAATGACTAACTAGCCTTTGTATTCTTGAGCCACCTATTTAGAGGGATTGGATACACATTCTAGAGATCAATTAACACACACATGATTCATTAACTTCACATAGTTGGTGATGATGGAGCCAAATGGATTGCCTTTGTATTCTTGAGCCAACTTTTAGGGGATTGAGCACTCATCTCATTCATTGATATAACTATTGGTTTAGCATACATCCAACATCACTCAGCATAACCCAGCAATATAATAGGTTTGGTATTGGTTCACGTACCCATCGAGGTGTATTCATTCCTTTATCTTCCTATATTTATTTTTACCCAACTTTATACATTATTATTTTAGATATAGCATATCTAGTAAGAAGTAATCTACTTTCACTTTACTTGCTTACAGATTTACACAGTACAACATGCTCTCACTATGCAAAATCTAGCATCACATAGCTTTTTGGGCTTAGACTCACATGCAAGTTTAGTTACGCTTCTCTTTTTCTCCTTTATCCTAGTATTTCACTTTGTTGCATACTTAGAATAAAGGGGGGGAAAAGGTAATCACATAAAAATGTAATTTGTTTAATTTGAGCATGACTTATGACACCCAAACCATAGGTCTCTCCTACTCATTTGCATAGCCCACTTAGGCATGTTTTCACTTTTTATCAATCATCTGAAGCCTTCCATATTTAGCCCCAAATGCCCTTGACTCCTCTCCCAAACACAGACCTATCCCCTAGGGTCCCTTTTCCCCTAGACAATAGCCCCAAAATTGGGACTACAATGCTCGGGCCCAGGGTGTCCATTTTCTAGTGTTGTTGTCCAAGTCCACAATAGCCTCAAATGGTCAAATTTTATTGAATCCTTATCTTTTCCCCTATCAGCCTAACATGAGTTAATCTAACCCAAGATAATTAGTTTCCCTATAAAATCTTATTCAAGGGTCATTTAGAAGGGTTGGCAATCATTCAAAAGGCATAAGCTAGAAATACACTAAGCACATTCAAGCAAATCTTCATATTCTCTACATACAACTAACCATTACTATTTCTAGTCTATCTAAGCTCCCACACAAGTCATGAGTCATCTCAAGTTTTCCCAAATTTGCATACACTTTCATTGCATACATAGGATTGCATAACACATATTCAAATTGGGAGAACTACATTGACCTTGATCCCTCTTCAGAGTATTGTATGTAGGCAACGTACCCGCACATGGGGTGTGATCACACATTCAATGCATATTACACATTAACCCATTTTTTAAATTGATTCGAGATCACCTACCAAGTCTAAAGGGGAATTAGGACCCTAAAAGATAAAATTAATTGCACATATAGCTTCATGAATGATCAAGACTTGATATTTTAGACACAGGGCCTCTTGAAGTAACATAACAAAACCCAAAAAGCTTAGAAGAATCAGACCTAAAGGACTACATTGCCAAAAATAGGACTACAATGCTGGACCTTTAGGTGTCCCATTTTTGGCACTCTTATCTAGGTAAGAAACAAACTTCTAGGTTTTGTTTTTGATAGTTTACCTGGCTAGATCAATAATTTGTAGTTCTAGAATCCTCCGTCTCAACCCAGAATCAACTAAGTTTATTCTCTATCCCCTTGTTTACTATTTTTAGTAATTAATTGAGTACTTATAGATTTAGAAAACTATTAGATTAATTCAAGAACACTATATTTACTTCTTTCCCCTTTAATCTAGACCCCTTTACTAATTATGAAATTAAACTTATAGTTTCCCAAATTTAGTAAAACAATTGCCTTAAAGGAAAATATCATCTTGAGGCCAGAATGGGTGCTCCATCTCCTAACCAGGCATACTTAGATGCCAAGAATGTGATCCTAGAGGTTGGTCAACACCCTTGATGTGGTGGTGATGCTAGTTTTCAACCAAGAGGCACCAAATATAGAGATATCTAATTGTAGCTTACATCTTGACAATATTTCTTATCAATATTACTCGAGGTTGGAATTATTAAAAAAGGGTATCTAAATAGAATCCAAGGTTTTGGTTATGGGATTACATGTGAATTATACATACCTAGGTGTTGTAAGTGATGTATTTTGAGGTGGAGGTCTCAGAAGCATAAATGACTATTAGAGTCAAAGAACTTATCTCTTAACTACATCAAAGTTGCATTTTAGGATTGACCACTGAATCCTCTACCATGAGTTGGTCGATGATTTTCAATCCAAGGGATTCAGTTTGCAGGTAAAATAATTTGACATGCACGTGATGGTTATTTTGGTTTGTGTATATGATTACTATTTCCATTTTATGCCTGTCCAAACTTTGCCTAAAACATAATAATTTTTCCTTATAAGGATATGCCGTCTTGAGGCCATAATGGGTGCTCCATATCCTATCTGAACATACTCAGATGCTAATATTTCAGTACTAAAGTTTAATTTTCACCCTCGATGTGGTGGTGATGCGACTTTTTAGCGATGAGGCCCCAAAGATAGAGATATCCAACTATGGCTTGCATCTTGACAATATTTCTTAACAATGTTGCTTGAGGCTGGAATTATTGAAAAAAAGGTATCCACATGGATTATGAGGCCATGGATATGGAAATACATGTAAATTACACATCCTAAGGTGTTTTAAGTGATGTATTTTAAAATGAAGGTCCTGAAAATAGAAATGTCTATTGGAGGTAAGGAACTTATCTCTTACATACATAAAAGTTGCATTTTGAGGATTGATCATTGAATCATTTGCCATGAGTATTTTGATGATTTAAAATATTATGGATTTAGAGTGAAGATAGAGTAATTGAAAATTCATGTGATGGTTCTTTTGGTTCATAGATATGACTTATAGTTTCCATTTTACGCTTGTCCAATGTTTGGTTGGCTAAAAAATAACAATTTTGCCTTATAGGGACATGTCATCTTGAGGCCAAAATGAGTGCTCCATCTCCTAATTGGGTATAATCATATGCCAATAATTTGCTATTATAGGTTAATCACCACCTTCAACATGGTGGCAATGCTAGTTTTCAGCCATGAGGCCCTAAAGATAGAGATCTCCAATTATGGCTTACATCTTGACAATATTTCTTGTCAATGTTGTTCAAGGCCAAAATTGTTAAAAAAAGGGTATAATCATGGATTTCATGGCTGTATGTAATGGGATCATGATTCCAATCAGAATGTTGGTATGATTTTCCTTGACTTTGAAAAATATTATGAAATTGAGTGGCCATTTATTAATATTATACTTATGTCATTTGTCTTTCAGGACATATTTTGTAGAATGATTAGTACTATTTTAAAGGATGTTTCTATTGTGATTGAAATAAATGGTAATCTTACTTATACTATGAAGCTTAAACACTTCATCTATCAATATTTACCCCTTGCCCCTTCTCTATTTGTGATTAATGTTGAAGCTCTTCACTAGTTATTAAGAGGTGCTTTATTGGGATCCCATGTAAGTGGTATAACTCTTCTTAACAAGAATTATCTTATGGATGTGACCTTCAAAAATGATAACACTTTGTTACTTATCCTAAAAAAGTAAAAAATTCAATAGATTGCCTCTAGGTTAGATGGATAATGTTTTGCTTTTGGTTCTAAGGTTACCTATCATAAATCTATTGTTACTGGATCGGATGATTCCCCCTTGATTGGCTTACTTAACTTTTTGGTTGTGGAAAGTTCATAAACATCTAATGAGGTACCTCAGGATCCCTTTTAATCTATCCCATTCATTAAAATAAATGTGGGAGTGTTTGTATGTTAAAATTATCAAAAATATTTCTAATTGGTATGGGCACTTACTCTCCTTACTTGATAGAATCTCGGTTTGATATAAAATTTTGTATTATTATAGTATATATATATATATATATATATATTACTATCAGATTGGCCATGATCTTGGATCCTTGAACAAAATATTGAGAAAATCTATGTATAAAGCAATGAAATCATAGATAAATTGCAAACAAAGAAGAAGCTTATCTTCACATGATAATATTGAAAAATATAGCTATTTGCATAAAATCATATTAACCTAACATTCCAAAAATAAAAAATGGGGTACATATAGGGAAAATTAGGAAACGTGAGGAAGCCTCTAATTTTCCTAATTAGATAATTATATTAAAAATATAATTAGCCTATGTGACCCTTTTATAACTAACCTAAGGAAGCTTTATTGCCAAAGAATGGCCATAAGGCTATGTAGTCAAAATCCAATGGGAAAAATCACTACACTAACACCCCCCCTTAAGCGTAGCTTAGGTGAGATGGGAATTGGGTCCCAACATGAAAACCCTGATGAGGTACCCAAGTACATAGTGAAGAACCTTCATAGGAGTAAGGAGAAGGTGGAGCAATCCTAACCCCAATGAGAGCTCATAGATGAACAAATTTACTCTCTATGAAGGGCTTGGTTAGCATTTATAAAATTCACTATGATATTGGATAGTACTGAAGATCAATGACTTCCTCATTGATAAGCTCCTTGATGAAGTGCATGTGAATATCTATGTGCTTAGTCCTTTGATGGAGAACCAGATTCCTACAAATCTAGATAGTGCTTTGGTTGTCATAGTAGATAATTTTTGGCTTATAAAAATAGATGCCAAACTTAGTGAGAATCCCTTGAAGCTAGATTGACTCAGTAGTGGCATTGACAACCCCTCTGTATTCTACCTCTGTAGATGATAAACAAATTACATGTTACTTCTTGATTGACCACTTTATTGGACCTGAACCAAGTGAGAAACTATAGCCTAAAGTGGACTTTCAATGCTGAACATCTCCAACCCAATCTGAATCTATGTATCCAATCAAATCAACCTCTATTCCTACTTTTTAGTGTATCCCATAGTTGTGTGAACCCTGAATGTAGTAGTGCAGGATCCACTTAGCTACTTTTGAATGCATTTTATGTGGCTCCTACATAAGCTGGGAGACCATGCCAATTGCATAGGATATGTCAAGTTTAGTGTGTGTGAGATAGGTAAGATTACCCACAAGTTGCCTATATTGAGTTACAACAACCAATGGTGTAGGAAAATTAGCCTCAAGATTCACACCAAACAAGAAGGGAGTAGGAGCAGGCTTACAATTAGCCATGTTAAACCTCACAAGAAAATCAAGAGAATAGTTAGATTTTGATAAAGTTATCTTAGAGTCTAACTAAATGATTTCAATCTCAAGAAAGTAATGCAACAATCCCATGTCTGTCATTGAAAATTTGTTTGAAAGTGTAGTTTTCATTATTAAGATAGATGATCATGAGCTCCCTGTAATCAACAAGTCATCCACATAGAGAACTAGGATCAATAGAGAATCATCCTACCACAAGATGTAGACATTTGGATATGAGTGGCATCTGGTGAACTTGACTATGAGGAAAAAGGAGTCCATCTTGGCATACCATGCCCAAGGGGCTTGTTTGAGTCCGTAGATAGATTTCCTAAGTCTACAGACCAAAGATGAATCTTACATAAAGCCTTGTTGTTGCTCCATGTAGATATCTTCTTTGAGGTCACCATGTAGAAAAACACTCTTGACATCCATTTGGTGAACATCCCACTGATGTGTGGCTATGATGGATAGAGTGAGTCTAATAGACATCATCTTGGCTACAGGAGCAAATGTCTCAGTGTAGTCTATACTAGGCACCTAAGAAAACTCATTTGCAATCAGATAAGCTTTGTACTTGTCAACAAACCCATATACAACATACTTAGTTCGATAAACCCATTTGCAATGGACTAATTTTTTTTCCTTTAGGAAGAGGGACCAAGCCCCATGATTTGTTCCTGATTAAGGAACTATAGTCCTCCTACATAGTAGAATCCCATTCTAGAATTCTAGATGCCTCATGAAAGGTTTATGGATATGAGGCAATGGCTAATAGGCATGTGAAGTCTCCTAAGACTATAAACGTATATGCCTTGTATCTGATATATTTCTAACCTATTTTCCAGCACTTTGAAGTGTCTATCTGGCCCAAGTGGGACTGAAATTGTATGAGATTGAAGAATCAAGAGGTGAGTCGTCATCATCTAAAGTGTGAATGTGAGATGGAGGAGGAGAATCCTAATAATTGATCTCATCACTTGAACATGAATAAGAAAAATCATCCTAATCATCTAGAGTATTTTGAGGTGGATCCAAGTCACTATTTGAGGTGGAATCAATTTCTAGTGAGACTTTTGAAGAATCTGGAATGCCAGTAGTGAGTTCAAGTAGTTCCTCATGAAAATTGACACTCCTTTCAATGAAAAACTCATGAGTTTTAGGATAAATAAACTTGTATCTCTTAGTACCCTTTGCATACCCCATAAAGATACAAGACTAACTCTGAGGATCCATTTCCTTGCATTTATTCTTGGGAATACAGGCCATTACTGGCAATCTAAACACTCAAAAGTGATCTACTACAGGCTTGTGACCATCCCAAACTTTAAAAGGAGTTATTCCTTTCAAGGTTTTATGTGGAACATGGTTTTGAATATAGCATGCACATTTGATTGCTTCATTACAAAATTGAGGAGAAAGAGACTTTGATTAAATCATGTAGTTGGCTATTTCCTTTAAAGTATGATTCTTATGTTCGGCCACACCATTCTATTGAGGACTATATGGAAATTTGTGTTGCATCTTAATCCCCTCTGATATGGAAAAATGCTCAAACCTATTGTTGACATACTCCCCACCATTATCATTCCTTAAGATTTTGATGAAATAGTCTGACTGCTTCTCCATAAGTGCCTTGAAATCCTTAAAGTGATCAAATAAATCTAACTTGTTTTTGAGAAAAATCACCTAGGTGTACCTTGAAAATTCATCAATGAATGTGAGCATGTATTTAGTCTTATTGAATGAAGGTTTTAGAAATGTACCTACTATGTCACTATGGATAATTTCTAGATTTTGTTCAGCTCTCCTTGCTTTTCCCTTGTCATAGTTATCTTCTGGATGCTTTCCAAGAATGTAGCCATTGCATAGGTCATCTGAGAATTTGACTTTAGGAAACCCTAAAACCATGTCCTAATGACTGAGTTGATTTAGGTAATGATAGTTTAAATAGCCAAACTATTCATGCCATAGTTTGCTCACTCCATTTGCATGAGTAAGCAGTGCACTAGAGGGCTGATCTAGGGCAAATTGTGAGAAGGTATATAGCCTAGACTGATGATTGGCCTTCCCATGAGCCACTGTGGTGTCATTATGTAGCTCCTTGATAACCACTAAATTAGGTGTGAACTCAACTCACTTTCTTGCACCTATGTGAGTGATTTGGTAAACTGATAAAATATTGGTGGATAGTGAAGGAACACACAAAACATTATTGAAGGTCCCATCACTTACTTCAATCGATCTTCCACCACTAAATTCTATTGAAGTGTCATCACCCATGAGAATTGAAGGCACATAACATGGCTCTATTTTTAAAAATAGATCCTTTGAGGAGGCCATGTGATAAGAAACACTTGATTAAATAACCCAAGGTGAAGGCTGAGAAGCTACTGCAACAAGTACCTTGCCCTTGTTTGTACCCTTTTTTCTATCTTTAGCCTTTACAAAATCTTTTGCATACATTTTCTGAGTTGAGGACTCAAGAACATTGATTTTATTCTTCTCAAACATCTTAGTCAAGGTGTCAATCTTTTTCATGTATTGAGATTCATCATGCCTAAGTTTCTTACAAAAGTTGCATTTGATTTTCTCCTTAGATTTACCACTTAAGGACTCATTTGATGATGCCTTAGGCTTGGCATCTGATTTCTAATTCTTCTTATGCTCATGATCTAGTTTAGACTATTTCTTCTCTTGTTTGCCACTATTAGAAGGCTTTTTCTTATCCTAATTGACAATCAAGGCATGTGATTTTGAAGACTTTAGTGCACCTATTTGAACCAACTTATCTTGCTCCCAGGTCATATCAGCAACAAAATCATCAAATGATGGCATTTTCCAAGTGGATCTAAGTGCAAATTTGGTAGCATGAAATGTAGAGACAAAAACTGAATAATCGTGACCCAATTTTGTAAGCATGAATAAAATCAACTGGTCATCTATTTTCTCAATGCCACATTGTTTCAACTATAGTCTCAGTGATTTAAACTTTGTAAATAAGTCTTGTAGGGTGTCATAGTCACCTAGGCTCAATGTGATGAGATCATGACCCTCATGATGTCTTACACTCTAAAAAGCTTGTCTAAAATGGTCTAGACTTCATTGAGAGTTTTTATAGATATAATATGAAATATAAGGTTAGGAGACATTGACAAACATAAGAACCCATAGGCCTCATCACATCTATTTTACCACTTAACCTTTTCTGCATCTATAGATGGCTCAGTTTTCTCACCCATAGTGATCTGATAGAGTCTTTTACCTCTCATGGTGAGCTGCATTTTAGATTTCCATTAGAGATAGTTAAATGGTGTGAGTAGTTCAATGTTTAGATCCATTAGTGTAGATTAGCTTGAGATAATTTTAAGAATTGAAATGAAAGCAAAGAAAAGATTTTACATAGTACAAATACCCCCTTGAACTATCAATAAGACCCCCCCTTAAGTTATAATACAACACACACTCAATATTGGACGTCAGGCACCATCGAGAATGTGTCCATGAGCAATTAGTGTGAGAGAGTATGAGAGGGACATCGGGCACAACTGATAATGCATCTAAGAAGAAAGGTAAAAAAGGTTTGAATTTGAGTTTTAAGCCATTGCACCATGAAAAAAATGAATTTTTTAAAAGGTCCAAAATAATATCACCAATGCATAGAGATTAAAAAAATATGCACTTAAAAAAAAATAGCACCCAAAAAAGAGTTACGTATTGAAAATTATGGCACTTACAAGTTCTTACTTCACATATTCCTAGACCTTTTCCAAAAATGGAATTTTTTTTCTAGACTTTAGCTCGCAGAAACCTGAAGTCTTTAGCTCACAAAAACCCAAAGTCTTTAGCTAGCAGAAACGTAAAGTCTTGAGCTTGCAAAAACCCAAATTGGTTTATGGGAAAGTAATTCAAGTTTTTGGACCTTGATTACTTAACTTCTCAGATTGCAAGTAAAGCAACTTCTAAAACCTGATTTGGTGTACACATGATCAGACTTATCAAACAACTTAACTTAAAAAAGTGAAGTTACTCACTGTTGAAAGTTTGAGTTGGTTTGCTTGCTAAGTAACAACCATCTGAAAGTCTAAATTGGTCAGTGAACTCTCCAAATCATGCAACTTGAAGTTGATCAACTATTGAGCTGAAGTAATGATCACCTACATATCTAAGTAGCATAGAGGTTTTATGGCATGCAAATCAAGGAAAGTAAAAAAACATCCAAAAACTTTAGCTATGAATTTTTTTAAAGAGACCCATTTGAGATTTGGACCCAAGGAAGAAAACCCATAAGGCATTTTTGCACAGTAACACAAAAACTATAGATTTTCATTGAAAATTAAAAATGAGGCCTTTTGATGCCAAAAATGAGAAAATTTTGACTATTCCAGAACTAGGTCAAGTTTACTATCGATCCTAAGGTTTTGATACCTTTTAAAACCAATGGCATATTTGGTTTTGAAATATAAAGCTTCAGTAGAAAGCTTTGTACAAATTCTCTAAGGAATCCCACTAAACCCTTATTTTTGCTGAAATTATGAATGTATCAAGATTTCACCACAAAGACTATTGTAATATTGGCAAAAATGGCTCTAATACCATGTCAAATTGGCCATAATCTTGGATCCTTGTACATAACATTGATAAAATATATGTATAAAGCAATGAAATCATAGATAAATTGTAAAAGAGGAAGAAGCTTATCTTCACACAATAATATTGCAAAGTATAGTTGCTTGCATAAAATCGTATTAACCTATCTAACCTTCCAAAAAAAAAAGGGTATATAAGAAAAATTAGGGAAACATGAGGAAGCCTCTAATTTTTCTAATTAGATAATTACATTAAAAAATATAATTAGCCTATGTGACCCTTTTATAACTAACCTAAGGAAGCTTAATTGACAAAGAATGGCCATAAGGCTGTGTAGGCAAAACCCAATGGGAAAAATCACTACACTAACAATTACTCCTCTTATTGGATGTTCAACATATTTTAATTTGAAAAACTTCATAAGATTTTTAGATATTTTATTTAGTCTAACAGTAATGGTAACATAAAAAGGTATGTTATTACATGGGATTTATGTTGTAAACCCAAGGTGATGGGTGGGCTTGAATTAAAAAATTTGAGAGTTCAAGGCATTAATATTTCATTTAAATGGATTTTAAGAGCTATAAGGGGGAATGAGTTGTGGAAATTCCTTGTAAGACATAATATTCTAAGGGAATTTCCTAGTGGGAAACCTCAATGGAAGGTGTTACATATCTCTAACCTTTTATTAATTATTTCTTAGTTAGGGTTTTAGGCACTCCTATGTTTTTAATCTTTATGGAAATAGTGAGAAATGGTGAAACATATGATGATTGTTAAACGAATTTTTAGTGTTTTGGGTTCTATAATTGAAAGTTACAAGTTTATTTGGTGGAATCTTAAGGTGAAAAATTATCCCCTCACCTTGACTAAGGGTTGCTCTACATTTTATTGGTTTTCCAAAGGTATCAAGACATTCAGTGACCTTAAATTTCATGGGGGTTGGGCTTATTGGGATAAAGTTATATCTAAATTATAGATCCTTGATTCCCATCTTAGAATATTCTCTCTTTTGAAGAAATATCTCCGAAATTTGAATTATTGCTTTGCTAATAGAACTTGATGTTGAATTGTGGGATAACATTAAATGGATCAAAGTGCCAAATATTGAAGAAGTTACTATTAGGAAGATTCATTTTAAGATCCCATTTTATGAATATATATATCTTGGATTTAATTAGAAGTTGTCATGAGTTAATCCTTTTTATAGTTGTAAATTTAGATTTAATATTATATGGTTGTCTTGCCTTAATCCCAAGAAATCTTGATTTAGATGATTGTTAATTGATAGTAAACTTGTTAAGTCTAGTTTTGGTAAACCTTTTTATAATCTATATGGTGGTCTTGAATTTAATGAACATGTTTTAGTTTATGTCCTAATGATATTACTATTTTGAGTAATCGCTTTAAGGCCTGGTCAAAACTATTCTCTTGTGATATTATGTCATTTAATATTGATTTTGGTTATGTTTATCCTAAAAATAAAATCCATGTTTTTTTATAATAAGCAATGGATTGTATTCTCCACTAAAAATTTATGGTTCCTATGACAACAAATAAATATTGATGTTTTTCAATTCCAAAGCAGGATGCTTACTAACATTTTCAGAGATGTTATTGTGCACGTTATCTCTATGCAGGTTTTCTTGAAGCTTAAAGTTACTCAAGAGGAAATGAAGAAGCTTATAAGAACTAGTATGATGAATATAAATTATTATTACATTATGGATACCAGTGGTTATCCAAGACATAGTCCCCCGTTTGACTAAATAAATATCCACTCAATTGTTGTGGATGTAAATATTTTGGAGATTAAGTGGGATATAATGAAAGATGCTTATTTTGAATAAGACTCTAACCTTGATCCTAATTTGATTGGTGTTTCTATAATTTTTATATTAGTTCCAAATAAGGAACAACTAATAATATTGATGTACTTCTTAACATATTACATGCCTCTCTAGATAATAATGAACAAATTAAAGACAAAAGTGATAATTACAAGTCATCCAATTGTGATAAAGTTATTATGGCTATTGTTTTAGATAGGGACAAGTTATCCATACAAACAAAAAGGTATTATCATCACTTTGTTGATATAAATGCTTTACCTATGGATGGATATGGTGGTTTTCTACCACCTAACATAGAATAATTCATTGAAGGAAATCTTAATAATTTTTTGTTGAAACTCTAAGACTTTATTGATAAAAGAGGTAGGGATGGGAAAGATAAATTATTGGAGATGGTACATGGTATTAAAATGAGTCATGTTCTTACACGGTTGGTTGATAAGAGTTCTTTAAAGTTGGAAGGTGGCCTTGATCAGAATATTCATGATTATGTAATGGATGTTGATAATGGAGTTGATCAATTGGGACCTGGTATTGAGAAAAATCACAAGGGACCTAAAGATGATGTTAGTGTTTATTTGATATTATTTCTCCTTGGTGTGGACCCCCTTTTTTAATATTGTAAATGTATTTACATGGCTTGGTGGCTATTTATTTGATACTACTTTTTTGGTGGTTATAACTCTATTGGAGCATGCATAATTTTGGTATAATTTTTCTAGTTTTATTGCTTCTATTTAATCATATAGTATTTTTTAAACAATCTTAAAATATTAAAATAAAAATAAAATCTACCTATCATATTATGTAAAAATTTAAAAATATTTAATGCCAAAATAGTGTATAAACTATTTTCAAAATTACCAAAACTTAAAAAAATAGAGAGTATAATGGGTTTTAAAATTTGAATAAAATATCATTCCCACATTCCTTTCATTCAAATGAGAAGAAATTATTGGGAATAACCAATAATAAATGGATTGGGATTTGGAAGTTAAGATAAGACAAGCAACACCATTATCACCTTATTGATTTGAAACATAATTTATAGTTTTAGAGGATATAACAACATTAAAATAATAATAATAATAATAGAAAAATAAAAGAAAACAAATTACGATAAAGTTTAAGAATTTAGGTTTTATTCCATCATAATCCCCTTTAATCAATATAATCATTTGGTTCCAAGTATCTAGGGTTGTTACTACTAACTTTAAAAGTATGATTTCCAATTTTTAGGGTAGTATTCATATTTTTCACATGGTACAAGGGTGATTTTAAATTGTTGAAAATGTTGAATTATCACATGTATTTACTCTAGAAGGAATCCCATCTTCCAATATCTAAAATTATATTGAATTCCAAAATGTATGTAACATAGATACCTAATTTTGGTATAACACTAGTTATTTATTATGATATTAGGGTGTTTATGTATTTATGGACCATTGGTTATTATTGGAGCTCTTTCTTATATCTTGAGATAATTGAAACACATCATACATATTTTCTCTCTCTTTATGACTCAATTCCTCTCTATGTGTTTGTTTTATCGCTTTATTCTTCTCATTTTATCTTTCTTGAGTATTTTCTAAGTCTCTAGATTTGATTTCCTCTATCATATTACTGATCTGGAAATGAAATGTAAAACATATCACAATCTAGATATTTCTAGTTGGTTTATAAATCATTTTCCCTTCATAAATGCAAATTATGGTTTTTGTTAAGTTTAAAAAAATTATAATCTACCAATTAAACATTTTGGAACCCATTGCATAGTTGTTATTAGAAAGGTAGTAGAATCTAGTTTCTAAAACATTTGAAAAATTTGAAAAATATTTTGGCATGCAAAATTTATGGAAAAATGTGACATGAGGTCTAATTGTCTTGATTTTAGTGAAAAGTTTAGTTTAGCATGTTTTCAAAAAATAAATTCACTTTTTAGAGTGGAAAGGGTTTGAACTTGGAACTTCTATAAAACTAGTGAGTGTATTCCACAAAACAATATCTTCCATTTCACCATTGCGATAAGCTTGAATTAATTTTTTTTATATGGCATTTATTGTATATTTTTGGACTTTTTGGATTTTGAACATATGATCTTTCTACTAGATAAGAATCCTTTTACCAAAAAATACAATCTATAAATTATCCTATGCAATTATTTGGAAAATATAATTAAGAACTTGTATATAACCCATTTTATTGGAAAAAACTAGTATATTTATTAATTAGAATGTAAGAAGGTTAATTACAAGGATAATGCATAATAAAAAGGGTGGTTTTTGGTATTCATGACCAAAAATAAAATCCAAACAAAACAAGACTATAAACTAAATTACTAAAAAATTACCGACATAAAATAATTCAAAACACCAAGAGACTCAAAACAACATATTAACAAAATGCATTAACAATTTTGAAAAATTAAGAACATGTAGCAACAATCAAAGGAGGAAGTGGTGGATCATTTTTCTGAGGAAAATCAACCTAATAAAAGGGATCTCTTAATGGTAGATCAAAATTCACCCACTCATAATGAATATTATCTAGCCAAGCCAAAGGAAAGGGCACTCCCCACCCAGGTAGTGGAGGAAAAATTATCCCAGTTTGATCACCACCACATGCTAGGGAAGTCCAATAACATGACTAAATAGAATCTTTGACACATGGTTGATGACTTCACTATAACATTTAGACCATTAAAAATCACCTTATAAATTCACCTTTAAGTCACATATGTTAAAATTATAACCCTTAAATCTAATTTAAAGTCACATGTGGGAGGCATCTCTAGAGCATGATGTTAGGCTTTATTTAGGAAGCCTTACTTTAGAAAACAATGTTAGGGTGACCTATATAGAAAATTTATAAGTGACATTAGGCTATTTTAAGAAGGGATGTTGGGATGATTTACAAGGTGATGCTAGGGTGCCTTGGGTGAAATGTTGGGGATATTTCAAAGGTGACATAAGGATGGATTAATTGATGAATTTAATTTGACTTTATGTCAGGGTTGACATTGGGATGAATTAATTAACAACTTTTGGTTGACTTAATTTGTGATTTTATGTCCATATTTATAGGTTGACATTGAGTTGCCCCTAAATGCAAAAATTAGGCAATATAAATCCTCTTAAAGACAATCAAAATAATCTAATGTCATTTTAGACTTGATATGCCCTAATGAAGTAAACTATGCAACTAATTGATCTATTTGTTTCATGGGGAAAAATTTAGGGAATATGGAGCACCCTAAACACATTTTCAATAACTTAGTTACATTTGGAATCAATTTTCCATACTTGAGTGCCCAACACAACCAATCATTTTATTGGTTGTATGCGGCACAAAATTAGGGCATATCAAGACCTCTAAACACAATTATGACTAAATAATGTAATTTTACCCTCAATATGACCTAATCAATTGTCTTATGCAACTATTCAATCCATTGGTTTCATAGGGCACTCCATTAGGGTATATTAAGGCCTGTTAAACTTGACTAGGATAACTTAATGTTATGTTAGACTTGATTTACCAATTGAGTTCCTCATGCAACCAATTACTTGATTGGTTGCATGGGCCACATAATTAGGGAATATAGATCTCACTAAACCTAATGCAACAACCTAATGTCATTTTAGATTTGATAATCCCTAATTTTCTTCATGCAACCAAATGATAAATTAGTCGCATGGGGCACATAATTAGTCCACATTAGTTACCCTAAAGATAATTGTTGTATCCTAATTCATTTTACACTTGATACACCATAATTGAGTGCCCCATGCAAATAATTATTTAACTGGTTGCATGGGGCACACATTTGGAACATATCGATCACCCTAAATAAATTTGAGACAAACTAATGTAGTTTTTGACCCAATATTCCTAAATTGAGTGCCTCATATAACCAATCCATCCATTGGTTGCAAGGGGAAGTCTATCAAGGCATTTCAATCTGCTAAACAAATTCATGACATTATAATGTCATTTTAGACCCAATATGCCTTAATTGAGTGCCTCATGTAATTGATAAATCCATTGGTTACATAGGGCACACAATTAAGGCATATAAATATATATAAACACAATTACAATAGCCTAATTTAATAATAGACTCAATATGCCCTAATTGAGTGCCATATTCAACCAATTGATCCATTGGTTATATGGGGCACTTGATTATGGAATATCAAGCCTCCTAAATGCAATTGTGACAACCTAATGTAAGTTTTGACCCTCTATGATGTAATTTAATGCCCCATTAAATTAATCAATCCATTAGTTGTGAGGGGCACATAATTAAGGAATATCAATCCCCCTAAGACATTTACGACAACCTAATGTCATTTTAGACTCAATGTGCCCTAATTGAGTGTCATGTGTAACTATACACACCTAGTGGCCCTATGTCATCCCATCCCAGTCCCAAGCACCTTGACCTATTTTTCATAGTTTTTGCTCATTTTTGTGATCCAAGGACACTAGTGCAGTCCATGACACTAACATGATGTGCTAGTGTCTAGTTCAATGATAGTGTCCAACAATCACTTTTCCTATGATTTTTGGGTCCTAACCCTTCCTTGAGTATTCTCTTATGGTTTTATCTTTATTTTGCATCTTGTTAGTTAGAAAATAAAGGTATTACATTCAAATCAAAGTTCATTATATATAAAGAGCCTCACGAGGTATTTAACATCTAACACTTACTACTTTCACACATTACTAAATAAAATTAGTCAGTATTATAGCTTGACACATTGCATATTACTTAGAAATCAAACATAGACTTGTATGATTGATCAAATAACCTCATAAGTGAAAGTCATTCTATCATACCATGCACATTGGTTATGTAGTTCCCTAAGGGATAACTACATATGATCTGAGACCCTTATCATTGGGATTAATGTAGGAAATGGTTAAGACAATAGGGGTTCTACATCACATGATCATAGCATCCCACAACCTAGTTTTTATCTTCCTTTTGAATTTTACTTCATTTTTGTTTCATGTGTATAGGTGTTCATTAGGTTTTGTAAAATATTTTATAAAATAGTGACATAGATGAAGGATCAAGAGCTCAAAATTTACCTACAAGTCCCTGAAACCCTCCTTCAACTTCCATGGAAGTCTCACATAGAGTGTCCATAGAAGGACATTAGTGCTGTATTGGACACTAGCGTTGCTATGTTACTATCCTCCTAATTGCACTATCATCTGAAGGCAATTTTTAACCCTAGTTATAAAATCAAATATTCTTGACTGATCTTCAATCTTGTTGTAGCCTACCTGACCTCTAAAAATGCATGTTTCACCCCAAATAAGTCAATGTTCCCATTGTGTTTACGTTTCATTTAAATTAATTTGATATATCTATTTGGAATATTTGTTTAAATTTTACCCCTGTACCTATCCCCTTTAAAAACCTAGGATTTACATGTCTACATCCTAAATAGTTAAAACATTTGGTAAACCCAACTTACTTTGAATATTTCTTAAATCCCTACTTCCATTCTAGGGTTTTCCTTCTACATTCTTGTGTACTAAATGAGGGTTATAAAATTTTGATTTTTTCATAACCTAACTGATCCAAATTAGTCCTTTAATAGGGTTTCATTAATTAAATAAACTTTAGATTTTCCCCACAAAACCTTCAAAACCGTAGATCTGTATACTAGTACCTATACATCCAAGTATTAGCCCTTAGAGATTCAAATAAAATTCTATTTTTTCAATGCATTGGGATAAATATTTAGCATATCTATGTTAGTTACATTCTACCTATTGTACACTTTTTGTTCACTATTTACATTCTCTTTTTTGGCAAGTTTAAAATCACATCCAATAAACCTATTACCCATCACCTAGTTGATGAAATTATAACCTTTTTTCATAATTATAAGAATGAATGGAAAAAATTTCAAGATTTCACATTAGCACATGATAATGATTTCATTTATAATGATGATGATTATTATTATTATAATGATGGATATGATGATTAGTATGAACATGAGAATGAAAGTGTTGTTGAGGATGTATTAGATGCATCTTCATCTCTTTCCTCTCCTTCTTCTCCTACTTCTCAAAATAAAAATAAAAATATAATTCAAAAATAACCTCTTGTTGGTAGTGATTTGTTCCAAGGTGATCCTATATTTTCAATCACTTTTGCTACCTCCTTATTCAAATTAAAATAATATAAGTGTAATAAATGAAATCTACTTTTGCATGATTCAAGTAATATACAAAAGAGCAATGCATCTTCTTTATGCTTCTTAGTTCAATTTGAAAAATAATGTATAAATGATATTGCACCTTTTACCGATGCACAAAATAAAGTGGATGAAACCATTTTATCATGTTATTTTACATTCCAAGCTCAACACAATGATTCTTTGAATTTTTTTGATAATTCAAATATCTCTAACTCTTCTCCTACATGTTATATTGTGCCAAATGAAAACATGATTGATACTTATTCTACCCTTGAGTCCAATATTAAATATAAAATGCTAATTCAAATTATAGTATGCCTTATATTAAACACAAATGAACCTATACTTATGTTCATTGTTTACACAATTTAATTTTACATGATAATAATGTATCTTCTAGTCCATTAACATGTGATACTTCTTTGTAAACTAAAAAAAAAAGAGATACCAATGAATATCACTTAATCCCCCTTAATATAGTATAACCCATTTATAATTGTAACCTACACAAGGGTGATATTCCATTTATCTCTCCCTAGGTCCAATCTATCACCCCTCCAAAAGTTATGGAGTGCAAACCAACTTCCCTAAAAAGGTCCCTGATGCAGTGTACCAATGGCTAAAATTAATAATAAGATTCAAGAATTAAACTAACCTATTGATTATGTTAATATACCTTCACCAGAAGTACTATCTTTGATGCATACCATGTGTGATTTACAAACACAAGTACAACATCTCACTTTAGATAATAAAGCATACCACTCTTAGCTAGATTCCAATGCAATCTATAACAATCATATGCCAAGTATAATATTCACTACAAAGTTATGAAAGTAGTTTTAGATACCAATATTACCAAAGGTAAATGGACATGGAGACCCATAATTTTATCTTCAAGCTTATGGGAAATCCATGACACATGTCACTAATAATTTGACTCTACTATAATTATTTCCATAGTCTCTAGAGGGTGAGGCATTCAATTTGTTTCATCATTCAATCCATAGTGGTTAATTACATATATTTAATGAGTTATAATAATTCTTTATCATGCACTACATACATAATAAAGGACCTTGAGTCACATATGAGAGGTTGCCTTCACTACACCAGGGTAAGACAGAAATAATGAATGATTACATTCTATGGTTAAAATCATGCATTAAATAATTGATATATCATCCAAAAGATTTAGAGGTACAATACATATTTTTATAGGTCTCATATTCATTATTAAATATAAATTGATATATGATACATCCAAATCATTTTGGCATATATGTAACAAAAATAATGCATTAGAATATAAGTTGGGACTAGTTGAGATAAATTCAGACATAGATTTGGATTTGGATCTCCCACAACCACAATCATCAAATATGGTAAAATCACCTAATACATATATGAGTAAGGAAAATAGGGAATATACCAACCAATCAAGATACTCAATAAAGGCAAATAACCACTTTACACAACATCTTCTAAAGTGGATTGAGCACAAGGCAGTGATAGTGGGACCATACAATTTTTAGATAGGGATAGGCCTCATGATATTTTACTTACATTACTAGAAAAAGGAATGATCACCCTTATTCCTACTCAGAATCATCTAACAAATCATTTCCATATAATAATAAACAAACCATATTACAACTATCATAATCAATGGACATTGGGATAATAATTATTATGCACTTATAGATCATATTTACCAATGTATTAACAGAGGCATTATAACATTCATAGAGGGGGCATTGACATATCCTTCTCTAAACTCTCCTAGATCACACTCCTCTATGAGTGGGTTATCCTAGGATTTTCCTTTTTAAGAACCATTAGTTACTCATCACATGGGCCATGTGGTTTCTAGGACACCTACTTATGTGAGATCTCATACGCCACAAATTTAATAGAGATGGAAACTAGTTCATAGAGATCAACATACTTATAGAAGCATGGTAAAAAATGGAAATAAATACCACCACTAGTTTTATTTCAACCACCAATTAAGATATTTGGTCACAATCACAAAGATCAGAACACATTTTTAGTATGGAAACCGATTAAGCTATTTTATATGGAGTTTACACATCTAACTATAAGTAGTGCACCATGAGCAGTATAAATTCCAAAGTATAGTTTTATGCTTACATAACATGAGTATTATGGTTACTTTTTTAACATGCCATCCAAATTTAGATAGTGCAAGCATCATTCACATGATCCACATTCAAGCATACTATGATACTCCTATAGCAAATATAAATAATAACTAAGAATTAACAACTAAAAATTAACATTACTAATATGATATACATATCTATTCCAACATCCATACCGATATGATCAACCAATTACAATTCCCTATCTGAATAAATACATACATATATCTAAACATAAGCAATAAATACAACCAAAACACTTACTCAAGTAAACAATTCCACAAATTAAAATGCTAGATAACACAATAACCATATAACTAAAAGTCTATTTATATACATGATTCAAAAAAAATTTTAATATAAAAATATATAATCACTCAATAATTAGAGTTTGGTCACCAATACCACCCTCCTCACTCTCACTCTCAAATGCATCAACACTAGAACTAGATTCCCTCGCATCCCATCAAGATCTTGATCGAGGCCTACATCTCCTCTCTATCCTATAGTATTTCCAAATTATCCATCACCTCCACATGTTATCATTGTTGATGAATGTAGTCATCCATGATCTTACCACTTTCCCCATCTAAAACATCAGGTGGGGGCATAGATCACCTTTGCATCTTAGCACATGCCTCATCTCTATCAGTATCTACTCACCTATATGCTAGAGTGGAAATTCCCTCTCAATCAAATAGATGCACGTCAATGCCCGTAACTCATATGGACCTCTCTAATAGCCCACCATCCATAACATCATTAGGGATATGTTCTATTAGCTCTCATATCATAGCCTTAATAATGGTATCCCATTACTCATCATATCTTGGACCTACACACACCAACATAATGCATTAGATATTTAATTCAATAAGTCAAACACTAAATTAAACAAAACATATAAATTCATAATGACAATGTACCTTTAGCTCCCTAATGGGCTTTAGATCTAATACCTCCTTCATGATAGCTCCATATCCAAGAAATAGTGGTGGCCATATATGTTGCCTCCACCATACTATGTAGGAATCAATTAATCTTACATCATTTTCATCTGATACATCTTATACTTGATCTCACTCCATCATCATAATTGGAACCAACTTAGTAGGTGTGGGTCTTGTCCTACTACTCAGCCTCATTGGTGACTGAGAAATCCTCAACTACACCCATGGCGCTAGTGGCACATCTTGGATAACTCCAAATGTTCATGTCACTTGTTCAAACTAAAATTTATAAAATACATTGAAATAATGGTCATGCAACCAATAACTCACTGATACCCACCTTAACTCCACACCATCCGTAGGCCACCCCTAAAATCTCCTATAGGGTCTCAAAATAATATTTGTAATTGTCAACCAATCTAACACATATCAGTAATGCATCATGGTCCTAGAGTTCATTCATGTCATACTGGTTAATCTCTTCAAAAACATATATGGTTAAGCCTAATCCATCCATAAAAACCCCTCTAATCTAGCCAATGTAATATACTCATAAGTCTAATAGTGTAATAGTGTCAAAGACCCATTTACACCTATGCATAGCTACTAAGTAAAAAGGTACAAATATCGACATAAGTGGGCTAGCATAGTGAAAACCCATGAGTATATAGTCCCATGCTATTATATATCCTACAGTATACCATTTATCCTATATGAGATAGATTCCCCACTCCCATCCACAATGATAAATGAAGCCAATATTAATACGAGAAACTTACAAAACTATGGAACATTAGTCATAACAATCAAATATAATAGCATTACATTGATTATTTCTAGTCGATGGGTCCCCATAGGTGTAGCTTCAAATTACCTAGCAGCCTACTCTATAGCTCTATCCCTAATAACCTCATATAACACTACCCTCTAACTAGTAATGGGAAATCTAAATATCCTATAGACATCCTACAATGTCATAGTGATCTTCCTAGTGGGAAACTAGAATGTGCAATTATCATCGATCTACCTCTGACACAACACTATCATCATATGAATGTCTCAGGGCATTATAGCAAGTGGTGCCACATGGCCCAAACTAGCTATATCAATCACTTCCCTCTCATCATTTGTTAAGGGTACCCCATAAATAGTCCATCATCTAACCACTTAGAACTCCATCATACATGTATTTGCCTATAAAACATAATAAAATATGGCATTAACATCTATCAAGGACAAATAAACATGTAGTAACAATCATAAAGCATAAAATAGAAGAAAAATTGGAAAAAATAGCTCTAGTGGACACTAGCACTACACCTTGGATAGTAGTGTTAGAATGAGGACAATATCACTATAACCTAGAACACTGGTACCATACTGATGACACTAGCATGGTCCTCTAAAATGGGGCCCTAAACTATCAAATTTTCAATAAAAATAATGAAAAATATAATAAATATGTCAAAAGTAGGGAAAATGACAATTTCCTTACCAAAGTAATCTCCTTGTCAGCCTGGATGAGTGCCTCCACCTCCTTGTAGTAGGTCACATTCATTCTTCATCTCCTCAACATGTTTTTAAGATTAAAAATACTATTTATCTCAAGTTAATTGATTTAAATGATTCTCAAACCAATCAACCAAACTATTTAATCCATATTTTAAAATGCCACCTACCTAAGGTTGACTTTGTGCACAAATTTCACCAACCAACACCAGATTATTCCAAATGAGATATCTCAAGAACCATAGCTATGATTTTTGATTTATTTATTGTGCATGCTACTTGATCATGACATCCCCCACACCATTCCACTTATATTAATATTCTAATCAAATTGACTCTATAAAGTGAAAAAACATACATTTCCTTAACAAATTCATTATAGGCCATAGGCCTATATTGGTCTAAGTTTCCAAATAATTCTCCTAAAAACTTAAAATTAATCAATCATATGTTCATATTAGTAAAACCAACTATTACTAACATGCTTACTCACATCACTTTTGGTTTGACACCCTTACCATAGTCTTGACTCTCTCGCTGAAAGGGGGCATACAAACACTATTCACACCAAGTTAGATACCTAGATATATAGTCGTTCATATACCTAGATATATAATGCTTTAGGTATGTAATACCCCTTATGTTGAGATTATTTTTACTATTGAATTAGCGTGTTATATGATGCAATATTATCTCCCCTTACCCTTGTGTTTAGATTATATTGTCTTGGGGCACTTTTTTTTGAATTTCTTTATCAATTCTAGTTAGGTTAACTACATATTTGATATCAGATGATAAAGTACTTTATAACCCTATTTATTTTACCATGATTACAATCGACACAATTTTTTTTCATATATCTTGTTGAGACATGTTTTATGTGTTTTGAAACTAGATCTATTACATAGTCCTTTGGACTGAGATAAGTTTCTTTATATTATGAGATGCTATGTTTCATTACATGAAAACAATCATATACTAAGTAATATGATTATATTCATTGTGAAATCATTATATTTGTATCATATTACTTGCCCTTATCATTATGTGTATATTATCTAAGGAATTAGTAACGATCAACTATTAATGTTATGTCATGTCTTGTCACAAGAGGTTATTTTGAACAAAAAGATATTATATTTAAATAATCAAGAAAGTATTAACAAGGGTGAAATATATTATTTTAACATTTAATTTTATTATTATATTTAATTGAGGAATTGATAATTCCCTCATATAATCTAAGAAGTCCTTGTCCATATAATTTGTTTTATGTGTTCATTATTACTTAGGACTTATAATTTAACTCTTTTTATTATACTTGAGATCTGAGTTTCTCAATCACTATATATGGATTTTGTTTGTTATTTAATAAATGATAATTATTATTTTATCTATGTGGGTATGAAATAAGAGAGAGAATGGGAATTGTTATATAAGTGGAGGAATAAATGATAATCAAAAGTGATTTTGACAACCAATAAGTGTAAGTGGGAGAGTTAAGCATAGTAAATGTGGAAGCATGGGCAAGGCAAGTTTTTAGTTTTGCTAATAAAGCATATGTTCAACTCATTGTAATGTTATACTAACCATAATCATGGTATTCACACCCTTATACACCTACCTTTTTAAGAAAGTCAATGAATTGAATTAAAGATCATGACATATAGGTAAAACACATGCTTAAATGTCTAAGTGGAGACAAAGTGGGTAAGGAAAGAGTTATCATCTTTGAACAATAATTTATATGATTGGACATAATGTGCCATAGTATATAGAGGGGGGTTTTGATAAAGGAACTATTAGTTTCATCCAAGAGATAGAATGAGAATGCCATTTTGAGGAAGGTGCTCATGGCAAAGTCGATGTATGTGAGCTTAGAGTAGCAGGAGAGAAGGAGCTAAAGTGAACATGAGAAGAAGGGAGGAGTTGTCATATTAGGGGGCAAGGAAAGAGTATTATGGAAAACAAGAACAAATAGAAAAAAAGAGAGAATAACTTATAAGCAAGTGAAACTCTTGTTAATAATCCTTTATTTTAGATAGATAATGAATATTGAAAAGATGAACCATAGTGATTTTAGCTTGAGTTGTATCTTTGACTTATGAAAGTTTTCAGTTAAGTACCTAATAAAATTTTATCTTTAGCTTAGAAATAAAATTTATCTCAAGTTAATTTATTCAAATGACTCTCAAACTAATCAACCAACCTATTTAAGCCATATTTTAAAATGCCACCTACCTAATGTTGAATTTGTGCACATATTTCACCAACCAATACCAGATTCTTCCAAATGCAATATTTTGAGAACCATAGCTATAATTTTTTATTTGTTTATTGTGCATGGGACTTGATCATGACATCCCCCACACCATTCCACTTTCATTACTATTCTAATCAAATTGACTCCACAAAGTGACAAAACCTATATATCCTTAACAAATTCATTATAGGCCATAGGCATATATTGGTCCTAGTTTCTAAATAATTATCCTAAAAACTTCAAATTAATCAATCATATGTTCATATTAGTAAAACCAACTATTACTAACATGCCTACTGACATCACTTTTGGTTTGACACCCTTACCATAATCTCGACTCTCTCACCAAAAGGGGGCATACAAACACTATTCACACCAAGTTAGATACCCAGATATATAGTGGTTCATATACCTAGATATATAATGATTTAGATATGTAATACCCCTTATGTTGAGATGATTTTTACTATTGACTCAGCGTGTTATATGATGCAATATTATCTCCCCTTACCCTTGTGTTTAGATTATATTGTCTTGAGGCACTATCATATTTCTTAGTCCATTGTATTTAGGTTAACTACATCTTCACTATCAAATGATAACATACTTTGGAAGCCTATTTTTTTTACCATGCTTACTCTAGATACATGGTTTTGTACATACATCTTTTTGAGACATGTTTTATGTGTTTTGAAACTAGACCTGTTACATAGTCCTTTGGATTGAGATAAGTTTTTTTATATTATGAGATGCTATGTTTTCTTACACCAAAATAATCGTATACTAAGTAATATGATTATATTCATTGTGAAATAATTATATTTGTATCATATTACCTTCCCTTATCACTGTGTCAATTATCTGAGGAATTAGTAATAATAAACTATTAATGCTATGTCATGTCTCGTGACAAGAGGTTATTGCAAAAAAAGATATAGATTTAAATAATCAAAAAAGTTTTAATAAGGGTGAAATATATTATTTTAACATTTAAATTTGTTGTTATAGTTGATTGAGGAATTGAGAATTCCCTCATAGAATCCAAGAAGTCCTTGGCTATAGAGTTTATTTTATGTGTTCATTATTACTTAGGACTTATAATTTAACTCTTTTCATTATAGTTGAGATCTAAGTTTCTCAATCACTATATAAGGACTTTATTTGTTATTTAATAAATGATAATTGTTATTTGAGCTATGTGGGTATGAAATGAGAGAGAAAAAGGAAAGTGGTATATTAGTGGAGGAATAAATGACAATCAAAAGTGATATTGACAACTCATAAGTGCAAGTGGGAAAGTTAAGCGTAAAAGACAAAAAAATGATTTATAAAACATTATATATAACAAATGCTATGAATTAAAATGTCTGTCACAAAAAAAGAAGAAAAAATAAATTGGTAAAAATAGTGAAACATACATATACTAAAAGGTGAGGAAGCATGGGCAAGGCAAGTGTTTGGTTTTGTTAATAAAGCATATATTCAACTCATTTTAATGTTATACCAACCATAATCATGGTATTCACACCCTTATACACCCACATTTTCAAGAAATTCAATGAATTAAATTAAATATCATGGCATGTAGGTAAAACACATGCTTAAATGTCTAAGTGGATATAAAGTGGGTAAGGAAAGAGTTATTATCTTTGAAAAACAATTTATATGCTTATAAATGATGTGCCATAGTAGATAGAGGGTGGTTTTGATAAAGGAAATATTAGTTCCATCCAAGAGATATAATGAGAATGCCATTTTGAGGAACGTACTCATGGCAAAGTTGATGTAAGTGATCTTAGAGCAGTAGGAGAGAAGGAGCTGAAGTGAACATGAGAAGAAGGGAGGAGTTGTCATAAGAGGGAGAAAGAAAATAGTATTATGAATAACAAGAACACCCAGATGGAAAGAGAGGAGATTATAGGCAAGTGAAAATCATGTTAACAATCCTTTATTGTAATTAGATAATGAATATTGAAAAGATGAACCATAGTGCCTTTAGCTTGAGTTGTATCTTTGACTTATTTAGGTTTTAGATAAGTACCTCATAACATGTGTAGTAGGTTAAATGGGGCATAGATTTAGTGTTTTTTAATGAAAACTCTTAATAAATGATTGGAGTCTATTTTTATCCTTGAATATTCAACATATATGTGGTGTTTAATTGATAATCCTAACATATTTTAATTTTAGTCTCTTTTCCATTAAAATTGGTAGAGACATTTGATAAAGTTAGAAGAGTGTGATTGTTAGCCAGATAGTCTAACAAATTATACGAACTCATATCACTAAGATAATATGAAGGAAAATATATAGGATACAATGGTAATAAAATGTCTCTCATAGGAGTCTCGATGGATTCATTTTTATGTATGGGATTATGCTAGGTGGAGATGGAAAATTAAGAGGAATAATATTTTATAATAATATATAATAATGTTTTGAAGTAATGAATGGCTATATTCTCTGAGTTTTGTGGTTGTATTTTTCTTTAACTCAAATACCTGATTATATTTTAAACTATTTAATTTTTTATAACAAAGAAACTGAGTATAGGTATTTTCAAGTGAATGTTTCCCACCTACTATTACACTAGAGTTGTTATTACCCTATGATATGCTTCTATTACTTTCTATGAATTTATAATAAGTGGTTGATTCATATATTTATAATTATTTTTGGATGAGATTTATATTGTTTCTTTTATTCTAATATAAACTTGCATTTATTGTAGCTGACCTTAAATTAAAGTTGGTATTTTTTTGATCATGTTTATCTTGTCTATATAGCATGTTTGAAGTTTGAATGAATTTCACTTGCCAAAGTAAGCTGACATGCATTTTGATGTGAAGGTACAATAGGATACAATATAATATGATATATAAGATATCGAGTATTTTATGTGTTGGTTATATTGTTTCCAAAATATAATTTCTAGGTTCATTTGTAAATGAAGCAAATTGTATAATCTTCTTTCTGATATTAGTGTAGAATTTTGAGTTATCCTACTATCAAAATGTTATCTACTCCTAATTACTTTGATTAATTAAAATCTATAAGTATATATTTATTTATGGGATTTGTGACAATATTAGGATATGATATGTATTTCTTAAAAAATGAAATATTATCTTGGTAAACACTTACTAGTAAATAGGTAAATTATTTGAAAAAGGAAAAGAATCTTGACTTGTTCTACTTGTGGTAGTATTAAACTAGTTGATAATAATGGTTGTTAGTATACATTTAGTTTTATTAATAATCTTAATGATTCACGATGAATTTAACATGTCTCATCATCATACTTTGAAATAAAAGTGATGATACATTTTTAGTATGTCCCTTCAACTTGTCTTTATTATCATGAATGTACTTAGTGTCTGACCACTCATGTGCTAGTATTAGTTAAACATATTTTGGTTCCTTGATATGGTAAAGAAACACAAATATATGTTTCTAGTTTCATGACTATTATATTTACTTGGAACAAAGTGTATCTATGTGTAAGCCTTGATGGATTTGTTAGGTTGGAGTGTTCAGGTTGATAGTTTCAAATGCTCAGTAGACGTTTGTTATGAACCATTCAATTATAATAGTGTTAATTTGAGAGATTAAATTTAATTATCGTTAAGTTTTCTTGGCATATATATTTTATCCTCATAGATTAAATTTTTTCATAAAAACCATTTAGATAGGTTGACCATGACAGACCATTAAACTTGTGTTAAACCTTCCAAAGAAGGTGTGATTGAAATTTAAAATTTTAAGATTTCATGTAAAGATCACTGATGAGTGTTATCATCCATATGGATCATGTTCCTAAAGATTTAATCAATAAATCTTCCAATAAAAGTTTTAGTTTAATTTGATTGTGGTAATTTTATAATTTCAAATCTAATAAAACTAGTCTAGATCTGGCTCTAGATAATGCATGAATGAAAGTTTTTCTAGAAATAAAAATTTGTAAGCTCTAGCCTTATCATATGAAAATTAGAATCTAAAACCAATATTATTATTATTCCCCATACCAATTTTTTTTGGTGGATCTAATCCTAGAGGTAATTGTCGATATTCTACACTTGATGTTCCTTTCCAGCTTGCAAAGTTGTTTCAAAATCGACTTGCCAAAAATAGCTAGAGTCATTAGTTAAAACTAGAAGTTGATAATGATTGTTTTAGAATTTATATTTATAAATTAACTTCAATTTATCAATTATAGATACTTTTACTATTTTTAGTGAATTAATTTGAACCTAGTTTATTAAAAAAATTGCTAGGCAAAACAATTTTTTGTGTTAAAACCCTTTTAAGAAACACTGAGTTATTTTAACATTTTATCTCCTAAATATTATTTCTATGGATTCCTTGTGATATCCTATATCTTATGGAATTGGGGAGAACTATCAAAATTTATTACATTATTATGGGGATACTTTATCCATCACCATTTGATAGGTGATTTATCAAAGTTGTGAATTCACTATGAGGTAAGCTAGTCAAGCTTGGTTGCACCGTGTTGGGTAATGTTACCTCGATACAAATATATTGATATGACCAATGTAATTAATGATATAATGGTTATTTGATTCTATATTTTTGATGAACTTAGTATTATATTAGTGTCCTTTTTTCTTAAGTAACATTAATGTGCTTACAAGTGTACCTTATAAAAGCATTGTATTAACGAATCATTGACAGATCACGTCCATTCCTTTAGACACGTGATTTAGTTTTTGATATCATTAGTTTAACTATGATTTCATAGATTTTGGATTAACAAAGTCAAATATAGCCTTGCACCTCACTTGAAGTGTAGTTGACTAAGCCTAGTCACAACTAGCTTGTTGTATTCCTTTATGCATCTCATTTTTTGAGATTGAAGGTGGACATCTTTGTTGTATGTGATGTAACTCAGGTATACTTATGCACCTTTGAATTTTCCTATGCTGGTGGATGTGAATTTTTATGATGTATGTAATCTATGTATGAATGTTTGTGGTTGTGTAAAATGGCTGGATTGTTTAGTTGTGCATGTTTAGAGTTGTGCAAATTTAGTGTTGCACAAGAAAAAAAATAGTAGCATTTTTATGGGTTTATTATAGGTGAATTTTTTGGCATTACATTTTGGTATTAGATCCCAATTTCTAAACTAGTAGCTTTGAGGATTATTATTTGGTACTGCTTATTCTACAATAAACTGATGTGTGTATGTGTTGATCATTACACCTCATTGAGAAGGTAGGGATAATATACTTAGAGAATTAATTGGACTATTGGAAATCTTAACCTAGCAATAGAAGGTTGGCCTAGTGATTGGTTTTGACACTTGAGGGACCCATGCTTAGATTTATGGAACTCTCACCCACCTTGTCAAGTAGATGAGGCATGATGAAAGATTTGGAATAAGGTTCTAACCAGGTAATGAGATTTTAGATGGACACAAGGTCCAAGTGACTATTAGCTTAAGATACGAGATATTTTATGTTAGGTTTTGTGGGTTGTTAAGACATGTTTAAAAATAAGTAGGTGTGAGCATCAACTTATATAGTGATAACCTTGTTGATTGTGACTCTAACCTTTTATTCATGTTTTATAAATCTTTGAGGCATTCAGATCTAGTTTGGATGTGAGATCTACTTATTGAGGTCAACAAATTTGGAATATGATGACTTTCATTTCAAATATATCTTTCAGAGATCACAATATGTTACGTCAGTTATGTCTCGAGGTGATATGGTTGACAAGTAAACCTTATGAGGAATGTGGTTGCTTTCCTTATACTACAAAGGCATGATATAACTTTTCTTATTATAGAGCACTTTGGGTTGACTTGGTACCCTTGACAGTATGATTTCCTTGGCATAAAGAGATAACCCCCTCTTGGATAGAATTGAATTCTTATAATGGTGACACCATGCTAAGTATTTTATCTAGAATGAGGTTAGTTAGAAGCATGGTTAATATGCTTTAGAGTTTGAAATTGTTTAGTTGAATGAGTGTATCTACTCAATGTTGATCATATTATTTTTGAGTGTATTGATTTTTGGTTGCACATTGGTTTGTACTCATGTATGCATGAAAGAGGAAGTGGAACCAAATTTCCATTCCACCCTACATGGATTTACCTGGAGATCAATTTGGATTTTATACTATTCCTTGATAACATTAAAGGCTTTGATATATTTGTATCACTTGCAGTGATTTTCCTATGCTAGCTATTGAGCTTAGGTTTAACACTATTGGTGCTAACAAAGGTACTATGATATTGAACTTAGAGGTGACCCACTTATATGTACATGCCATGGAAAAAAAATTCTTGATGAGATTAGAAGATTATCATGTATATTAGACTAGGTATCATGTGGTAATGGGTAGAACCATGTCAGGGTTTACATAACCTTATTTTATTCACATTGCCACACCTTGGTTTTAAATGGTGATATTCTAACCACTTAAAGTTTGGCTTAATGAGTAGTGTAGTTGATACACAATTTTGCTCTTGGAGATGATTGTTTGGAACATATTTTAGTTCTGGTAATTGTAATAGATGACGATGGTTAGTGGGTAGCACTCAAACATATAGTTAATTTTCACCTTATAGTACATCAACTGTATACTTTTATTTAGTGATGATTCAATAGGGTTTCTATTATGAGCTATGCTTGTTGACATCAATTTGGTTACATGACAGTTAGAGATGTGATACCATATGATTAATTTGATAGTTTTATAGCACTAAAATGTTGTGTACAAGAGTTACTTAGTTTGTTTGTATTGTGACACTACTACATATGATGATGTATAGTTATTTTATTACCTCTAGGAGGTAATTGAGATGGCTCAAACCTATGTGATGTAATTAGGAAGCCTCATACCTCTGGAAGGTAATTAGGATGCCTTGTACCTTTGTGAAGTAATTAGGATGCCTCGTACCTTTAGGAGGTAATCATGATGCTTCTTACCTTTGGGATGTAATTGAGATGATTTTTTATTCCTTCTCCCTTTAGGTGGCTTGTAAAGTCACATGGTGTTTGTGATGTGAACTGCATTTCTCTAGTGTTTTATCAAAATTATTATTATGTTTATTTGATTAAACTTATTATTTTTATTTGATTTGAAACCAACACCATATTTATTGTGTTTATATATTTTAATCAATTGATTAATCATGGAAATTTTTATTGAAATTTATAGTTTGGATTTTTGGGTTTATATTTTTCATTTGAGACCACTTAGTCTCATTTTTATTAGTTTTGATCTTACATGATTGATTTTTAATTTTATTTAAGTGATTGTTGTGTTGGTTTCACATGTGTTCATATGTGCATAGCTTTTACACCTATGGTGTGGTATGGGGGAGGATAAGTAGCTTGGAATATAGCTAGTGGGTTGAGGTGGAAACCTATCAAGTGGGATTTATGATACTATCCTTCCCACCCCACCAAATGTGATATATACATACATACATATATATATATACATATATATATATACATATATATATATATATATATATATACATATATATATATATATATATATATATATATACATATATATATATATACACACATATATATATATATACATATATATATATACATACATATATATATATATATATATATATATATATATATATATATATATGGTCATTATTTGGAGATAAGATTCTTATTTGGGAGGCCTAAGAAAATGATTTGGTATACAATGATTGTTTGGTCATTTTAACATATAATTAGATTGGTTGTTTCAATATGGTTCTACATGATACAATATGGCTCAATACTGTCTAATGTTTCTAATTGGTTACCGATATTGATAGTTGGTTATCAATTTTTCTACTTGGTTATCAGTGTTACTATTTGCTTATCAACATTGCTCATTTAATCAATACGTTATTACCATTGGATGGCACTTACCTTGGCACTTACCATAGGACAATGTACTTCTACCATAGGATGGCATGGACTTGTCTATATTATCCTACAATAGTTTAGTGCATTATGCATTGGTATCTGTAGAGTTTTGATAGTGGTATTTGGTACTATCCTTTTGGTGATCATTTGAGGAAAAGTGGTCTATAGTTTGTGCTACTAATTTTGTTTATGCATTGTGTCAGCTTGTAAAGTGGGAATGTGGTGGAGTCCATCACATGAGTTCTATGATGCATCAAGGATGATGATAGATTTTAAGAGGGGAAGAATATAATACCCCTTATGTTGATATGAGTTTTCATATTGATCTCATCATGTTATGTGATACAATGTTGTCTCCCCTTACCCTTGTGTTTAGATTATGTTTCCTTGGGGAAATATTTGTCGTAGTTTTTAGTCCCTTCTGGTTAGGTTAACTACATCTTCGCTATCATATTATAACATTTTTTGGAAACCTATTTTTTTACCATGCTTACTCTAGATACATGGTATTATACGTACATCTTATTGCATCTTATTAAGACATGTTTAATGTGTTTTGAAATTAGACTTGTTATGGAGTCCTTTGGGTTGAGATAAGTTCCTTTATATTATGAGATGTTATATTTGCTTACACCAGAACAATCATATGCTAAGTAATATGATCATATTCAATGTGATGTCATTATATTTGCATCATATTGCTTTCTTTATCACTATGTGTTGAGTATCTAACGTATTAGTAATGATAAATTATTAATGTTATTTGTCATGTCTCATGAAAAGAGGTTATTGCAAAAAAGGATATATATTTAAATAAGAAAGAAAGTATTAACAAGGGTGCGATATATTATTTTAACATTTAATTTTTTTATTATAATTCATTGAGGAATTGATAATTCCCTCGTAGAATATAATAAGTCCTTGGCCATAGAGTTTATTTTGTGTGTTTATTATTTCTTAGGACTTGGAATTTAACTCTTAATGAAAGAGAGAGAATGGAAACTAGAATATTAGTGGAGGAATAAATGACATTGAATAGTGATTTTGACAACCAATAATTGTGATTGAGAGAGTTAATCATAGTAAATGTGGAAGCATGGGAAAGTAAGGTTTCTAGTTTTACTAATAAAGCATATATATTCAACTCATTTTAATGTTATACCAACCATAAGCATGGTATTCACACCCTTCTATGCCCACCTTATTAAGAAAGACAATGAATTGAGTTAAAGATCAAGGCATGTAGGTAAAACTCTTGATTAAGTGTCTAAGTGGAGACAAAGTGGGTAAGGAAAGAGTTATTATCTTTGAAAAACATTTTATACACTTGGACAGATGTGCCATAGTAGAGAGAGGGTGGTTTTGATAAAGTAATTATTAGTTCCATTTAAGATATATAAGGAGCACACCATTTTGAGGAAGGTGCTCGTTGTAAAGTCATTATAGGTGAAGCTTGAAGCAGTAGGAGAGAAGGATCTGAAGTGAACATGAGAATAAGGGAGGAGTTGTCAGAGGAGGGAGCAAGGAAAGAATGTTTTAAATAGTAATAACAACAAGATGGAAAGATATTAGAGCTTATAGGCAAGTGCAAATCCATTAATAAATTCCATTTTCTTGGGGCCTATTAGAAAATAAGTGAATGCTTCCAAAGCACAACTATACATTATGGCACAATAATTAGAAAATAAATAAATCAATTAAAAAAATGAAGTCAAATGTTGATATAATTAATTAAACTCACTTATAGCTTAGATAAGTGTGTAGCATCCTTATACTATAAGAATTTAACTAAACTTAAATTCATATTGGATAAGTGAGTGGTGTGTTTGTTATTCAAGTGGTAATAAAGGACAAGAAGACATTTTTGATGACTGTGTAGTAGGTCAAATGGGGGCATAAAGTTAGTGTGTTTGAATTAAAACTCTTAATAAATGATTGGAGTCTATTTTGATCCTTGAATCTTCAACATATATGTGTTGTTTAAATGATACTTCTAACATATTTCATTTTTAGTTTCCTTTCCATTAAAACTGGCAGAGATGTTTGATAAAGTTAGAAGTGTGAGCTTATTAACTGGATAGCCTAAAAAATGCTATGACTTCATATCAATAATATCGTATGAAGGAAAGTAGATAAGATAGAATGGTAATAGAACGTGTCTCATAGGAGTCTCGATGGATTCATTTTTATGTATGGGATTATGTTGAGTGGAAATGGAAAATTAAGAGGAATAATTACATGTCTATTCTAGAATAGTATATATTAATGTTTTGAAGTAATGAATGACTATTTATCTGAGTGTTGTGGTTGTATATTTCCATAAGTCAAATAGATGATCATATTTTAAACTATTTAATTGTTTGTAATGAAGAAAATGAGTATAAGGGTTTTGAAGTGATTGTTTCCCACCTACAATTACAGTGGAGTTGTTATTACCTTATGATATGCTTATGTTACTTATTATGACTTTATCAGAAGTGGTTGATTAATTTATTTATAATGATTTTTGGATGAGAGTTATATATTTTTTCTTTTATTCTAATATAAACTTGCATTTCTCGTAGCTGAGCTTGAATTAAAAAAGGTATTTTTTTATCATGTTATATTGTCTGTATAGCATGTTCAAAGTTTTAATGAATTTCACTTGCTAGCATAAGCTGACACATGTGTTGATATGTAAGTGTAATAAAATACAAGATCATATGAGATATAAGATATCGAGTATTTGATGTGTTAGTTGTATTTTTTACAAAATATAATTTCCAGGTTCATTTGTAAATGAGGCAAATTGTATAAATTTCTTTATGATATTAATGTAGAAATTTGAGTTTTCCTACTATTCAAATGTTATCTATTTGTAATTACTTCGATTAATTAAAATCTATAAGTATCTATTTATTTATTTATTGGATTTGTGACAACATTAAGAAGTGATTTGTCTTGCTTAACAAATGAAATATCAACTTAGTAAACACTTACTGCTAAATAGGCAAATTATTTGAAAAAGGAAAAGAATCTTAACTTGTTCTACTTGTGGTAATATTAAAATAGTTGATAATAATGGTTGTTTGTATACATTTAGTTGTCCTAATAATCTTAAATATTCACCATGAGTTTAATATGTCTCATCATCATACTTTGAAATAAAATTGATGATAAATTTGTAGTATGTCCCTTCAACTTGTCTTTATTATCGTGAATGCACTTAGTGTCTAACCACTCATGTGCCAATATTAGTCAAACATATTTTGGTTACATGATATGGTAAAGAAACACCAAGATATGTTTATAATTTCATGCTTCTTAGATTTACTTGGAACAAAGTGTATCTATGTGTAAGCCTTCATGGATTTGTGAGGTTGAGGTGTTAAGGTGGATAGTTTCAAATGCTCAGTAGACTCTTGTTGTGAACCATTAAATTATAATAATGCCAAGTTGAGAGATTAAATCCTAACCTCGATTATCATTAAGTATTATTTACATATATAATTGATCCTTATAGCCTAAAGTATTGCATAAAAACCAATTTGATAGGTTGACCATGACAAACCATTAAGCTTGTTTGAAAAGGTGTGATTAAAATGAAGTATTTTAAGTTTTCACGTAAGCTCACTAATGAGTGTTATCATCCATATGGATTGAATTCTAGAAGATTTAATGAGTAAATCTTCCAATAAATTTTTTAGTTTAAGTTGATAGTGGTAATTTTCTAATTCTAATTCTAATAAAACCAGTTTAGATCTAGATCTACTGAACAAAAGTATTTCTAGAATTAAAAACTTGTAAGCTTTGGCCTTATCATACAAAAAATTAGAATATTAAACTAATATTATTATTTCCCATACTGACATTTTTAGGTGGGTTGAATCCCAATGGTAATTGTCGTTCACATGATGTTCCTTTTTAGCTCACAAAGTTTTTTCAAAACTGACTTGCCAAAAATAGTTAGAGGAGTCATTAATTAAAACCAGAAGTTGATAATGATTGGTTTTAAATTTTAATTTATACATGAACTTAAATTTATCAATTACAAATGTTTTCAATATTTTTTAGTGAGTTAATTCCAAACCTAGTTTATTCAAAATATTGCTAAGTAGAATAGTTTTCTGTGTTAAAATCCTTTTTAAACACTGAGATATTTTAGAGTTTTATCTTCTCAAGATTATTTATTTGGATTCCCCATGATATCTTGTAGCTTATGTAATTGAGGAGAACTATCATAATTTATTATATTCATATGGGGATATTTTATCCATCACCATTTGATAGATGATTTATCAAAGTTATGAATTCACTATGAGGTGAGCTAGTCAAGCCTGGTTGCACCATGGTTGGGTAATGTTACCTCGATACAAATATTTTTCTATGACTAGCATACTTACTGATAGAATGGTGATTGGATTCTAGAGTTTTGGTTAATTTAGGATTTAATTAGTGTCCTTGTTTTTTAAGTAGCATTAATGTGCTTACAAGCATAACTTGTAAAAGCATTGTATCAATGAATCATTTATAGGTCACATCCATTCCATTAGAGATGTTATTTAGTTTTTGATATTATTAGTTTAAATATGATTTTGTAGCTTTTGGATTAGTGAAGTTAAGTGTAGCCTTGCATCCCACTTCAAGTGTAGTCGACATAGTGTTTCAATAAAATTTCACTTATATTCTTTGGAATAAAGAGAAGAAACTCGAGAAGGGTATGGTAAAAAAACATGATACATTGTGCTTGTGATGATATAGATGATTGTGGAGAATCCTCTTTTTCTTAGGAGGAATGACCTTCAAATAAGAAAGCACTAAAATAAATGGTTGATTAGTTAGGTAGTTGGGTGGATTACCTAGCTTAAACTAGATCTGGGAAGCACATGCTTCCTAAGTGGCCATCAATCCATACTTTTAAACAGTTAAATTTTGACAATGAAAGATAAATTACTTGCATATATAACAAAATATACTTAAATTAAATACAAGAAGTGCTTGATAAATAAATAGATGAATTTGACTAATTATAGCAATAAATAGGTCAATATTAATGGTAAATAAATTAGGTATGATCTAGAAAATAGGGTGAGGTTCAGTGATCAGGTAGGATCTCAAAAAGTGGGATTTGGATAGGGTATGATAGTTTAAAATAATTTTCTATTTATTTATCACACAGTAGCTGTCAATGATTGGGGTAACCATCAATGATTAGGGCGACCATCGGTGGTTGGCAAACATCAACAGTTATGGACAAATCATTGGTGGTTAGGGTGACTATCAATGGTTACTATGGGTTCTGGTCTAGTTCAATAAAATGGTTGACAAGGTTACATAATGGAATTTTGGAAGGTGAGTTTGGGCTGAGTTGATTGTGAAATAAGAATAAAGTATCTAATTATTGAAAATAGATACTTAGCTTGCTAGTTGTTGATCTGAAGAAGGTTGAGGTGATGCCTGAGAAATCTATTGGTGAGGTCTAGAAAAATTTTGGTAGAGTAATGGTGTCTTGGTTGTAACTAATGAGATGTAGCACTTTGGATCTCTATCATGCTCACTAGTTCACTGATTTGCTAGAAGAAGACCTATAAAAGAAGTTCTGATACATGAAGCTCTAATAATTATAGATCCATTTCACCTCCTCCTCCTCTTACCTTTATATGAAAGAGTGGGAGAGGTGGAAGTGTAGGTTTAATAAGGGTTCTAATTTTATCTTTTGACATGCATTGATTCACACACGAATCATGCAAGCTAAATAAAAAAAGCAAGTTGGAGTTGATGTGGGTGTCTAATGTTTAGGGGGTTAGAACTTGACTGTCGGTGGTCAAGCCTAATTATCGATAGTTAGGGTGACCATCGATGGTCAAAGGTAATGTTAAGTTTGGTCAAGGGTGGGTTCAACATCTAGGACTGAAATGTGCAGTTTTCTAATGTCTACATTTGCCCCTTTTTATTATGTAGTTTATTTCAGCAAGATGTAAAACAAAAATAGATTGTGGGTTAAAGGTTTGGTTACCCCAATCATGGAAGGAGGCATTCACCCTTAAATTGGGGAGTGATGAGGTAAAATAGAATCGGGTGCAATTTTGATGAGTGGTTAAGTTGGTGATAAAATGGGTGACAGGTTGTGCATTGAAGCACAAAAATACACAAAAAGTGTGACTAAGTGTGATAGCCAAGATCACACATTAACTAGGTTACCATGGTTGGTAAAAATAAGGTTGGTGCTAGAAGGACAAGTGATCAGTGGACCACGTGACCATATGTGATGGTTGGGTTACACTTATAAATACAAGTCTCCTAGATAAGGTCAGCGTAGTTGTGGGTATCCAAGGTAGGAAGTGTTCATGAGAAGACATAAATTGGTTAGGTGTGTGCAAGGTAGCCCAAGTTCAAAATTGTTCAATATGGAAATTTAGTTGGTGTGGTTAAAAGGACCAAGGCAAGGTCATTTTAAAACATGTGATATTCAAGCCAAAATAGCCAATAGTGAGGTTGACGTGGTTTAGTTGTGTTTGTTGGAGAGGGTAATCTCTGTTGGTTGGGTACTTAGATTCATTTGGTTGTAAAAAGTTGTATATTAGTGGGAGGAAAAAACCTTAAAATTATGACCTTTGACGATCAAGGGTGACCCTCTGGGTCAACCTTCAGTAGTCACCCTAACCATCAATGGTCACATGTTATCCATAAAAAGGTGAAGACAAAAGACCACCAAGCATTTTTTTCTTTCATTGTGAATAGTGAACCCTTGATGACCAATGATTGGCATTTGTGAGAAAATGATAATGGTTTTGCTAGTGGTTGATAGAGTGAGTGAGATGGATTGAGTTGACCAATTTTGTTGAAGCACTATTAGAAAAACAACAATAAATGACTAAAAAAACTACTAAAAATTGTATATAAATGACTAATATTGGCCACATGACCATTAGTAGTTTATTGTCAATCATTTATAACATGACCAAATTTATGACTAAACTATTTTTAGTCATTTATTGGTTGTTTTGATTGATCAATTTGGTAGTATATTTAATCATTAATTTAGTAATTGATTGTTGTTAACTGGTCATTTATTTAGTCATGGTAGTCATTTATTTAATCATTTTAATTATTAATTGCCGTCAATTGATAGTATATTTAATCATTTTTATTCACTATTTTTTGTCCATTGGTAGTATATTTAGTCATTTGTATTAACTGATTTCTATCCATTGGTAGTATATTTAGTCATTTTAATCATTATTTTGCCATCAACTAGTCATATATTTAGTCATATTCATTTACTGATTTATGTTAATTGGTAGTATATTTAATCAATTTAATTATAAATTGACATCAATTAGTAGTATATTTAGTAATTTTAATTGACCGATTCCCATTAATTGGTAGTAAATTTAGTCATTTTAATTTTTAATTTTTGGTAGTTTATTTAATTATTTTTATTCATTGATTTCTATTAACTAGTAGTATATTGATACATTATTTATTAATTACATAATCATTATATTTAGTACTAGTTTAATAGTAAAGTTATATTTATATGATATGCATAATTTATTAAATACCATAAATTGTATAAAGTAGAAATAAACATATTTTTTTTGGTTCAATACTTGGGAATTATAAGGGTCTCAGGCCCTTTGACAAAAAAGATTCAACAAAAACAAAATAGTCTAGCTCAACATCCTTCCATGTCGAGGCATATCATTGATCTATTAACAAAATAAAATACTACCAAAGCATCCTTAGATACATACATATTTCTATTAATATCTTACTAGTTTAATGACTATTAATAGCCAAAAGCCAACAAACTAACTATTTCAGAATTACTAATTCTACAAGCTTCCCCTAATTTTGTGCAATTTTTTTCCTTCCTTTAACTCCTCAATCAAACCAACTGCTACTACACCCAAAGCCACTAGATTCCTGCTTGCCTTAAAATGGTTCAAAGTCACCATCTTGTTATCCTTATGAGTGCCTATAGATTGCTCATAGGCTAAAAAAATAATATTTTTTGTACTTTACCAGTTGCCTCTCCATGCTATTTCTTCTTGCCTTTCTACCAAGGTGGAGACTTAAAAGAGCCTCTCAACACTCCTTTATGCAATATTTTAATTTCATTAACCCTATCTTTATCATGCCTTGTCTCCCTCTATTCTACCAAGCCAAGAATAGGTTTCCAAAGATCTTCAACATATGGTAAACTAACTCCTTGCATTTCTTCCAACTTCAACTGCACTCTACACGCTGCTTCCACATCCTTGGCAAAAACAACTAAAGCTAGTAATTGAAAATCAAGATCTTGAAACATTTACAATGGGATAAACCCCAAATAGTCTCTCTTTGAAAATTGTAAAAGAGGAAACAACCCAAGTGGCAAAGATGCCAAAGCCTCTACCAACTCAAACATGTATTTTGACCATATAAAAAATTCCACCATTACTTGAACTTGGGCTCTATCCATCATAACTAGGCAAAGATTAGAATCAAATAGAGAGGCCAAGTTAGAATTGACTCTAACTCAATGAATCTACATTATAAAATCTGTACCCAACACCAACTCGATAGCTGCCACCACTTCAGGAGAAGGAGTCCAAAAAACATTTGATAGACATGTCTTAGAGACCATTCCACCAAATCCCATCTCATGACTTTTGGCTTTGCTAAAAGAAAATGGCTAACTAACTGATTCCAAACAAAAGTTATCCATCTCTACTACACACTAAACTTGAACACCGCCAAACCAAGAAGCCTATCAACTATCGTGCCAAAATACTGCTCCAAAACCATCACAAGGCATAAATATCCAAAATGTGAGAAAAGAGATGATATAAATGCTCCAAATCATGAATGATCCACATCTCAACGCCACCGAAAAATCATGCCATTAGCTTCAAATGACATCATCCTTCACACTTGGGAAAAGATAAAGAATAATTCCCTAACAACTAATCACTTTCTCATGAATTCACAATCTTTTGGAAAAGATTTCAAATCATAAAATTACTCGACATTAATAAATATAGAGACATTATTAGTTTGTTTAAAAAAAACAATTTAAAGAAAATACCACAATATCAATATTAAAATTGCATTTTTATATATTTTTAAAATAACAATCTAATATTGATATTTTTCAATTAAAAACCTAAAGAAACCATATTATCAACATTAAAATTGATTAAAATAAATAAATAAATATAGTGTTGATATTTCTTAATTTAAAAATCAATCTGATCAAAAGACTGACAATCCTCCCATCTCTTATTAACATTATCCATTATTTCTTACTCACACTGATCAATCGCTACATTGGTCAAAAAATTGGCCACTTTATTACTTTCTATTAAATAATGGTAAAAAGATTGATCCAATATCATGATAAAAATAGGGTAATCTACAATAAAAAATATAATGAAATTTTGATGAACTATAAGATGTTAATATATATATATATATATATATATATATATAATTAATAATAATAATAATAAAAAATGTCAAAGTCTAAGAGTTTCCAACTCTTGAAAATATACCATGATAAAGATCTCTGAACAACACATTCAAACTAACGCATAAATCAGTGGGCCAAATTGTCTAACAACTAGTACATGATAAAAATCAACTATGTCATTTTTTACAAATATTTTAGTGGCCATCGTGTGAAGGTTCATTATTTATCTTTCAGACGAACAACTCCATCTATTTTCTCTTCATAAGCAAGGGGTATGTTATTTGTGACCTTAAAAATATTTACATTTATATCTCTTATTCCTTTCAATTTGACTCCATGTATAATAGATAGTGAGTGAATCCACTCAATGCCCACAACAGTACCATCAAATGGATCCAACACCCCAACTTTATCTCCTTCTTAAAGTTTATCAATACATTTTTACAAAAACAAAAAAAATACACATTATATTGAGATATAAAACATTTGATAACACATAGATAAAAATTTGATAAATATTTATAAGAAACTAGAAAATGATGATAGAAAACCTAAAACCATGCACCTAACATATTAAACAAAAATTAACTTCCCGCTATTTGATACAGAATGGATGTTAGATACAAAAGGTGTCAATATGCTAGCAGTCATGTGCCATGAAGATGTGGATGCTACAAGGACAACAAGTGCCATTCCTCTAGTTACTACAAACTATTCTATAGTTGTTGTGGGCACCTTCCTCACCACCAGGCACAACTTTGTAGTGGCAACAGGCTCAACGTATAATTGTTGTAGGTACATTCTAACCCCTATATACACCTCTCTAGTATCTATAGGTTAATTCCTCATAAATGATAAGCTATGGCTTTAGCTATGGGCTGTTGAGAAATTCATTGAAAACACCAGACAAGCTAGAGGAGTGAAGGAATATTAGAGAAGAAACTTCAAACATTACTAAGGAATGACCATACACCTAAAAAAAATTAAGTGCTACAACAAAGGTATACACTTTTAATCTCCATTTGGAGTGTTGTAGACCAGAATTTATGACTACAGGGATATAAAAGAACCATTCTCAACTTCTGGTCACTTCATGAAAAATATTTTCACTCTACCAATAAGAGAGATCTAGGATATGTTTTAGAGCACAGGTCCCAAGTTTGATAAACCAGTTGATTACCAAATTAAAAGTTCACTAAGTAAAGAATCCATTAGCAAATATCCTCATTTACTAGGAGTAAGATAGAAGAGAAACAAGCCATCACTAAGCTCATATATACGAGATCAAGAGAAAAAAATGCCATCACCCACCCTCCTCTATGGTTATAAACTATTTGACTTGGATAACAAACAAATATCAACAACAACCACCTTGTAGAAGGATGGTAATAGTATCTCATATCACTACAAGACCACTACTCCAGTGCTTTGCAGGTCATCATGATTGCATGTAGGTTGCTGAGGGCATAATTAAAACACAAGACACTGTGATCACATAATTACTCAAGGGTAACAATATAGCAAAATCATGACTACCAATGTAATAATTACATGAGAAAACAACAAGCTAAGGTTCCATTTTGATAAACACTCATATGTAGATTTTCGATTCCACAACCCTAGGAACAAATGGTTATAAAGGTATGGTGTATCTTTTAGTCATAGAAAAGCAATTTATATTTTTAATGTAGCATGTATTATATTAAAAATCATATTTAATCATTAAAACATTATTCATTAAGTCTTGTCATGAGCTATGCCAACTCACCACTCAAGATCCTCATTATGACCCCATCCTATCTTTTTGCATCCTACATGTACCACATCACTTGGGGACAAGTGACACTTCACATGTAGGGAAGAATGTTGTGGGTAATTAATCACATGATAATCTATGCTTGCAAATTGAGAGCCCATGATTATGCCATAACTACACCCATATTCGATTGGGGAAAACAATCAATTTTATTGTTTACCACTTCGAGATCATAGCTCATTCACAAAAAGACCTAAGCAAGACATTGATGTAGCCTACAACCAAAATTGTCATTTTAAAATAAACTTGCTTTACTATAGGTAACAATCTGAGGGTAAAACTGGGTGTTTTGAAGAGATATCTATTTGAAAAATTTGATAGGAAGAAAAACTAGCTAGAATGGGAGGTTCAGTAGTGAGAAGGGAACCCTTAAACCATAGACAGTTGCAAGGAGACCCAAACAACTTGGCCATCTTCAATAGGGTTGGGTGGGCTACCTATTTTGAGAGATCGTGGCATTTTTTAAAACCTCTCACTAGAGAATTTATAGGGTCTTTTATAGGAGAATAGGTGACAGTAATTGGCACAATATTTGGTGACTGTAGAGTTAGGGCCTATGTATTTCTCCTATTCTATTTAAAAACATTACACATAAAATAATTGATTTTCCTACATACCTAATATTGTAGAGATAGGAAACTTGAAACCATGCACTTGACATATTAAATAAACATTAAATTCCTACTATTTGAAATCTATGTCAAAATCTATATATGCACTCTATTACAAACTAAGATCTAAGCTTCCATATGTAAGTTATATGTTCTCCCTTATTTCTATAATCTATTTATACTAGCTAATTACACTTCACTACTATTCTAACCAACTTCTATCACATAGGTAATGATTACCCTTATTTACATAGTAAAACAAACATTACTTACTTGAATAGTACTTAATTTCATGTGGTTTCATAGCACTCACCTCAAGTTCAGCACCACCACTACTATGAATATCATGCACATGCTTATGGAGTTCAACATAATCACTATCAACATTGACATGAAGTTGTGTAGATTTACAAATAGATCTATTGATAGGGCCTTTTTCGTTTCATTCTGTTATCATATAATTGCTTTGCATGTAGTTTAATCATCATGCAAAACCTAATATAAGTCAATTAAAGAATGCAAAATTTATAATTTTTTTTCCAAAGAAAAATTTTAAGCATGAAGAATGACAAAACATTGGGATAGATTAACTTATAACTTAAATAATGTAAAAGCTATAAATTTTTGTCCAAAAGAAGAATGTTAAAACATTGGTACAGATTAACTTACAACTTACAAAATTCAAAAGATATAAATTTTTGGCCAAAAGAAAATTTTAAGCATGAAAAATTACAAAATATTGGGACAGATAACTAACAATTATATTACCTCAACTTTAGTACAACTATGACTATGATACACATTCTTGTCCAATTCATCATAATCACTATCAATATCGGTAACTCTATTAACATCAAGGCATTTTCATTTTCATGTTGCTTTGATAAAATTGCTCTGCAAGTGGTTTAACCATCATGTAAAAAAATATACAAAGCATTCAATAGTCAAGTAAAGAATGCAAGCTATAAATTTGTCTAAAAGAACATTTTTTGGATCACTCCAATAATAAAGAAAATGGATTGGATTATCCTATGCTTAGATTTCAATCTACATATTAAGAGGAATTTGTATAATGAATTTCCAAAAAAGAATAAATGAGATCAATAGAGCCTCTTAGCTCAGCTGAATCCATGGAATTATGCTCATTCCATGCAGAAACTATAGGCTTAATGGAGGCAACCAATTACGAAACTTTCTCAGTGAGACCGCATATGCAACTCATTACATGTTGGTACCCTTCATTTGAGTTGACATGATCTAGAGAGGCTCTTATTGGGTGTCTAATAGATGGTTGTGAAATCTCTATTGATGAGTTAGATTTTCACTTCATCATACTCAGATTTACTAGGATATAGTGTTGTCATATAATTGACAATATCTTCTACATCTGCTTCTCTATTATTGTTTTCCACTTAAAATATAATGTCAATTTCAACATATAGTTGGTTCAATAAAAAATAAAAATAAATAACACAATGTAAATTGAACCAAAAATCCATATGCTTACTCCAAATTTGTCCATTTTGGCTTGCAACCCACCTTGGTCAAATGTATATCCAACCCTCACATTATCTCTTGCTCTCTTGCCTCTATTACTCTTTGTCAAATATTCTTTAGAACACATACTTTCTTTCAATTCCTCCCACTATTTGGGAGATAGAGTGGAGTCTAACCTCTCTTTTCCCTGCATGATTGTTTTTCTGAAATTGTATCTAAAATTGTTCATCAAAAGTCTCATCTTTTGCTTGTAATATTTTCTGGCGATTTGTCCACCAGTAGTCTCAAAAACATTTTTCATTTTTTGTATAATATTTTCCACACTTCATGGATATTTCTCTACAAAATTTTATTTTCAAATATCCAAATGGGCCTTACATCTTTCACCCAACTTGAAAGCCCACCTTGCAGCATTTGGCCCAATGGGCTCACCATCTCTTTATACCTCAACCAAGAATGGCTTCTTACCTTCTAATTTTCTTTATTTTGAATTCTTCTCTATATATTTATACAAATCTTGACTCAATATTTGTATTTTAACAAAAGCATACACATATTCAATTAAACCACTACCAATATTTTTGGCTGTCCCATTAGTTCCATCAAAAGTTGTAGATGCAATAGGTGCACTTTGAGGCACACCAAATACAAGCGGTCTCTCTTCATGAATTTCATTAACTATAACTTCAAGCTCCTTGGACACATCAAGTGTGGCATGAGTAGGTAGATCATTATCAGACTCCATATATTTCACTTCAAACACATCCTTTAATCTTGAATAAATTATTTTCAGATTTACTGTTCTTTTTCTCTCATGTTTTTCAACAATATCTCTTAAACTTTGTGTTAAGAGATCATCACGACATTTCATATCACCATGTGCTATATTAGGATGCACATACCATGTGCTATATCAAGCTACACATCACCATGTGCTATATCAAGTTGCACATCATCGTAGCTATTTTTTTCACCAACTACATTTGTTGAATCACAAATGTATTGACTTTTATGAGTTGGCGGCACTATATATTTTATTTCCTTTTGTTATTTCTCCACATTTTATTTGCACTCTTTTTATTGCCTATAAAACAAAAAAAAAAATCATATTATGTCTTATATACATAAATCTCTTGCCTATAAAATTTCATTAAACACTATTAAACAAATAATATACTACTTAGTGGATTTACAACTTGCCTATTTGTCAAACCAAGATGTGATAAATATTCATTATTCTTGGCCACATTTTCTCTATGAAAGTGCTCATAATCTGTCACTAAAATTTCAGCATTATGATCACTATCATCTAATTTTCAGCTTAAAGTCTTTTTCCTCATTTCTTGAAGTCCAAATAAACAATAATATATAAATCAACAACTTGAATTTGTAGAACAACAATGGAATATGAGTTTGAATCTTAGATTTTGGACATTTAATGGGATTTTTATTTTAGAACAAAGTCATTAAAAGTGACCATTTCTAAGGGATTAAAAACATCTACGTGTAACATTCAAGAAATGGTTGCTGGGAAAATAAAACATAAAACCTCAAAATGATTAGAAGATAACAAGATAACATTCATTAATTCACTTCAATAAACAATGAAACTAGAATTTGGCCACCAATTATAACTTCATTCTATTGATCTTCAAAAATATTTTACAATACGTTTAAATTTTTTCTCTTGATTCACTCTCCTACTGATGATTATCATTCGGTCTTGGTTTACCTTTTATAGATGAGTAAGGGAAGCGACAAGCTTTAGACTGTTACATGTCAAAAAGTGTCTTTTCAGTTACCCAATTTTAACATAAATTAAAAAATCTTAATTATCATTCTTTACATAAGATTACATAAAAGTAATGAAAGATGAGAAATTAAGAGAAATGATTAGATAATGAAGTCTAGACCACTCGCAAGATACCAAAGTCCATTAGTCATCGTAAGGTACTCGTGATCATTTAGATCTAGCAAGGTCCTCTCTCCATGATAGTATCTTCAAGGCTTGGTACTTCACTACAAGGCCTATTCTTCTACAGGAGCTAGATATGTATGCTCCCATTGGTACACTATGTAATAATGAGGCCATTTGTAGTCCTAGATTTTTTTGTGTTGGCCAAGTGACTCTTCCATCTGCTGTCTAATAACCCTCTGGCACCCATGATGAATTTTGAGTATCTAGCATCCAGTGCAATTATTTCATCCAAGGTTAAATTGAGGCTGTGAAGATTTATCTCACCATCCTTCTATAAATGAGTGAGGCAGTTGGGAACAATTTGGCTAAACTCATCTATCTAATCCTTTGAAATTTTAGTTGATCATCATCCCTTAGTATCTTAGGCATGAACCACTGCTTTAGTGTGTGAAATGAATCCATTTGTCCTTGATATTTTGGTCCTCTCTAGATATGTATTGAAATTCATATATGACCATTCAAACCATTTGCTCAGTAGGCTTTAAAGCTATGGGGGCCTCAACACTCCTTTGTAAAATTCTACACAAATTTATTAAGGTGTGATATATAGGTTTCTATTTCTTGAATAAGGGGTCTAATATAGGTACATAAGCCTTCATCTGATCAACTGCTTGTGACAAGGAGACATAACATTCATACACATTTTCCAATTTGTCCATAATTAGTTTAACCCTATGCTCTAATATCTTTTCCAATACCCTGAGGGTTTATCTCTTTGCTCCTTCCATTGTTTTTTCATTAGTCTTTTTCAACTTCTCAATTTCTTATTTTAACACATTTACTTGTTCAACAGTGATTTCACCTATATTAGTCTGGATGGTAGGGGGATGGTATACTATTAATTTTTTGCTTTGGGAAGGACTTGATCCCCTCAACTACTTTTTCAATTTCACATTTTTTATGATTAACCTATTCACTTCATCATTCAGACCAGTCTGTGATTTCTCATATTCTACCAATCTAAGCTCCATACCTTTAACCATATCCCTAGTAAACATTTTTGAGTGCATTGTCATTGTAGACATCTAATTCCTAACACCATTTGTGTTGAAATTGTCAATCTTACTCAAATTGCACTCAAATGCACAATTTAGGTCAAAATCCATAAAACGTGCTAAATGGTTTGAAATTATCATTTACAAGTGCCAATATATGTCAAATTATCCATAAAGGGTGCAATGCAATTTATGGGCCAACTAACTTTGATCAATTCATTTTGAGTCAAAATTATGATTTCACCTTTTGTGCTCTGGATCAATCTTTTCTTCTAAATTCATTGGTACACATCACGTATCTTTGTTATTTGGTGTTGGCAACATCCTAAATGGGAATACAGTTCTAGCACATCTAATGTCACCTTATAATTCTTCTTGAGTCAAATTAGAACTTAGTAATATGACTATCTGACCATTTTGATTAATTGAGGACCAATTTTCAAATAATTGCACAAATGTTGATTAACCTCATTTAAGGTTAATTAATCCAAATCAAGAGCTTAAGTGGATTTTCCATGAGAGTTGTTGAATATTTATTTTTGAAAATTGATTCCCATTAACTACATCATCAGGTGACATCATTTTTTGGGAAGACATCCCTAGGCCATAAATGCCACAAATATCAAGATTATGGGTCACCCATGCCTAGTTAATGCTTCCCATGCCTCTTCAATGCCCCTTCTTCCAAGGTCATGATGAAGATAATTATGGATTTAATTTTAAATATTAGTATTATCCTCAACCACACATCTTAATCTTGAGATGGATGGTCATGGTTGATCTTGACCAATCTCAAAAATCTATAAATAGAGAGGCCATGAACATGATTTCTAAGCTTGAATATTGCAAAGTTATAATGCTAAATTATTTCCACAAGAATTTGCATTTGATCATAGATTTTGTTTGCAAGCTTCATTGATAGGCTAGTTTAGTGATTTGGAATCATGAGCCTAGGTTTTATGGAGTGTTCTTAAAGCATTATAGGAGCTTACCACCATTGTTGACAAAGACAAGGATGCTTGATCAAGGGAGAACATGCTTTTGAGCCACATGGGTATGGTGAATCCATTTGGGAAGGTAATATGGCGTTGATTTATTTCATTTATTTCTTGCTATCTTTTGTAATTCCCATAGGAATAGATAGGCTTGGTTAGTTATTTCTTTATGCATGTTTCATTATTTATGGACTAATGCTTGACTAACTTGATTTGTAATCCCCTCTACATCTTGGCACGCTCGATGGGACTAGATGCATCTCACACTTAAAGGAGATCCCTTTACAAATTTAAAATATTTATTTGAGCGTTTAAAACTCTTGAAAATTGATTTTCTAACTTTATTTTGCTATTTTTGATTGCCATAGTTTTTACATAGTGATTGACGTCATCAAGAAATACTGACATTGATCACTGATCAGCCAACATTAGTCAGAAGAATCGACATCGACCAGATCTCAGTAGCTGAGTAATTGACGTCAGTGGTATTAACTGACATTGGTCACTATGTTTTTCCAAAAACATAGACCCGAGACCTACATTTCCAAAGTTTGTTATTTCAAACTCAAAAGGGCTTCAAAGCTAAAGGACATGCTAACAAATTTTCTATAGGTCCAAGTGGGATATTTGCTCAAAACATGTTTAAATTACTTTTGCATGCCTAAAAATTAATTAGGAATCTTGTTTTTAATGTTTAACAAAGGATTTAGATATTTTGGTGAATGTTTTTCAAATTTTGCAACTAAGACCAAGGGGTCAAATGAACACAACCAAACATTTCATTTGGGTTTTAAAATTGAACACACTTGTCCATTTTGTTTGCAATAGTTGTTTAATCAAATCTGGTTTGGAAAAAAAAGGAATGTTGCATGTATGTTCTTCCATTTGTCCCCTATAGGGAACCCTTAGAATCAAAAGTGCCATTCTATTACAAGTAGCCTAGTCCAAGGCTTAGAAAGAAAGTCATCTAAAGCACTCCCCAAAAACTTGTCAAAGTTTGGGTGACCTTGAAAATGACCCTAAAGTCTTTCTACTTTCATGCTTAATTTTTTTATGCATCTTGGCTTGCGAGGGAGACTTCATCACCTCTCATAAGTTCTTTAGGGAAGCTTTGACCTAAAGTTTCATCTCTCAACATTGACTTTATTTGGCTCCTTTGGAGTTGCACATGGGATGTAGTGGCACTTTGGAGATCATACTACATTGAGCGAATAACATGATGTAGTGGTTACAAAAAGGACTAGATCTTTTTTCAACAAACCAAGTGATATAGACCTAAAATACATGCTTTTATTTTGCATTGTTTGGCATGAAAGTCATTATGTAATTGATTCCCCTAGAATGATCAAAACCTTGCTAGTTTAGTAAAGCCCATTTTGCCATACCCTTGCTAGGATTTGGATGATTATACTTATTGTATTTTGGTAATTTTTGCTTAGTATGCTTTGAGGCTAAATACTTGTTTATTTGTTCATAAGCCATGTCAAAATAATGCATTTGAGTTGTGAAGGGTAGTATTATGCTGCCCAAATCATGTCAAAACATTTTGAGCCTTTTAAATGTTTTGAACATAGCATTGATCACATCATTCTAGTATGTTTACACCATTAGGATGCTCAATTTATTTCACGACTTGTTTACCATTGTATCAAAACCATTTGTTTCAAACCATTTGGTGTATACCATTTGAACCTTTGTCTTGTGCCGTCATGTTGTTCGATCTTGTCTCTCTTATTTAGTCAAATCCTAGTTTTCAATGTTGAGTTTTCAATTAACCTTATCAAGTTTGGATCCAAACATTGATTGATTTTTTTTATGCCTCAATTCATGGGGTTGGTACATAGATCTTTTTATTTTGGGTTGCATAGCTTCGGTTAAATGATTACCCAATTTTGAACACTATTGATTGTTTGTTTGTTAGAGTGCCTATCCTTATCAATTTTTATGACTTTGTTTAGGAAAAACACAACCTTTTTTCAAAAAACTTTGATGTTAGACATTTAATGTTAGGTTGTTTTATGTCAAATCTCAACACAAACTACTTTTGAGATGTAGCTCCACCCCTTTGACCAAGTTGAACCAAGTTTGAACCATTTATCCTTTGGATCATTTTTTAGTGTTTGAAAAACTTTAAGTCTTTTTATTTTTCAAAACTTTCTTCATTAAATGTAGATATTCCTAGCTAAACTTATGGTGAAGTCATGGATAAACCAACTTATGATAGAATGGCTGCACAAAATAACTTTTATGACTTTAGTCAAGACCCCTATGGTGACAATATGGTTTGTGAGATAGATTTCTATCCACCTCACAAAAATTAGTCATGGGAACACACTCAAGATCCAACTTATGATCCAACTCATGGTCGAAAAGATTGGGTCTATCAAGAAGACTTAGATGCTTTGGCTTGTGTAAGTAATCAAACTCCACAACATACCAAGATTACCATTTTAGGACTTCTCCCTTTGGTTTTCACAAGAAACCAAACTAAAAAACATCTAGTTGTTACCATTTTAAGACCTCCTCATTTGGTTTACATGAGAAACCAAACTAAGAAGCATCCAGTCATTACCATCTTAGGACCTCTCACATGAGCAACCAAACTAAGAAGCATCTAGTTGTTACCATTCTTGGCCCATCACCAATTTTTGATGCACCTATTGTTGAAGAACCTCCATTTGATGAACCAATTATTTTTGATCCCTTTTTCAATAGTCTAATATTTTGAGAGTCCATTATTGAACCACAAACCATCATTATTGCTGAACCAAATGTTTCCCACTTTAGAAATTCTGTGCTGGTCTTTGAGCTTAAACAAGAAACATTACCTCTTCAAAAGCTATCTTATGAGGATCAAAATGTGTTCAAAATTGATCTTTTGCAACCAATTGTGAACCAAAACCAAAATGTTATTATTGAAACACCTATTTTTGACAAGATAAACTATGATAAGTTACCTATTCATATGTTACCTATTTTTAAAGAGCCTCATCTCCTTGATAAGCCAGTCTTGGTAGAGTTGTCTCTTGATCTTTTCCCACTCATTGAGGAGTCTCACTTTAATAGACATGTTTTTGTTGAGACATCCCTTGAGTGGTTCCCTATTTTTAAGGGGCTTCACTTAGATGAGTCAGTCTATGTTGAACCCTTCTAAGATGAATCAATTTTTATTAAGCCCATTATGCCATCACAGGCCATTACTTGTCAAAAATTCAGCATTCAATAGAACATTAAAAAAAAACCATATCAAATGAAGAATTAATATTAGATTCAAGTTTAATTTTTGAATCGACATTGGATTTAGCATAAAAAATAGACTCAACATCAGTTGCAACATTAGATTTAGAGTCCATTACTTCAGAATCAAAGTTAGAAATAGATTATCATATTAGTTGTTACAACATTGGTTACAATTGCCTTACAGATCAATTTGAATATATTTGTGATCCTTCTACAATTTTTGAGGATGATTACTTCAACATCAACATAAGTTCCCCTAGTATCTTCTATGAGGATTATGCTGCCTTTCACCATCCCATTATTACCACCCAACATAGCCACATTATTGACATTCTACTTCCTATAAGTGTCGATCAAGAATGACAGAATCACACTTTATTAAACTGCATCCATGGAAACATAGTAGTTGAAGAAGAACAAGGAGGCCAAGACCACATTAATTCAAAAGAAGAACAATCTCCTAGTGAAACCTTTTTAGAGGTGCTAGGGGACAAGCAAAGTCACAACTCAACATCTTCTAGTGAAACTTTTTTGGGAGTGCTAGAAAATAATCAAAGTCAAATGTTAACATCTCTTTGTGAAACCTTCTCAGAGGTGCTATGGGATGATCAGAATAAATTCATTGGTGAAAACCTCATCGAGGTGCCAATATCTAAGCACAAAAGTTTTTCACTATTTACTGAAGATAATATCAAAGATCAAATCAAAATAGCTTCTAATCTACAACATAATAAGATGGTATCTACTTTCAAGATCAAGTAATAAAACAATCTGATGGTCCTATCGAGAGCATCTTCAGAGGTCTTTGGCCCTACCACAACTAAAATTATGTCAAATCTAGCATCAAAAACATTACATGTGATTGAAAGTCTTGATCTTCATTTGTTTCCCACCCATTATACATTCCATTATCACCCACTTATTTGTTACCTACTTATATCATTTATCCTACCATTACTTATCATCACTAGCAACACATTCCTTTATCAAGGTTATAAGGATATCTTGTTTTGACATTTGAAGGAAGCAAAATCAATGCTCTATGAAGATCATGAACACATTATTGAGACATAGATCACCAACAAGTTCTTAATAGAGCAGTTGTTCTGAAAGGGTGTTGGATAGCAACTTATATAGTTGATAATTTTTTGTTGTCTCACATATTGACTAGGACATGCATCTCTATGTTAGCAAGAGCAATAAAACCATTTTTCATCTACCATTCACCCATTTTCCATTACCATGCCTCATCTCTTGGGGACAACCCTATAGACCCTTTTTAGGCATTATTATACCATTGAGATCCATGAACCATGCCTTTTGAACTATATTGCCTTGAGGTCCTTTGGGACTATGTAGGCAGTGCTCAATTTTTATTGAGGTTAGCTCAGTCAGTGCTTTCCCATGCTCTCACCATTTTGTGAGCAACTTGATCTAGTCATCACTTGGGGGTAACTTTGTTTCCACTATATCCAATTTTTCTTCTGATCATTTTGTTATACTATTTCCATTCCTATCTAGACCAAAGCCTATTTTTAGTCATCCTACCCAATCCTATTTTGATCTTGGATCATTTAGTTCTTATCGCACCTTTTATGGGGGATTCTAATCAAGTTTCAACAATCAATCCAATCCATGTTTATAATTACAATCTATTAAAGTAGTGTGACAATTGATCTAGCAAGATATCTTTCATCCTATATCCACATTTATTTATGTGAGCTTGATTATAACCGCCTATGGGCAAATCAATATTTCACCAATCTTGCTACTAATTACAACCCCCTATGGGAAAATTAATATCATTGGCCTGTGCCATTGTATCCTAGTTATAATTTCCTATGGGCAAACTAGAGGCAACACTTGTTTACCTTGCATTGTCGTATCACCTTGCCATTACTATTTTCATTTGACTAGCCATTTGTGAGATTTGAGAACTTGTTGGGACCTAGTTGGTTTTTCTTCACCTTTTGTGTGGGTGGAATTACTATGACTTGAGGTCATTTTAGGACTACGTAGGTCATTCTCACTTCATGTTGAGGTCACCTCAGTCCCCCTTACCTCGCTCTCACTATTTTCTGAGTAACTGTTAAGTTTGAATGCTCTCACCATTTTGTGAGCCACTGTTAAGTTTAAATGCTCTCACCATTTTATGAGAAACTATTAAGTTTGAACACTCACTATTTTATGAGCAACTATTAATTTTGAATGCTATTGCCATTTTTCAAGCATAAAAACACTAGTTCATTTCATCTTGTCCCACACACTTGCCATTTTGTAAGATCATTCTTTCTCATCTCATCTGCATCTTATTTACTGGACCATACTCATTGTTTATCATATCTTCCATTTTTTCTATAACATTAATCATGCTAGTTTGATCATCATTTTTATTCTATCCCATTTCTTGGGAGAACTACATATGGCCTGAAGTTTGTATTAGAACATGCATCCATGGAACTATGTAGGCAACATCCACTTGTCTTATACATATGGAGTTAGCTCAACCAACCCCTTCCTTTTCTTCTCTTCCCCCATTTATTTTGTCATTGTTTCTCTTTAATTAGGGAAAAATTATCATGTCACTGTTCTTTGTTAATATATGGTAGAAACTAATGGCTCTACCACACATGCATGATCATTTATCTTTAAATTGCACTAACTTGGTTTTTATTTGTGTGTGTTTATTTGATTATTGTTTGTTGTCTAGTCTTTTGTTTTCCTATTTGGTCTTGCTTCTTTGTGTTATTTTTTTCCAAGTACCCCTTGATGGTCCACATAGATCTTGATTATTTATATCTTGTTCTCATGTCATTCATTTATTCTTGGCTTTTGTTTTTAAACATTTTTGTTCCTACTTTAAGTCTTGATTGTTCATATCTTGATTTTTAGTTAGGTTCATTTATGTTTATAATTTTCTTTGTTTTTTCTTTTTTGTTTAAATGTAAATTGCTATAACTCTAGTTTTGGTCATTATTTTAGCATTATCCTTAGTTATAGATATTCACATTTGAATTGGATTAGTAAAATTTGAATCTTATGTCATTCTAAGTTATTCATACTTATGATGCCTAATTTATTTTTCTATATCAATAACTTTGTGCTCAGGTCTCAAAGTCTTCACATCAACATCAGTTCCAATGAATGATTCTTGAGAACACTTTATAAAACCTAGGATCATGATATGAAATTAGGCTTTTAGGTAGTATGCATTTTAGCACTCAAGTCTATGCTTAGATGTTCATCTCTTTGCATACATTTTGAGTCTAATCAATTCTTGGTCATTTTTCATCATTCCTCATTCCATTATCTCCCAAACTTAGGTGAACTACAATAGCCTAAAGTTCATTTTAGAACATGAGTCTATGGAACTATGTAGGTAGTGCTCAATTTCTATTGAGTTCAGCTCAGCTATCTCCATTCTTATTTTCATCTCTCTCATCACTTTATGCATTCTCATATGCTTGGTTTTATATGGCTTTCTAAGCTATTACACCATCATATGTATGTTTTCACCTGCTCACTTTAACCTATGTTTTTGGTTATATCCTTGAGCTATTTTTGCTTGCCAATTGCCCATGCTGGGGCACAACATCTAAACCACATCTAAATCAAATCATCTCTATAGGGGAAAAATCATTATTTATTCTTTATCCATGATCAAAATTTGCCCTATTGGGGCACAACTATTTTATCATGATCAAATCTATTGTACTGGAGTACTTCTTATTATCTTCTCTTTGGAGACCCTATTCTAGTGGTGCTTCCCTTCCTAAAGTAGAATGTTCTCCCTTTTCCTCTAATTCCAAGATCTCCACATTAAATCCCATGATGGAAATATTTTAGTGTGCAACTTATCTCAAGATTGATCAATGTCGTAAGTGTGTAGCTTGTACTCTCAAATTAGATACATTTATAGTGTTTCCATTACATTTACGGATTGTATCTTTCCCATTCCTCCTATCTCTAGGGCCTATTATACCTCTCATTATATTTTGATCATTGATGGTAATCACATGTGAAAGCATTAGCTCATATGCATGTGATCTATTCCATGGGTTAACCTCTTACTTTCTCTCTCTTTTCAAGAGTCCATCCTTCTCTTTCATCCCAGTATGTCCTCTCAAGGGGGCATCATGGGTTTGTTCCATTTTCTTCTTGAAAACTCTTTTTTTTTGAAAAGACATTGCTTCACTTGAATGTCTCATTACACCTTCTCAAATAGGGGCAAAATATAGACATCTAATTCCCAACACCACTTATGTTGAAATTATCAATCTTACTCAAACTGCACTCAAATGCCCAATTTAGGTCAAAATCCATAAAATGTGCTAAATGGTTTGAATTTTTCATTTACAAGTGCCAATTTATGTCAAAGTATCTCTAAAGTGGGAAATACAATTTATGGGACAACTAACTTTGATCAATTCATTTCGAGTCAAAATGATGATTTTACCTTTTGATCACTCTTTTCTTCAACTTCATTGGTACACATCACGTACTTTTGTTATTTTGTGTTGGAAACATCCTAAATGGGAATACGGTTTTAGCACATCTAATGTCACCTTATAATTCTTATTGAGTCAAATTATAACTCAGTAATATGACTTTCTGATCATTTTGATTAATTGAGGACCAATTTTCAAATAATTGCACAAATGTTGATTAAACTTGTTTAAGGATAATTAATCTAAATCAAGAGATTAAGTGGATTTGCAATGAGAGTTGTTGAGTATTTATTTTTGAAAATTTATTCCCATTAACTGCATCATCAGGTGACATCATTTCTTGGGAAGACATCCCTTGGCCATAAATGCCACAAATATCAGGATTATGGGTCACCCATGCCTAGTTAATGCCTCTTCAATGCCCCTTCTTCCAAGGTCATGATGAAAATAATTATGGATTTAATTCTAAATATTAGTATTATCCTCAACCACACATCTCAATCTTGAGATGGACGGTCATGGTTGATCCTGACCAATCTCAAAAATCTATAAATAGAGAAGCCATGAACATGATTTCTAAGCTTGAATATTGCAAAGTTATAATGCTAAATTATTTCCACAAGGATTTGAATTTGATCATAGATTTTGTTTGCAAGCTTCATTGATAGGATAGTTTAGTGATTTGGAATCATGAGCCTAGGTTTTATGGAGTGTTCTTGAAGCATTAGAGGAGCTTACCACCATTGTTGACAAAGACAAAGATGCTTGATTAAGGGAGAACATGTTTTTGAGCCACATGGGTATGTTGAATCCATTTGGGAAGGTAATTGCTTTCTTTCATTTATTTCTTGATATCCTTTGTAATTCCCATAGGAATAGATAGGCTTGGTTAGTTAGTTCTTTATGCATGTTTCATTGTTTATGGACTAATGCTTGACTAACTTGCTTTTTAATCCTCTCTACAGTCATAGTAGCTACCTCCAATGTTGATGTTTCTTGAAGTGTCTTTACCATGGTAGTCCCTCTCATTTCTTATACAACATCAAACAATCCTGATTTTTCTGTTCTTGTTTACTTTGTCTAAAAGGCTAGGGTTTCAATTCTTGAATTGTAACTTGTGCTACTCATTCCCTCATCTGAATTGAATTTAGAAATCAACATGGGATCTTTTTGGATTATTTCTTGATCCAATAAGAATATTTTTTTCAGCTCCTTCCCAGGTAATGATCAGTATGTTGCTCTCCAATATCAAATTTTTGGCCTCCTTTGGGCTGATATTGATTTCATTGATCCTGAGCTCCTAAAAGGTCTGGGCAATAATATGATCATGTTGGGACTCTTCAGTACCTATCTTATTAATCTAGAGTCTCTCCTTAAATTATATAATTTTCACCTTGATCCAAAAAACTTTAAACTCAGTGGTCTAGATAAATTTATCATCTTCAATAAACCTAAGAGCAACAACCACTCTTTCATCATCATGCATCTCCTGATCTTTATGTGCATGCAAATCCACCCTTTATTTTGGTCTATGAGCCTTAGTTATAAGTTCAAGGAGTGGATAATCCACTTCATCATCATCTTTAAAATTCATTATTACATTGGCTACCTCCTCTATATACCCCACCTTTTCACTTACTTCATATGCCACTAAGTGGGGTACTTCCTGTGCCTTTTGCTTCTTAGGCTCTAGTTACTTTGGAGGTGATTGTGATTGTACTATAATAGTATTTAGAAGGTGTTCTATAATCAAAATACCACTTGGCCTCTTTATGGGAAACTTGGTGGGTTTTGGAGATTGCCCCTCAGGTTCATTTTCTATCTAAACATACAACCTTTCAAAGTTGACAATTATCAAATTTATCCTCTTAAGAGGATCCCCTTCTTCCACATAAAAACCTAAGAATTTAGTGTCTCTCTTATTCTTCTCTTCCTCAAATATTTTTATGATTTCCCATTTCCTTTTCCTCTAAAACACTATATGAGGTGTAAGGCAATTTATTATTACATCTTCTTCATAATTGACTTCATGGGTAATCCCAGCTCTAGAGAGTAGTGTTTGACTTATAAAGTTTATATGTACTTTAGGGTCAAAGAACCTTTCCCCTTGTGACTTCAAAGAATACCTTACCTTCAAATAAATTTGTATCTCTTCTAGAGTATCAGACCCAATGGATAGTTCCCCATATACAGTTAAGTCAGGCAGGAATGTCCCCTTTTTCTACTTCTTCATAACATCCTACTCTATCCATAGCATTTGCCACATAAATTATGAAGATGTAATTTGAAGGGAAATAAACTTAGGTGGAATGTGTGGGTCTCGAGGACACCCATAAACTCTTATCACTATTTGGTCTGCTAGAAATAACTAGTCACCCAAATTATGGGTATGTCCCTATTCTAGATTTAATGCTAAAGATCTTAATAATTCTTTGATTTCAATGGGAAATCTTGGTGAAATGTGATCAAGAGTGGCCATGAACCTTACAAAAAAATCATGATTAAATGCCACATAATCATTATTCCTACATCTGTTATCCTAGATGTAACACTAATTTTGCATGGGTAACCTATTTTCTTGTTGGTTAATCATCCCCAAGCATATCCTCATAGTCTATTTATCTCTATTATGATACAATATTAAATGACACAACAAGGAATAATTTTTTAAAGTGATAGGGGGTAGGTTTTCACTCACTTGTAAGAATACCTCATGTAGCCCTTTCTCAATTAGAGTAACAATATCATACACAACATTCACTTCAGGCTTTTGAATCCTCATTTCCATCATCATGAGACTTGAAAGTTCTTTTAAAATAGACTTGAAAGTCTTCCATGGCAAATGTCTCATTGTTGGAAGGGGTAATAGCTATCCTTTTATTGTTTGCACCCCTTTTCATGTGTAGAGGAAGTTCATCACTCCTATAGGTTTTTCTCAGTCTCATATAGTCTTCCTCACTTTTATCTAGGTCAATCTTGGTGATGGCTTGTTTATTCAACATGAAACACTCTACAATTATTGCTTTATTCAATACCACTAATGGTGAGACATCTAAAATTATTATAGTCCTAGTAGCTAGGTGATAATGTTGTGCTAATACTCTGATAAACTCAACATCTATGAATATGTTTAGGACTATTAGTTTGGCCAAGTCTAAGGCCCAAGGATTTGAAACTAGAATCTTACCATTCCTCTTATCATAGAAGTACCAAAATAAATCCCACCCTGAGATAGGAATAATTGGGTCTCTGCATCTGTGAGATACATCTATAAACACCTTTTTAAATCCCTTATTTGTTGAATTAGGTAACACATCAAGTATGGATTGTTGTAAAGTAATCTTTTTCATTTTAGAGGTTGTGTCTTCTTCCTTATTACTCGTAAGTTCACTTCTTTTGGGTGGCATGATGAAGAATTTACTCTTACTTGATTTATTTAAGTGTCTACTTATAGAATTGATCAAATTCAGTTCTTATTCACTTTCTATAGAGGATTTCTATGAACTTACCTAGTGAAATAATAGCTATAGAGTTTTCTTCTTTGAACTCCCTTGTCTCTAGTTTGCTGAGATGTGTGAATGATTACAGAAATGGTGTCGACTCCCAACTATATTTGATACTAATCTCAATCACCTCTATATTAATGTCAATTCATGCAAAATATTTCATAATCTATCCATATTTCAAGTTTTAATATATGCCTATGATCTTGGGAAATTTAATGGTTCATGTTTAGAGGTGTAATCATTGCCACTGATGATTTAAATTCTAATAGCTTGTACCATAGTACTGCTCTATCATGTCAAGAACACTATGGGGGTAGAAGTATGGTAGAGTTAGCATTTTACTTTCCCCACTATACCACACACTTTCACTTTTCTTGTTGTGGGACAATAGGTTAGATAGTCTCATACTGCCACCACGTACATACCCATTTAGACTCCTGCAAGATGGTGGGTTAATTCTAGCAGTTGAGTAATTGTTCACCACCATATTGTAGTGTCACTATTTACATCTTGAGAGGATATGGTTTACTTTAGTTGTTAGCATGTTCTCACTACCACCCTATGTTATTCATATTTGGTTGCCATGGTATTATAGTAAGCATTTGTACATTGACCTATATGTCTTGCCATCCCATGCATACCTCTGTTGACTATTGTGATAGTGCGATATTAGATTTTTTATGTATTTTAGGTAGGAATATAGGGGTATATTATGAATGCAGTATTTTATATATCATGGTATTGAAAATATTGAATAATTTTCTAATTTTACAGTCTCTTAGTATTAGTTTTTAGTGTTAGTCAGACGTAAGAGATCATTTATTTGTTTGTAATGAGGAGGTTTAGTCAAGTAGAAAGACTTTTAGCATAAGAATCAAGGCTTTAGTCATTGGGCTCAAGGCTAGTTATGATAATGAAACTAGGCAAATTTTGGAGGATATAACATAGGGGTTGTCATTTTTGAAATTTTTTCCTAAGTATGGAACCCTTATACCTTGAGGATTTTGGTCTTATAATTCATCATTGACCTCTTGTTCTGGTTCTAGTCTTTTAAATTTCTTGCACTACAAGTTGATGAGGAGATTTAAGTTAGGGGTTAATTGACCAACACCTTTGCCATTGATGTCAAAGTGGGAGAATTGAAGTAGTAAAACATAGCATGATCCAGAATAGGATGACAATACTAAAGTTAGGGGGAGCATAATAGTAAGGGAGAACATGATAGGGAATTCTACTTGTCTTTTCACACAAATTGTTTAATAGTATAGGTTAAATATTTTATTCACCTAATGTTAAGATATCTATATGTATTATTAAATCACATATGTTCATTATTTTTTCCTTCACACAAGCATATTCAATGCATGTGGAGGCTAGAAGCTGTATTACAAACTAAAGCTATTCAAATATCAAAGAAATGACTATAATTTATTTCCAATATTTTAAAGAGTTGTTTACTTTCATAGGTATCTTGTTGTATTATTTGATACCTTTAGACTTTTCTTGCTTCTTTCATATCTAGCAGTTTTAGAGAAGTTAGAAAAGTCTAACATCTAGAAAACATATAAGACACACAAGAAATTATATTTTAACTAAATAAAATTAACTTCAACCAAAGTAAGAAAACTAAGAAGAATGATTGAACTAAATTTAAATGCACTTTAATTTAGCAGTAAATATATTAGATTTTATATATAATGTACTAGCAGAATAATGATGATTACATTCAAACATGTATCAGTAAAAAAATAGTGAATAAACACACCTATACTCATATTTTTATTACATTCAATAATAAATTACACCATACATATAACCCAATTTTAGGTGAAAAGATAACATGTTAAGGTAACATGCTAGTTAAGGTGAAAAACATCATCATAATCATCTGCATTACCATCAAGATCAGAATACTAATCACTCGTGTCTGCATCTGCTTGATTTTATTCCTCATCCTCATTTATGATATGCAATACATTCTCTCTCAATCTCTTCATTGGAAATCAAAATATCTTGTTCAAACACTCCATCATCATCTTCATCCAATTCTTTGAATGTTTCTTGTAAATTAACATATTGACCATCAGGCATTATATCGACAACTTTCATGAATTTTTATTTCAAATGAGACTCTATTTAAATGGCATATGACCATCCTGGGATTCTTACATCATCAATTAGAAATGATTGGTTAATTTGAAGAGGGGAAACATATGGCTCATCTATCTCTAAAAAAAGAGAGGCTATCATAATGATTAGGGGTGAATCTACTGATTTAGAAGCTATAATAGAGGAATGTATTGCTTTTATGAATGCGCATACTCTACGAGCATGGATCACAAACAAACAAGGAGAGGTCTAGAACCACTAGTTGACCCTCATGAAGGGAGATGGAAAACAAATTTTCTTTTCCTATTTGTATAGATGGGCAGATCTTTTAGATACCCTAAAATGAAAAGAACCTTATTCCTGTCAGAACCTTAGAGAGGCAAAACACAAAGTTTATATGTGCATTGAGCTTATCAGTAAAAGAAGGATAAGTTGGTTGGGGATGATGTTTCATCCACACATGTTTTGGTTTCTAATTCTTGATTGGGAAGGGAATGTGTCAGCTGGCAGAGAGGCAAAAAAGAAAAGGTGGAAAAGCATATATGATGCTAAAGGTTTGTATATATTCAAAGGGATGGGTTGTACTAAGCCTTTAGATTTCAAGAAATATTATGGATTCAAAATGCAAAGAAGGCTTGCTCGAGGACAAGAAAGAGGTTAATTACGGGGTGTGATGAGGCCACTAATTGTTTTATGTATAGCCTCATCCATACCCATATATATATATATTTTTCCTATATGAATCGGTAAAACTATCCATGACTCATATAAATGAATGAATGCATTAATGATTATATGTGTGCATTAATATATACATGTTGTGTTATGGATTAATGATGTTTTTTATTTTATTAGATTATACTTGTGTAACCTTATTGAATAGACATTTGAAGGGTATAATAAGACTATAGTAATATTACTTGGTCACAATACTTATAGAGAAGCCCAAAATAAAAGGGACTTCCATCCCATAACAACTACCAACTTTTAGGTTTCCACCTATAGGTTGCTATATAAACTGTAGGCTTTCACTTACATGTTGCCCATAACAACTGCCAAACTACATGCTTTCCACCTACAGGTTACCCATAAAAATTATAGGTTTTCACCTATAGGTTTCCCTTAACAACTACAGACTTTCACCTATAGGAGCCCATAGCCACTACACAGAACCAACTATTATTGTGATAATAAGTAATTGGTTTTTAAGGACACATCTAGCTATCTTAGAAATAAAGTAAATGATTGAAGATGATAATCCATAACAGTTGCATGGATCCCTCACATGCATATAAACTTAGATGTGCTACCAAAAGATGAATAAGATAAAGACAATGGAAAGGAGAAAAAGAAGCAAAATAGCAAAACAAAATATATTATCCTTTACCTAGTCAGGGCTAAAAACAAGTAACTTTAAGTTACTAACCACCTAAAGGTTGACTGGGTTAGTTGCAAAGTATTTGTACCTTTCCTAGTTTAGTGTTTTTGGTTGGAGATAATAAACTACCTTATGTATTTAATGGTAGAACTTAGATTAGATTAATGATGATGGTATTGTAGAAAGTAATTATATTCTGATTTCTAAAATATTATAATCTACTGTAGCAATCTTTAATTGCTATAGATCTAAGTAATGAAAAGGTTAATTCTATAAGAAGATTTTGTAAGTCTCTTAGAGAAGGATTGGAACTTGATTCTAAATGAGGAGAGCCCCCTCAGAAGGTTTTAGTGAATATCCTGACCCTTATTAGATGAAAGTGTGTTGTGTGAGTTGATTTCATTATTAGTTTGATTATATGAAGTGTGATGTATGTGTGACTCATTCTCTTCATCATTATTCAACACTTACCCATAATTCAGAGCACTTCATAGAATTAGGATACACATCACTCTACATAATTAGAATTAGAGCACTCTATAGGATACAGAGCACTCTACAACAATTCAAATTCAAGAAATATAGTTGGGCATCACTCTATAGAATCAAATTTTCTACCTCTACATAAATCTCTATGGTCAGTTTGGTGCATTTTTTACTTGTAGGATTCTTAGCTATCAATGAATAATTAGTAGGAAACATAGAAACTACTCTTCCCTCATTTTGTTGCCCATGTGGAAGAGGCAGAGATTAAAAGTATATGCTATAAACTATCTATTACTGGCACCTCACCATTTATATTTATAATATAAAAATATCCATTTTAGTTAAAAAAAAACAATAATGGTTAAATTGTAATACACAAAGATAAAGAAACTTTGGGGTGTCTATATACCATTCGTTTGCATTTGTAGGAGCATGTTGTAATTCTAAAAATCTTGTTGATCATGTAGAATTATATTTAGTTTACATGTCATCTACAATGTGCATAAAAGAAGATCATGATGATTGGAAATAAACAAATGTTATTTTTATCCATGCTTTATTGAGGGCCTTCCTTATCTAGATGATAATTAAAGAAATGCTTTAGCAATGGAACATAAAATTAATGATTTTTCTATTGATGAACCACAAGCATTTAAACATATGGCAATCTTGTCAATGTTAATGAATACACAAACACTAACAATGGGGTAATGCATTCTTTGTTGTAACTTTGAGCATTACTTACTAGTATAAATTATTAACATGTTGAGATAAGATGACTAATTCTAACAATCGATATACTCCCATGTGTGGATATATAGTATCAATTAAAATAGCTTGGTGACCACATTTATTTTATGAACTAGCATAACTTTCAACTATGCCATATGAGACCATCTTCTAGGATTCCATACAAATAATAGATTAGGCTTGCACACAATGTTACCCAAGCATTAAGGTCTAGGCTAGGGACACAAGCCCATGGTTTAATGGAAAATTAATCAAAGGAATTGAAATTTGGATGCATGTTACAAGTTCAATTCCCATATGCTCCAAAATGCGTAGAGGAAACTAATGAAAAAATAGTCTGCTAAAATTAGAATTACTTGTATGGTTTTGGTACTCAGTTGCCTATGTAATTACTATAAGTTACACCAACCAATAACAAACTAATTATGATGTACATGCACTACCCATACTATGAAGACTTAGTGAAAAGGAGCCTTAGGGATTAGGTTGGTGAATTGGTTACAAAATTAAAAATTAATACCATACCCATGCATGATAACATGGAACACAAATAGACAACTTCAAGATATGATCACTACATTGTATTGATTATACAATGAATAAAAGCATCCAATTCTTTCACAATCTCAAGAACTCTAAATTGTACATGGTAGTCAATATATTATGACAAGATACCCTCTTATTTATGTAACTCATCTCTTATAATACCCCAATTTTGTTCTCCTAACTAGATATAGTTACCAATCAGAAAGCTATAGATTTTGTGTTTAATGTAGTGAGGCTTTAAAATTACCTTTGAATTCACTACAGAGGGTGTCCCCAAATTTGAATTCACTAGAGAGGGCCTTGTCAAGTTCATATTCATTGCAACAGACTTGGAATTCCTTACCCACCTTTTCAAAAGTCTCTAGGTTGTCTCCAAACAAGCATTATCACCCATGCAAGTAGCTGCTATACTTATATACTAAAACCCAAAACATATCATGCCATCAAATTGGCATACAAACCCTCTCTGGTCAGCTCTAGCTCCATCAATAATTAACAAACCCTCCTTCTATTTGTAGAGGTGAATTGTACAAGTAATTCCAATCATACTCCTCACTCCCCCATCAAATTACCTCTCCCAAATTCTGCACTCTACTATACTTCCCACTCCTGCCAATAATTTCTCAATTCACTATTAACCCTACACTCACAATACAACCCACTCCCACCTATAATTTCCTAGTTTAATTTTTTTTAATTACCCACTTTAATATCATATTGTCTAATTTTTATTTGTGTGACTAATTATTTAGTCATTTTTATTTATGTGACTAATTATTTAGTTGTGTTTTTTACTTGATGATAAAATTAGTCATTTATAGTTGTGTTGCAAAAAATTAGTAGAATTTAGTCCTTTTAGTTGTCATGACTAAAATTTTTAGTCACATAGTCATTTATTTGGTAAATTCTACTAGTGGAGGTTTGACTTGATGAGGATGCAATGTGGACAAGAGAGAGCACGAGGTCAGGTGGTTAGGTCCCAGGGTTCCTCCTCGACAAAGGTTAAGGAATGAGGTAGGAAGTGTTCTTAAATTGGTAGTTTAGTTGAATATTTTTTTGTTAATTTGATTGTTTGGTGTGGTTGACCTAGTTTTAGGATTTTGATAGTTGTGATTTTGGGATATTAATTTGGTAGGTTAGATTCAAATTGGAAGTGTAGGGTAGATAGGGGAGGGCATAGGTAGTCATAGGTAGAAAGTTTTGAGTTGTTAGTGGTGTTTGGTAGGTTATATGCAGAGGGTAGGGATTCGTTTGATCATTGAGGATTACTACATAGTGACCATCAATGATAATTTCCAGTTGATGGTTGATAAATGATCATTGATAGGTCACTACAAGGTGACCATTAGTGGTTGGTCTCCTGACCATCGACAATCGACTATAGGAATAGTCAACCATCGATAGTTGATGGATATGTTTAAAAGTTTGGTAAATGGTTGAGGTTAAGGTTAAGGTTAAAGGTAAAGGTTATAGGTTAATGGGTAGTAATTAAGGGCTTTGGGTAATACTTAAGGTTAAAGTTCAAAGGTTATTGGTGAAGGTTTATAGGTTGGTGGTTGATGTTTTAGGGTAGTAGGTAAGGGTGGTAAGTTAGTTTTTAGGGTTTAGGTATAAGGTTAGGATAAGGTTGGGCTTGAGTTTTGGTGGATAAGGGTATGTCCATGGAATAAATGTTGTACTTTTTTTGGTGTTTTAAGTGTAGGTAATGGTTTAAGATAAGTTAGGTTAAGGATAATGATGTGGATGTGACACGATAAAATAGGTGGAATTGATTGTAAGTCATGGTTATGGGTTAGTTTATGAAAATTTTATAAGTTGAATAGAAGTTAGGGGTAAGAGGTAGAGTTCATAGGCAAAATATGTCAGTGAACTAAGGTTTTTGCTATTAAACCCTACAAACATGGGAGAGGATATAGATGACAGATTGGGTGCCCTATATTTTTGATGAGGTTTAGTGAGGGATGATCGACGTAGACTGGGAGCACTTGGAGGATGTGTAACTTAGAATCATAAGGTACTACCAACATATACCTTAAGATGTGGAAATGATAGTGGTATTCATTGAGAGATGGGATCCTGCCACTAACACCTTCTTAATTTAGATAGGTGAGATGACCATCTTTTCTAAGGACATTTATAGGATTGTGTGACTACCCATATAGGGTGAGCTGATATACCACATTGAGAGGGATGAGTAGGATGAGTTGATGGAGCTCTTGTATGGGGATGACCATGTGTACTCATGGTGTCACTCATGAAGATTTTGATACACATCATTATACTAGAGGGACAAAGATGCGAGGTGGTTGCTAACAATGATGATGATGACAATTACATGTTATGCATTACTTGATTCTAGTAGTGGAAGGTTCCCTTACCTATTTTCAAGATTACTCATGGAGATGTGGTTGGGTTGTATAGTGTTTTTAGGATAACCTATGCTATTGGTTTAGATTTACTAAGATTTGTGGGGATTTTGAGCCCACAGGAGATATAAGATTAGTGTAGGGTTTGTTTTTTATTGCTAGGCTTATGTGCACATCTAGGTATTGAGACCTATGGGGCTATCTTGGGAGTGTTATGCTTAGATGGATTTTAGTGTCAGATACATGAGGTGGAGAGGTAATCATGCCCTCTTAGGACCAATAGGAGGGTACATGATGTTGACTAGTTCAGGGAACTACTAAATGCTTTGGTTGTTATAGACATGATTTGAAGACCTTATGTTAGGTTTCTAGGATGGGCTCACTATGCAAGACACACACTATCTCTCCATATCTATAGATGTATCTATGGTATATGATATCATGAGATATAGCTAATTCCTTTTGATAGGGTATGGATGTAATTCATCCTTGTTTAGTATATACCCAAAGTGTTCCCAAGGTACAAGAGGGAGGATGTACAATTTCCATTACCTGGTCCATAACTAGTTTAAAATTTCATTGATCAAGATTTTTTTGGTGAGGATTGATGTGGATGATGTACGTATCACTGATGGCTATCCTACATAGTACTAGGTATAGTATGTTGTAGCTAATATTGGTGGTGATGATGGGGGTCAGGAGGATATGGATGTTGATGTAGGGGGAGGTGGTTAGTAGGTGGGAGTTGGTCCAGATGTATTGGTAGTGATAACTGAGAGGGACGAAGTATGAGTGGATTTAGCTACAACATAGGCATCCTTAGTGGTAACATGGGTATCTTGGGTGATAGTATAGGGTTAGGAGGTTATACTTATATGGGAGAGATATCATGTTAGAGCCTAGCTAGTCATGATAATGCAGGAGAGAGATTCTCTCTGGCAAGTAGGATGAGGATTACCAATAGTTATGAGACTAATAAGGACTATCTTGATGCATAGATATGTAGTGACTATGGAGGAGCTATGGTATTACGAGGCCTTAGTATTTAGGTATTGTCTAGGTGAGCCCTAATGGGGAGATTATAAGTTTGGGATTGTAGGATGTGCTGGTACAATGATATAAGGTCAGTGGGTTGCATCTATAAGAGGATAGGTAGATACAAGAGGACAAGATCTAAGAGGTAGTGGTGCACTAGGTGGTAGTGGTGCCTTAAGATCATGGATTATTATGAGACATATATTAGTTTTTGTTGTTTCACATGCTTTTGATACTGACCTATAAGTCAATGTATATTTTTGAGAGATATGTATATTTTTGTATACATGATGATGATTATTTATGAGATATGGATGATGTAATCATTATTTATGTTTCATGGTTCATTGTTATGATTATGATGATATTATTTATGATTTGATATTATTATGTTCATGATGGTTTATGTGGGCTCACCTAGCTAGGCATGTGATGGTATGACTCTGTAATTTATGTTCATGATGATGTTGATAATGTTGTTTATGATTAGGATGATGATGGTCATGACATTATGGTTATAGTTGGGATGATCATGTTTTGTGATATTGATATGATTATGTACTTCATATTTGAGATGATCATGTTTATGATATTGATGTGATTATGGTTATGGCTACTGATTGTGCTTAGGTGGACATGGTTATGATATGGTTATGGATTATGCATCATAGTTATATGGATGTGATAGATGGTAGGATGATTATGATGTTCATGATTTTGATATGGTTTATGGTTATGTGATGATGATGTTCATACTAAATTTTAATGAGTACATCTAGATTAGACACGTGGTAGATATCATATATGAATAACTTGTTCATTTTTTATGTATGATTAAATGGTAGATGTGATGGATGGTGTAGTAGACATGATTGACCATTAGATGATGTTTGATGTATGAGATGTTTAATTCATTTAAAATTTTCTTATGGTTAAAAAATTTAAAAAAATAAGGTAAAAACACATGGTTAAATGCATTTTTTTGTGATGAAGGTGTTGTAATCTTAAAACACATAGATTAGGTTGGATAATGAAACCAAATGTGAATAAAGATAAGATAAGATAATCAAAAGACAAACATATTAAGAAATGTATCAATCAGTATGAAAGAATAAAAAGAAAACATGATGCTTGTTCTTTAGCTAGGACTAAAACAAACCAAAGCTAGATTAGCTTAAGGAACATAAAACCTTCAAATGCTTCACATTAGTGTTGATTAGTTGCTTAAAAAGGTGTCTTGATCAGATAATGTTAAGTAAGCTCAAAATCCCTTACTTATAGTATATAAAGGAAAGATGGATGAAGATGAAACCTTCTTATGAGACTAGCATGCCCCTTCTGGAGGTTACCAAAGTGTCATTATAAATAAGTCCATGTCATATAAGGTGTAGACTGATTGATGTAGGAAGTCTACTTATGAGAGCCAATTGTAGCTTCCAAATTATTTTGCTTTTTTTGATGTTTGAGAATGGTTCTTTTTCTATTTCATTATTTCTTGGAGGGATGGGGGAAGTTGATCAATGTGAGAAGCTTACAAGAAATTATTATGCTTTGAAAAATGCTTTACTCAGCCATCCTTCGAGGGAGTGGTCTAAGTTTGTGTGCTTTTTTTAAGGATTTTGATAGTTGTCCTTCAAGGGAGCAATCTACGTTATTTTGAACAATTTAAATATGTTTTTGGCAGTTGTCCTTCAAGAGAGCTATCTATGTATGATAGGGATGATCTATGATTATTTTTGGTTATGATTTTGCTTTTGATTTTTTGTTTTTTATGTCATGGACTTGCTTATATAGGCTTTAAGGTTCACCTTTATGAAGGCAGAGCTAAAGCATAAGAAGGTTGATATGGTGTAAAAGAGGTTTAAGTGACAATGACCATGGAAATCCACCCTAAAAAGGGGCAAAAAGTACCATGAAAATCATGCCATGGGTAGAACCGTGGTACCCATTGTTCAATATTAGGCTATGATTGTGACCGATTATCACATGATTTAGTTTTAATCAATTATCCCTAAAATAAGGAGATGAATGTGTTTTAGAATTAAGGGATGAGATTAAGTTAGATAAAAGGTGAGTTTAATCATTTTTAACAAAATAAAGGATGCATATGTGAAGCATTGAGGGGATTAGGTTCTAGGTTTCCTTCAAGAGAGGATAACCAGTAAGCTCCTGATCCATACTTGTGCATTATGATATAAGGTCCAAGCCAATTGAAAGCAAACTTTCCCCACTTATTTTTATCCATATTGGTGACATGTTGAATTTACTTTAGGATAAGATCTATGATGTTGAATTCTCACACCCTAAGGTATTTGTCTTAAGCACATTTGATTCATTATTGATATACATGAAGGTGAGTAAGAGTAGATAAATGACACTCATCAAGTAGTTCAAGTTGGGAAAAACATTATTAATGATAATCATCTTTAAAAATGATCTCTTATAGGGATATGTGAAGAGATGGAATTTAGATTTTGAGAGGCAAAACAACCTTTGCTCCAAACACAAGAGAAAATGGGGTAGCACCCATAGGGGTTTGAATGCTAGTACGATATGCCCATAAGGTGAAATGGATATATAAATGTCAATTTTGACCAGATACATTAACAATTTTATTTAGCATGTTTTTTAGAGTTTTGTTAGAGGCTTTGGTGTATCCATTAGCTTGTGGATGATAGGGTGAGGAAAAACTTAGCTTGATGCCAAATGCATCACAAAAACCTTGGAATTGTTTGTTCTAAAAAGATTTACCATTATCGGTGATAATTTTATGGGGAACACTAAAATGGCAGATGATGTTATGGTTGATAAAGTCAATAATATTTTTGGCCTTGGTTGAAATGAGAAGGGTAGCCTCTACCCACTTGATTAAATATTTGGTTGTAGTGATGATAAAGTGATGTCACTATGAAGAATGGGGCTTAATTTCATGAATAAGATCTAGACCTCATTACAAGAAAGGCTAGAAATCTTTGGATACTTGGAGAATATGGCTAGGTGCATGATCTAAATTGGCATGTTGTTGAAATTTAACACACTTTTTAACATAATCAAAATAATCTTGGGTAGGCTAGTAGTAGCCAAGGTGAAAGATACATTTAATGACAACTACACCACTAAAATATCCACAAATCCCATCATGTATTTCCCTAATAACATGAGAGGCTTCATGACCATGTAGGAAATGAAAGAGAATACCATCAAAGCCATGTTTATAAAGAATTCTCACCAATATGGTATAAAGAATTCTCCCCAATATGGTATAATTCTTTGAGCATTCCTATAAATACCAGAAGGAATGATGGTAAGGTTGAGATAGTCAAAGCATTAATTATACCAAAGGTTAGGTTAGGTTTCCTCCAGATTGAATATGGCAAAAGAGTATGATTTGATATAAAAAGTGTTGGTTTAGTGCTTTTTTTCATTGGTTTTGTCTACATGGCCTTATGGCCATTCTATGTCAATTAAGCTTCCTTAGGTTAGTTATAAAAGGGTCACATAGGCTAATTATATTTTAATGAAATTATCTAATTAAGAAAATTAGTGATTTTTTCATGTTTCCCTAATTTTCGTTATATGTATCCCACTTTTCATTTTGGAAGGTTAGAAAGATAGGTTAATGTGATTTTATGCAAGCAAGTCATATTTTGTAATATTGTCATGTGAAGACAAGATTCTTCCTCCTTTGCAATTTATCCATGATTTCATTGCTATATACATAGATTTTCTCAATCTTCTATGCAAGGATCTAAGATCATGGCCAATCCAACATGGTATCAGAGCCATTCTTTCACTATTGCAATAATCTTTGTCGTGAAATATTGTTACATTCGCTATTCCAACAAAAAATAAGGGTTTGGTGGGATTCCTTAGAGAATCCATGCAAAACTTTCTAATGGAGTTTTAGATCTAAAAAATGAATATGTCATTAGTTTTAGAAGGTGTAAAAACCTTTGGATCAACTGTAAACATGACCTAGTTTTAGAACTATCAAAATTTTTCTTCTTTTTGGCATCCCAAGGCTCCATTTTTTATTTTCTACAAAACTCTATATTTCCTATGTTGTGCAAAAATGCCTTCTAAGTTTCTTCCTCAAGTCAAAATATTAAATGGGTCTCTTGCATAATTTCCATTATTGAAGTATTTTGGATGTTTTTGGCTTACCTTGATTTGTGTGCCATCAAACCTTTGAGTTATTTGGATCTATAGGTGGTCATTATTTTAGCTCTACAGTTGATCAACTTCAAGTTGTATGCACTAGAGAGTCTGCTGACTAATCTAGACTTTTGGAGGGCTGTTACTTAGCTAATAAACCAAATAAAAATTTTAGTAGTGAGTAACTTCAATTTTTTCAATTGAGTTATTTGTTAAGTCTGCTTACTTGCCCATATAACAACTCAACTTGTGGAGTTAAGTAAAGTAGGTCTAAAAACTTAGTTTACACTATAATAGACTAAATCAGGTTTTCAAAGGGTAATTATTGCAACTCAAGTTTTAAAATAGTGATTACTACTGGGAGTTGGAAGTAAATCAGTCTTGGAAACATGGATTACTCTTTTGAGACTGACATGAGTTTTAGAAGGGTGATTACTACTCAGAGTTGGAAGCAAAGTAGTCTAAGAAATCTAGATTACTCTTCAGAGATTGACCCAAAAATTCAAAGGGTCTTTACTGCCTTACTTAAGTTTTCAAAAGTTGATTACTTATGAAATTTAAGTAGTGTGGAAAACATAGATTACACTGGGAAGACCAACTTAGAGTTGTGGGGCACCTCTACTTGGGTTTTCGAGGACTAATTACTTGCATGAGCAAAGTAGTCTTGAAACTCTAGGTTACACTTTGTATACCTATCTAGAGTTTCGAAGGACTTTATTGATCAGGTTTTTAGGGTACCATTACTTCTATTTTTTTCCATTTATATCTTTTTTTTAGATTTTTTGCCATTTCTATCTTTTTTAAAAAAAACCACAAGATTGGAAAAAAAAAATTCCATTTTTAGAAAGGGTCCAGGAATATGTGGGAGTAAGAACTTGTAAGTGCCATAACTTTCAATCCGTAACTCCATTTTGGGTGCTATTTTTTTTAAAGTGCATATTTTTTAAATCTCTACGCATTGGTGATATTGTTTTAAGACCTTTGTAAAATGTATTTTATTCATGGTATAATGGCTTAAAACTCACTATACCTTTTTTAGATGCATTATCAATTATACCTGACATCCCTCTCATACTTTCTCGCACTAATTACTTAGATGCATTATCAGTGGTGCCTGATGTCTAATATTGAGCATGTGTTGCATTGTAACTTAAGGGGGGGTCTTGTTGATAGTTTAAGGGGGTACTTGTACTATGTGTAATCTATTCTTTGCTTTCATCTCAATTCTATAAATTGTCTCAATCTAATCTGCACTAATGGATCTAAACATTGAACCACTCACACCATTTAACTAACTCAACTGAAAGTCTAAAATATAGCTCACCTTGAAAGGTAAAGGACTCTATCAGAGCACTATGGGTGGGAAAATTTAATCATCTACAGATGTAGAAAAGGTTAAGTGGTATACTATATGTGATGAGGCCTATGGGTTCTTATGCTTATCAATGTCTCATGACCTCCTGTTTCATGTTGAATCTATAAAAACTCCCAACAAAGTCTGGACCATCTTAGATAAGCTTTTTTGGAGTGTCGGCATCATGAGGGGTCATGATCTTGAGAATGAGCTCATCACATTGAGCTTAGGTGACTATGACACCATACAAGACTTATTTACAAAGTTTAAATCATTGAGGTTGTATTTGAAATAATGTGGCATTGAGAAAATAGATGACTAGTTGATTTTATCCATGCTTGTAAAACTGGGTCATAACTATCCAGTTTTCATCTCTATATTTCATGATACCAAATGTGCACTTGTATCCACTTGGGTAAATGCCATCATTTGATGATTTTTTTTTTGATTTGACTCAAGAGCAAGATAAGTTGGTTCGAATGGGTGCATTGAATTCTTCAAAATCACTTGCTTTGATTATCAATTAAGACAAGAAGAAGCCTTCTAGGAGTGGAAAATAGGAGAAAAATAGTCTAAACCAGATCATGAGCACAAGAAGAATAAAAAATTAGATTCCAAGCCTAAGGCATCATCAAATGAGTCCTCCTCAAGCAAAAAACCTAAGAAGGACAAAATCAAATGTAACTTTTGCAAGAAGCTTGGGCATGCTAAATCTCAGTGCATGAAAAAGAAAATTGACACCTTTGACTAAGATGCTTGAGAAGAATAACATCAATGTTCCTGAATCTTTAACTCAGAACACGTTCGTACAATATTTTTGAAAGGATAAGATAGAAAAAAGGGTAAAATCAAGGGTAAGGCACTTGTTGCTGTAGGTTCTCAACCTTCAACTTGGGTTATTGATTCGGGTGCTTCCTATCACATGGCCTCCTCAGAGGAACTATTTTTAGAAATAGAGCCATTTTTCATGTCTTCAATTCTCATGGGTGATGAAACTTCAATAGAAGTTAGTGGTAAAATATTATTTGAAGTAAGTGATAGGAACTTCAATGATGTTATGTGTTTTCCTTCACTATTCACCAATCTTCTATCAATGTACCAAATCACTCACATAGGTGTAAGGAAGTGAGTTGAGTTCACACCTAATTTAGTGGTTATCAAGGAGTTACACAGTGACACTACAATGGCTTATGGGAATGCCAAACATTAGTCTAGTGTATGTACCTTCTCATAATTTACCCCAAATCAGCCCTCAGCTGTACTACTTACTCATGTACATGGAGTAAGCAAACTATGGCATGAACAGTTTGGCCATTTAAACTACTATTACCTAGAGCAACTCAATCATCAGGACATGGTTTTAGGGTTACCTAAAGTCAAATTATCAGATGGCTTATGCAATGGTAACATTCTTGGAAAACATTCAGAAGAGAAATATGATAAGGGAAAAGCAAAGAGAGTAGAACAGAAGCTAGAAATTATTCATAGTAACATAGTAGGTCCATTTCCAAAACCTTCATTCAATAGGACTAGATACATGCTCACATTCATCGATGAATTTTTGAGTTACACCTGGGTGTTTTTTCTCAAAAAGAAGTTTGAGGCCTTTAATCAATTCAAGGACTTCAAGGCACTTGTGGAGAAGCAGTCAGATTGTTCCATCAAAATCTTAAGGACTAATAATGGTGGGGAGTATGTCAACAACATGTTTGAGAAATTTCGCATATCAGAGGGGATTTAGATATAACACACAGTTACATACAGTCTTCAACAAAATGGTGTGGTTGAACATAAGAACTTTACCTTAAAGGACATGGCCAATTGCATGGTTCAATCAAAGTCTCTTGTTCCTTAGTTTTGGGATGAAGTAATTAAATGTGTGTGCTACATTTAAAATCATGTTCCACATAAAGAATTGAAAAGAATCACTCCTTTTGAAACTTTGGATAGTCAAAATCTTGCATTGGATCACTTTTTAGTATTTGGATCACTAGTAGTGGCTTGTGTTCCCAAGAATAAGTGCAAGGCAATGGACCCTTAAAGTTAGTCTTATATCTTTATGGGGTATGAATATGGTACTAAGGGATACAGGCTCTTACATCCTATAAATCATGAGTTTTTCATATAAAGGAGTGTTAAATTTTTTGAGGGCCCACTTGAACTCACTATTGGCACTCTAAACTCTTCAAAATTCTCACTAGACATTGATTCTACCTTAGATAGTGACTTGGATCCACCTCAAAATCCTCTTGATGAACAGGATGACTCTTATTGTTTATTAAGTTCAAGTGATGAGAATAGTGATGAGGATTCTCCTCCTCCATCTCAAACTCACACTATAGATGATGATGACTCACCTCTTGATTCTCCATCAAATACAAGGCAAACATGTTCATAGTTTTAGGGGACTTCACATGCCTACCTGGCCATTTCCTCAGATCTATAAAGCTTTCATGAGGCATCTAGAATTCTAGAATGGAGTACTTATATGCAAGAGTATAATTCCCTAATCAGGAACAAAGCATGAGACTTGGTCCCCCTTCCTAAAGGAATAAAATTAGTTTGTTGCAAATGTGGTTATTAGACTAAGTGTGGTGTAGATGGTTTTGTTTATAAGTAAAAAGATCATCTAGTTTCAAAGGGGTTTTCTTAGGTGCCTAGCATAGACTACACTAAGACATTTACTCTTATAGCCAAAATGAAGTCTATCACACTCACTCTAGCCATCACAACCACACATTAGTGGGATGTTCACCAAATAGATGTTAAGAGTGATTTTCTACATGATGACCTCAAATAAGAGATATACATGGAGCAACCACAAGGCTTTGTGAAAGATTCTTCCTTGGTCTACAGACTTTAGAAATCTATTTACAAACTCAAATAGGACCCTTGAGCTTGATATGCTAAGGTGGACTCCTTTTTACTCATAGTCAGGTTCACCAGATGCTACTCAGATCTGAATGTCTACATCTTGTAGTAGGATGATTTTGTATTGATCTTAGTTAATCTATGTGGATGACTTACTGATTATAGGGAGCTTAAGATCATCTATCTTAGCAGTGAAAAATGCACTTTCAAATATATTTTCAATGATAAACATGGGATTACTGCATTACTTTCTTGGGATTGAAATCATTTAGGCAAATTCTGGGATAACTTGATCACAATTTAAGTATTCTCTTGATTTTCTTGCAAGGTTTAACATGGTTGATTGTAAGCCAGCTCCTACTCCCTTCTTATCTTGTGTGAAGCTTGAGGCTAATTCTCCTACACCATTGGTTAATGTAACTCCATATTAGTAACTTTTGGGTAGTATTATCTACCTCACACATACTAGACCTTTCCTATGCAGTTGGTATGGTTTCTTGGTTTATGCAGGAGCCACATGAATTGTATTAGAAAGTAGCTAAGTGGATTTTACACTAAATTTAGGGTATGCACAACTATGGGATACACTACAAAGTAGGAACATAGGTTTATTTGATTGAATACATAGATTTATATTGAGGTGGAGATATTCAAAGTCAAAAGTCCACTTTAGGCTATAGTTTCACTTAGTTTAGGTCTAATAAGTTATTTAAGAAAGAAGCAACATGTAATTTCTTTATCATCTATAGAGGCAAAATATAGAGGGGCTATCAATGCCACCATTGAGGCAATATAGCTTTAGGTGATTCTCACTAAGTTTGGTATCCAATTTCATAAGCCAAAAATCATCTAATATGACAACCAAACCATGATCCAGATTTGCAAGAATCTAGTTCTCCATCAAAGGACCAAACACAAAGATTTACATACACTTCATTGAGGAGCTTATCAATGAGCAAGTCATTAATCTTCATTACTACCCAACATCAAATTAGATTATAAATATTCTAACTAAGACCCTCACAAAGAGAAATTTTTTTCATCTGAGAGATCTCATTGGGGTTAGCGTTGCTCCACCTTCTTCTTCCTCCTATGGAGGTTCTTCACTATGTACTTGTATACCACATCATGTTTTTAATAACCACATTTCTTAATAACCATAGCAAAGTCATTGCTTGGTCTTATAATGGCATGCCTAGCATTTACCCCTTTATCATCACCCATAACATTGTCACCAATTGAGATGCCAAACCTATAATGTAGAAGCTTCACAAGATGCACCCTCATATTACTCTTTTTTATCAAAGAAGAGCTCCAATGTGTCCTTTTTGTTAACTTTATCCAACCCATCAACTACCCACAATGGATTTCCACTATATTTCCTATCACAAAAGCAACTGGGGGAATATATATTTGCACTGACTATCATGGCTTAAACCTCACTTGTCCAAAAGATGACTTCTCATTGCCAAGTATCGACCAACTTATTGATCTGATGGCTGGCCATGAGATGCTAGCACTTTGTTGTCCCCCAAAAATATCACTCATTTTTGGGACAACATTTGAACTATTTTGGTCCTACAGACCAAAATTGTCTCTTCCCTTTTCAAAAATTTGTCTTGGGCATTCAAATTCCTCATTTTTCAAGCTTCTTAAAAATCTACGAAATCTACAGGCTTAAATCTATGGACTATGTAGGCTTAAATCTATAGACTCTGTAGGCTTGAATCTATGGAATCAGTAGGAAGAGAAAATCTACGGACTCAGTAAGAAGAGGAAATCTACAAACTTTGTAGGTCAAGTTTAATGAGCTTTATAGGTTGAAATCTATGGACTCTTTTAAGGTTGATTTCTACAATCTTGATATCTACGGACTCTGCAAGCAGGTTCATTTCTACAAGTTCAACGGGCTTCACAACTTTTGTAGGTGGGTTCAATCAAAAGAATCAGTTTCTAACACTTGGTCATTTTTGAGATTTGTTTCAGTGCCTTGGTTCAAACAAAAATCTCCATCAACAAGCATCAACAGTAGGTTTAACATTTGGTTCATCCTTTGGTTCAACGTCAAATGGTTTAAAGGTGGGTTCAATCAAGCAGTTCAACACTTTGTTTCACTCATTTGGTTCATCCACTTTGTTTCAATGCTTTCATTCATTCTTTGGTTCAATCAAATGGTTTTTCAGTCGGTTCAAGGCTTTATTTGAATCGTTGAACCAAAAATTGGTTCAATAGTTGGTTCAACGTCATTTGGTTCAACAGTTAGTTCATCACTTTGGTTCATTCAATTGAACCATCAGCTTGAACCATCGACTTGAACCATTTTGGTTCAAATCTTGGCTTAACCAATTGGTTCAACATCTTGGTTCAACCGATTGGTTCAACGTCTTGGTTCAATGAAGAGGTATAATGTCTTGGTTCAATGGAGCGTTTCATCAGCTTGGTTCATTCAATTGAACCATTAGCTTGAACCATTATGGTTCAATAGCTTGGTTCAACCGATTAGTTCAATAAGAGGTTCAAAGCCTTGGTTCAATAAAATGGTTCAAATCCATGGTTCAAAGGAATAGTTCAATAGTTGGTTCATCGCCAAAGTTCAAAGGGGTGGTTTAATGCAAAAAGAAAAAGCTTCCTGAAGGACAAATGTCCTTGCAAAGGACACTTGATCAATGAAAGTACCCTTCGAAAGGGTCATTTGTAAAGGTAATCATTTCAGAATTCAAAAATGACTAAGGAAAATAAAGGCAGTCATAATTCTTTTAGACTTTTGTTCGAAGGAATTCCTTTAGACAAAAAGTTTGACAGAATTCAAGAATTGGCCGCAGGTGCAGGAAAATTTGAAAGACTTGATAGAGGCAAACAATTTTTGTGGACTTTTTGTCAACGGGAAATTTTCATGGATAATTTGTCTACAAAAATTGTCCATGGGGAAAATACCTAGGGAAAAGCTTAGGGAAAAGCCTGGGGGTATTTGCGAAGCACTGCCAAAGGACCCTAAAGGGCAAGTGCCCTTGTGGGGGACTCTCAGCTGCCAATTTGAAGGGCACTTCTTGAAGTCGAAGAGTTACCTTGCCTTCAAGAAGGATGTAAAACAAAAACCCTGAAGGCCATTAAGGGATCATTTCTTAAGGCTCAAAAGGGCAAGTCCAATCTAGAAAAGTGCCAAATAGAGATCCAAAAGAGGACCAAGGGGTGATGTGCCTGAAAATGTCAAATTCAACACAGTGAACTAATCATTGAAAACATAGTGATGGGTGTGCGAACGTCAAATTCAAGACAACAAAATAAACATTGATCCTTTGAACCTACAAACCTGAATGCATTCACAGACTTCAAGGCCAAGACTAGTAGAAAGCGAGGAAGGAACAGAACAACAAACTGAATCTAGGACCTGATTCAATTAACTAGAAAAGGAGGAATGATGAAGGCAAGATCAAATCGCCAAGTGGACATTGAAAGTTACAAACTTTCAATAAGCGTGACTTGTTTCCCTACATTGATAAAACCAAATGGGTAAAATGCCCCTAAGTTTTAGCCTATCTTCTTAATAGATTCCAACATAACATGATGTGTTACTATTCTCGAGTCCTTGAAATGGCTATATAAGGGACTCTCTTCTATTGTAAAAGGATCTCTTTTTGACAATCAAAATGAAACTTTGCCCAAATTGAAAGGCACTTCTAAGACTTTGAGCTTAGTTTGTTTATTAGATTTTGTTATTGGAATAATAAAGCAAATGGTTTTTCAGACTTTGTGTTGTAATATTTTTGTTGTTGAGGAAACTATTCTTATGCCTTTTTCTTCAATATATCTTCTGTTCCTTTAATTCAACAAGCAAAATTAGTGATAGCAATCAAGGTGTCATGAAGAGTCAACTGTGGAGAGACTTAGTGCCCCCATAATTGCCTTTGGTGTGTTTTCTTTTCATTTCTGTGTAAAGGACCTTGAGGCAATTTTGTGCCCTCATTGTCCTTCGTATCTTACTCTTGAGCAATCTAGGTGAAGACTTTGTGCTACATCTCGATTTGCTGGTTATTACATCCTTTGTTACATTTTGTTGTTATTACCTAGAGTATTCTTGTGACTTGCTGAATAGTACTTTTAAGAGAAGAGGAGTGCTTTTTGTCATTTTCCTTGAGTTTCTCCTTTGATCCGCACACATCATCTCTGAAGAAAGAGAGATGGATGGTTTGTCCTACCCTTGAGTATTATTGTCTATTTATATATATATATATATATATATATATATATATATATATATATATATATATATATATATATAACCTATCTATAGGGAACCTCTCCTTGATGAGAGGAGAGATCAGTCCCCTTTTGATGTGGTAAACCTACACATTTGGATGACTAATCTTCCTACTTTGGCTGATCAGACCTATTTTGTTTATCAGTACGTTGACCAACAAAATATTCAACCAACACACTTATGGATGGATTTTTTAGATATAATCAAATCTTGGTTTCTCCTAAGGATCAACATTGTAGACACCTAAATCTAGCCACTAATGACCTCCAATTAGGGTTTTGGCTAGTTTCCACCTAAAATGCACAATTTGGCCTAAAAACATTAAAACATGAAAAATGATGTGAAAATGACATATTCAAGTGCCAATTTTGGCCAAGGTATCCCTATATGGGGCAATGCAATTGATGAGCCAACTAACTTTGATCATTTCATTTTGAGTCAAAATGCTAAATTTGCACTTGGTTGCTCTAGATTGCTCTTCCCTATCAAATCCTAAATGGGAATACACATCCAATGCATATGACATTGCTTTATAATTCCAATATAGTCAAATTTTGGACTAATAACAAGATATTTTAATCAATTTGAGTAATTTATGCACAAAGTGCTTAATCAAGCTTAAGAGCTAATTAACCCAAATCAAGGCCTATTTAATAATTCCATGAAAACTTGTTGAATACTTATTTTTGGAAATGAATATTGAATATCTACATCATCAAGTGACCTCATTTCTTGGGAAGACATCCCTAGGCCATAAATTTCACAAATATCAAGATTCATGCCTTCCATGCCTCATCAATGCCTTCAATGATGCCCTCCATGCCTCTTAATTACTGCTTCTTCTAATGCCATGATGAGGATAATTATAAATTTAATTCTGAAAATTGAATTAATCCTCAACAACACATCTCAATCTTGAGATGGATAGTTCCAGTTGATTATGATCAAATCCAAAAATCTATAAATAGGAGGCCTCATAACATTATTTTGAAGCTTAATTTGTGTAAATTTATAATGAAATATTTGTTCCAAAAGCTTCAAGAAACTAGTGTTACCATGCCAAATTGATTCCAAGCCATAAACCAAAGGTGCCAAGGAGAGATGGAGGTTGTCAAGCTTCCATTGCCAAGGACTCCATGAGCAAAAGCTAAGCAAGCCACCACAACAAGCATTTTGGAGCATCCAAGGAAGGTAAAAGAGTTTTCTTTTGAATTTTAGTTTTGTGTTTCATTCATGATTGTTAACAAAGCTCTCCCTAGTGTCTAGGCTTAGAGATGTTATGTTATTAGTGTGTTTATTTCATTTTGGAATTAACACCATACTAACCATCCTCTCTTGAGTCAAATTCATAGATCACACAATGGCATGCCCAATGGGACCAAACACATCCTACACATGAAGAAGACCATTTTAAAACTTTAAAATATTTATTTGAGCCTTTAAAACTCTTGAAAATTGATTTTATAACTTTATTTTGCCATTTTTAGCTGCCACAGTTTTTACATAGTAACCAATGTCAACAAGAAATACTGACATCGGTCACTAATCAACTAACATTGATTAGCATAATTGACATCATCTAGATCTCAGTAGCTAAGTAACCAAAGTTGGTGATAACAACCAGCATCGATCACTGTGTTTTTAAAAAAGACACAAACTCAATACCTACTTTTCTAAAGTTTATTATTTCAAACTCAAAAGAGCTTCAAAGCTATAGGACATGTTAAAATTATTGCTACAAGACCAAGCAGGATATTTGCTCAAAACATGTTTAAATTACTTTTGCATGCTTAAAAATTGATTAAGAACCTTATTTTGGTGTTTAACAAAGAATTTAGGTGTTTTTGGTGACTGTTTTAAAAAATTTGTAACTAAGACCAAGGGGTCAAATGAACACCACCAAATATTTCACTTTGGGTTTAAAATTGAACACACTTGTCAATTCTTATTTTTTATAGTTGTTTAATCAAAATTTTGTTTTGTAAAAAGAGGTATGTTGCATGTATGCTCATCCATTTTTCCCTTATAGGGAACCCTTGGAATAAAAAGCACCATTCCTATTGCAAATAACGTAGTCCAAGGCTTAGAAATAATGTCATCCAAAGCACTCCCCAAAAACTTGCCAAAGTTTAGGTGATATTGAAAATGACCCTAAAGTCTTTCTATTTTCATGCTTTATTTGTTTATGCATCTTGGGTTATGAGGGGGACTTCATCACCTCCTGCAAGTTATTTAGGGAAGATTTGACCCAAGGTTTCACCTCCTAGTATTGACTTCATTTGGATCTTTTGAAATTGTACATGGGACATATATGCATTTGGATATCGCACTACATTGAGTGAATAACAGGGTGTAGTGGTTGTAAAAAGGACTAAACCTTTTTACAACTAGCTAATGCCATGGTCACCCAATTTATGTGTTTATATTTTTAATCATTTAACATGAAAGTCATTGTGCAATTGATTTCCCTAGAATGATCTAAACCTTGCTAGTTTAGTAAACCCCATTTTTCCATACCCTTGCTAGGATTTGGACGATTATACTTAGTGTATTTTGGTCTTTTTTGCTTGGTATGTTTTGAGACTAAAACTTGTTTGTTTGTTCATAAGACATGTCAAAATAATTCATTTGAGTTGTGAAGGGTAGTGTTATGCTACCCAAATCATATTGAAATCATTTTGAGTCTTTTTAGTCTTTGAAACATAACATTGACAACATCATTCGAGCATGATTACACCGTTAGGCTACTCAATTTGTTTCAAGACTTGTTTACCATTATACCAAAACCATTTGTTTCAAACCACTATGTGTATATCATTTGGACCTTTGTCTTGTGTCGTCATGCTGTCCAATCTTGTCTTGCTTATTTAGTCAAATCCTAGTTTTCAATTAGCCTTGTTAAGTTTGGATCCAAACATTTATTGATTTTTGTTTAAGCCTCAATTCATGGGGTTGATACACATATCTTTTTCTTTTGGGTTACATAACTTCAGTTAATTGATTACCCAAATTTGAAAACTATTGATGGTTTGTTTATCTAAAGCCTATCCTCATCATTGTTTGTACCTTTATTTGGGAGAATATAACCTTTTTCAAAGAGCCTTTTGTCTTATGCCTTATGCCAATTAATCATGTTTATGTTTGATTCTATGTGTCATGTCTATATCAAAGCTATTTTCAAACTTGTTAGATTAAATCAAATCACATTAGCCTTTATTTCAAGTCTAGATTTTGATGTCATTTGGCCAAAAGTCCTAGTATGTCTATTTGTTTAAGTCTAGCTTTTGACTCCATGTTTGGACAAAAGATCTAGTAACTGAACTTTTCCCTTTCCTAGTTTAGACCTTGTTTGAAACACTTTGACCTAGACCTTTGAAATCCTAGTTTTTATTCAGATACTTGACCTTTTGTGCATATGAAATTTGATAGTAGACATTTGATGTTATGATATTTTATGCCAAGTCTTAGCACAAATCATTTTGGAGATACAGCTTCACTTTAAGACCATATTAGAGATACAACTCCACCCCTTCAACCAAGTTAGACCAAGTTCGAACCATTTATCATTTGGACAAAGTTTTTTAGAGTTTATAGAACTCTAAGTCCTTTTGCTTTTTGAGCTTTCATCATTTACGTGGATATCTCTCACTACACTTATGGTGGAGTCACTTACAATCTAACTTATGATAGAATGGCCACACAAAATGAATTTTATGGCTTTTGTCAAGACCCTAATGATGCTAATATGGTTTGTGAAATAGATTTCTATCCACCTCATATTAGTCATTCATGGGAACAAAGTCATGAAGCAACTTACAATCCAACTCAAGACCTTGATTGGTATGAAGAGGCTTATGAAGAGGACTTTGAAGATATAACTATAGATAATGATGTTTGGGATACAAATCCACATCCTCTTTTTAATAATCAGTACATGGAATAGAACCAAGAACTAGCTTATGAAATAACTCACAACTAGGATGATATGGTTTATGAGGAAGAATTGGATGCTTTTGCTTATGCAAACAATCAAGTTTCATGACTTCTTTTTGTTATCTAATCATCAACTACCCCTAACCATCCTTTGGATTATATGAGCCATCAAGCTTTGTAATATCCAAGGAATACCATTACCATTTATAGACCTCATCCTTTGGTTTGTATGAGCAACCAAGCTCCATAATGCCTAACTACTTCTATACTAGGACCTAGTCCTTTGGTTTGTGCAAGAAACCAGTCTCTACAACACCCAACCATTTCTATACTAGGACCTAGACCTTTGGTTTGTGTGAGTAATCAAGTTCCACAATGCCCCTTCATCATTATAGGACCTCATCCTTTGGCTTATGCAAGCAATCATGATCCACACTACCATATTGTTACTATCTCATGAATTTATCCTTTAGCTCGTGTGAGCAAATAGGCTCCCCAATGCCTTACCATTATACAATTGCAAGTCATTCCTCATCTAGTACCAATCCCATCAAAAATTTAACCAATCTAATCCTTTAAAGACCAAGCTATGTTCAAAATTGGTATTTTTCAACTCATTGAAAACCAAGACCAAGAGAACCAACCAATCAGAGATGCTTTTGTTGAATCAACCATTTGTGATAATTTATCTTATGTTAAATTGACTATTAATCTTATACCGATTGTCAAGGAGTCTCACATTGATGATCCAGTCTTTGCTGAGTCACTTCTTAATGATTATAACCACCTTTGGGCAAATCATTACCTAGACCATGTGCCTATTTTTCAAGAGCCTCTTATTGACAAGCTAGTCTCTAAGGAGTTGTCTCTTGACATATTTCACATTATAGAGGAATCTCACTTTGACAAACTAGTTTTTGTGGATCCCATCATGCCATTACAGGTTATTACTTGTCCAAAACTAAAAATTCAATAAGACATCATTGTAATGGAGTACCCATCAGATGAAGAATCAAAATTAGAGTCAGGTTCTATTCTTGAACTGACATTGGATTTAGCATCAAAATAAGAAGCAACATCAATCTCAACATCAGATTCAAAGTCCTTTCAATTAGAATCAGATTCAAAAGAAGAATATGTTCATGGTTGTTACAACATTGGTTATGCATGCCTTGTATATCAATTTGAATACATTTTTGATCCTTCTATGATTTTTGAGAATGAGTACTTCAACTTCAACACAAGTTATCCTAGTATCTTCTATGAGGATTGTGCATCTAATCCCCATTTCATTACCATTCGACATGCCATTACCATCAACCAAAATAGCCATATTATTTACATCTATCTCTCACAAGTATCGATTGGGATCAATATAATCATACTTTATTGTACTGCATCCATGGTGACATAACAATTGAAAAAGAGCAAGGAGGCCAAGGCCACATTCATGTAGCAAAAGAACACTCTCCTAGTGACACCTTTTTGGAGGCAGTAGGGGATAATCAAAGTCAAAACTCAACATCTTCTAGTGAGACTTTTTTAGAAGCACTAGAAGATAATCAAATTAAAAAACCAATATTCATTAGTGAATCCTTCTTAGAGGTGATATGAGACAATCGAGACAACTTCATTGGTGAAAAACTCTTTAAGGCACCAATAACTAAGCACATAAGTTCTTTACTGCTTGATGAAGATAAAATCAAAGATCAAATCAAAATAGCTTCTTATCTACAACTTAATCAGATGGTAGCTACTCTCAAGATCAAACAACAAAAAAATCTAGTGTTCTTATTGAGAGAAAAAATCTTCGGCCCCACCACAACCAAAAATATGTTGAATCCAGTATCAATAACATTACATGTGATTGAAAGTCCTGACCTTCATTTGTTTCCCCACCATCATACATTCCATTATCATTTTCCATTCCATTTCACAATCAAACCTACCATCCATTATTTGTCCCTATTTACCATCCACGGCCACACTTTCCTTTGTAGAGGCTATAAAGATATATTGTTTCGATGCTTAAAGGAATCAGAATCAAAGACCAATGAAGATCACATAAGCATTCTCAACAACTAAATATGCAACCAAATTTTTATAGAATAGCTATTTAGATGAGGTATATAATAGAAATTAACATAATCAAGTATTTTGTTTATATAATTTGTTTATTAGGATGTGTATCTCCCCATCAGTAAGAATAATAGAATCAAAAACCATACCCAGGCCAAAAACATGTACCATACCATTTCACATTGCCATGCCATTGTCATTATTATATATCCATTTTCCATTATCAAATATTCCTGACATTTACCCCATCACTTGGTAGTAACCCTTATATCATTTTAACCAATCTATCTAAACTATCATTATCTTAAGCAAGACCATACCATCCTATCATTCCATTCCTATCTATACCAAAGCCTATTTTTAGTCATGCTACCCAATCCTGTTTTGATCTTGGTTACTTTGGTTCTTCCTACACTTTTTATGAGATGATTCCAATAAAGTTTCAATAATAAATACAATCCATGTTTACAATGGCAATCTATGAAATTAGTGTGGTAGTTGCTCTGGCAAGATATCTTTCATCCTATCCATGTTTGTTTTTGTGAGCTTGATTATAACCTCTTATGGGCAAATCAGTGTCTCACTAGTCTTGCTACTAATTATAATTGCCTATGGGAAAATTAGTATCATTGACCTATGCCATTGTATCTTAGTTATAACCACCTATGGGTAAATTAGGTGAAACACTTGTGTATCATGGATTGTCACATCACCTTGCCTTCACTATTTTCATTTGACTAGCCATTTACCAGATTTGAGAACTTGTTGGGACCTAGTTGGTTTTTCCCTACCTTTTGTGTGGATGGAATTAATATGACTTGAGGTCATTTCAAGACTATGTAGGTCATGATCAATTCATGTTGAGGTTAACTCAGTCCCCCTTTTCATACGCTCTCACCATTTTGTGAGCAACCTAAGCCAAATGCTCTCACTATTTTGTGAGCAGGTATCTTAGCATTCTCTAACAAGTTAAGATACCTAAAAATTCCAAAAACATTCAAATATTTAAAAAATCCAAAAATATTTTTCTTGTTAAGCCTAGTCAATTATCCTCGATCTACCTTACTGGGGCACTGTCATTATTAGGATGCTTTGTTTTACTTTTAGGATTTCTATTTATTTCAAGTTGTTTGTTTGTTTGTTTATTAATTTGTTCACTTGAATATTTGTTTACTTTCAATACTTTTACCTTGAATCAGTCTCTATGCATTCATTAGGTGATTCCTTGAGTACATTATTCTTGAGTCCATTCATATTCATATATCAACATTATCATCATGGTTTTTATCATTGGTGCATTGTTTTTGAGTGTTTATTAGATTAGGAGTCAGTCCTTATGCATATTTTGACCAAGTATTTATGGTGTTCTATCGTGAAGCTTAGCTTTAGGAAGTCTATTAAGTAATGGCAACATCTCTTTGGCACCGACATCCTGATTCACTCCCAATCATATCCAAAATAGAGTAATTAAACATGAAATAATTTCAACCTTTATTCGTTTAGATGAGCACCTCCCTACTTGTAGGTTGTTCCAATTCATCATTACCCTCTGTGTTAAGCTATCATCATCCTTGACCAGGTTGATCATGTTTTCCATAATCAAGGTCCAATGATTATAACCACCTATGGGAAAATCATTGCACACTGTCTCACCTGCATTTCTCAATGATTATAACTGCCTTTGGGTAAATCATTGTGTTGTCAGCAATTTAAGTTTTATTTCTATACAAGGGCATGTTATTCCTATTTATCTATCCTAACTAGGGCAACTCCATCTTCTTAATGATTATAACTGCCTTTGGGCAAATCATTGTGTTATCATACCATGTTGCCACTATCAAGGTACAATGTTTATAAACACCTTTGGGAAAACCATTGTACACCATCCCACTTGCATTCTCAATGATTTTGACTACTTTTTAAATATCATTATGTTTTCACCCCATCATCTTTTATTTCTTTGGTCCCCTCGTTTCACTTCTTTCTTTTTGAGGGACCATTTGTCGACCTGCTTGTGCCAACCCTTCCCTTGAGGGAGCATCATACAGTTAGTTTATCATCATCATAGTTGTAGGCATATAGGACCTTCAAATTTTTTGAGAATATGCTAGTGTGATTATATCTTGCAACACCTTCCCAAACATGGACAAACTGTAGACACCTAAATCTAGCCATTGATTACCTCCAATCAAGATTTTGGCTAGTTTCCACCTAAAATCCATAATTTGGCCTAAAAACACTAAAACACACAAAATGATGTGAAAATGACATATTAAAGTGCCAATTTTGGCTAGGGTATCCCTAAATAGGGCAATGCAATTTATGGGCCAGCTAACTTTGATCATTTCATTTTGAGTCAAAATGCCAAATTTGCACCTGGGTGCTTTGGATTGCTCTTCCCTATTAAATCTTTTGCACAAGAATTATGAATTTGTTATTTGTTGTTGGAAACATCCTAAATGGGAATACACATCCAATGCATCTGACATTGCTTTCCAATTCTAATTTAGTCAAATTTTGGACCAATAACAAGACATTCTAATCAATTTGAGTAATTTATGCACAAAATGCTTAATCATGCTTAAGAGCTAATTAACCCAAATCAAGGCCTAATTAATAATTCCATGGAAAATTGTTGAATACTTATTTTTAGAAATGAATATTGAATATATCCATTATCAAGTGACCTCATTTCTTGGGAGGACATCCCTAGGCCATAAATGCCACAAATATTAGGATTCATGCCCTCCATGCCTCATCAATGCCTTCCATGATGCCTTCCATGGCTCTTAATTACCATTTCTTCCAATTCCATGATGAGGATAATTACAAATTTAATTCCAAAAATTGAATTAATACTTAACCACACATCTTAATCTTGAGATGGATGGTTAACGTTGATTCAGATCAAATCCAAAAATCTATAAATAGGAGGCCTCACATCATTTTGAAGCTTAATTTGTGCAAAGTTATAATGCAGGATTAGTTATAAAAGCTTCAAGAAACTAGTGTTATCATGAAAATTGATTCCAATCCAAAAAAGCCACCACAATAAGCATTTTGGAGCATCCAAGGAAGGGAAAAGAGTTTTCTTTTGCATTTTAGTTGTGTGTTTCATTCATTATTGTTAACTAAGCTTTCCTTAGTGTCTAGGCCTAGAGATGTTATGATATTAGTGTGTTTATTTCAACTTATTTTCATTTTGTAACTAACACCATACTAACCATCCTCTCTTGAGTCAAATTCCTTGATTACAAGCACAAGATAACCTTCATTACCCCATGGGGGACTTTCTGTTATCAGATCATACCTTTTGGTTTGAAGAATGCTGTTTCCACCTATCAATGTGCCATGACTTACATTTTCCATGATCTCCTACACAAAATTATGGAAGATTACATGGATAACTTACTCGACAAGTCTAAACTTTGCCAAGATCACTTGAAAATTCTCAAAATTATATTTTCTCTTCTCCTCCAATATAACGTTTGACTCAACCCAAAGAAATGTGTCTTTGGTGTTCTTTACGGTAAGCTCTTAGGTTTTATCATTTCTCTCTGTGGTATCAAGGTTAATCCTGCTAAGGTTAGATAAATCCTAGAGATGCCTCCACCTACTAATATCAAACAACTCCAAAAGTTGCAAAGCAATCTTTAGTCAATTTGCCACTTCATCTCTCAGTTGTCAGATCATTGCTAACCCTTTCACCATCTCCTAAAAAAGGATGTATCCTTCCATTGGAATACAAATTTTCAAAAAGGTTTTGATGCACTTAAACAATATTTCCTTTCCCCATCAATTCTTATTCCACCTAAGGAAAATTGACATTTCTACCTATACATCTTTGTAATAGACCATTTCTAGGTGCTATGATTACATATCAATATTATCAACATTAAGAGTAGACAGTTTACTACGTAATCTGCACACTTATTGATTATGAGACTTGATATAACCATAATAAAATTTTTTGTCTTGCATTAGTATTTTCCATCTCCAAGATTCACCATTATCTCATAAATAAAAAAACCTATGTGGTCACCCATACTGATCCCTTCAAATACATGCATTCCAAGCCATATCACAACCAACATGTAACTCAGTGGCTCATGCTTCTTGCTAAATTCAACTTAGAATTCATTCAAAAAAAAGTCTATCAAGGGGTAAATAATTGCTGACCAATTAGTTGCCACCCCTTTACCTAACAATAAACCTTCAAGCCTCAAATTCTTTGATGAATCTATTGTAATTCTCTCCATCGATGACATCTCATATCAAATGATGATGTTCTTCAATGGGTCTAAATGTCAACATGATGGGGGTGCGGGGGTTATTCTTGTTCCTCTAAATGGTGAGCCTATGACTTTGCCATTTAAACTAGATTTTGAATGCACTAACAATATAGCTGAATATGAGGCTTTGACTTAGGACTTTAAACAACTCTCTTCTTGGGTATCAAATCTATAACCATTTTCAATGATTCTTAGCTAGTGGTTAACCAAGTTAATGATTCCTACCTATGCAAAAATAAAATTCTATAGCTATATAAACATCATGTAGATACACTCTTGGGATCATTTAACTCTTATCTCTTAAAAATTGTTCCTTGATATATAAACAAGTTTGCTAACACAATGGCTTCAATTTCTTCACATATACCCTCTTCATCCCCTTCCTTGGGAATCTATGTCACCGTTCATCGCTTAACATTACCCTCATATGTATCAACTAATATCCTCTTTATCAAAAATGTAACCTCCAACCCACATGACTTATGGTACAAGCAACTCATGGATTACTTATCCTTTTCTATTACCCCTTTTGATCTTTCCAATAATGGGAAACATGATTTCATAAAATGTGTCACTCAATACACTATGCTAGGGGGACTTCTCTACAAGTGAGGTTTTGATGGTCTTCTCCTTAGATGCCTCACTAGTACTGAGTCTCCCTTTGCTATTAAGGAAGTCCATGATGGGATTTGTGGTGGACATTTCAATGGTACACAATTGCCAAGTGTATCCTTTGACTTAGCTATTATTGGCCCACACTCCATCAAGACTATGTTGATTTTGTTTAGTGTTGCATCAAGTATCAATAACACACTAACCTCCTTCATGTTTTGAGTCATGCATTACATGTCGCCAAAGAATTTTGGCCCTTCTCCCAATGGCGCCTAGATCTAATTGGGGAGATTAACCCTCATTCCTCCCTCCATCATCATTCCATCATTATTTCCACTAAATACTTCACCAAGTGGGTCGAGGCCATCCCTCTCATCTCCACTAAGGTTGACAAAATTATTGACTTTATCAACCATCACATCATCTATCATTTTGGTGTTCTGCATAAAATTATAATAGATAATGACAAATGTTTTAAAAATAAGACTATTCAAAGTCTTTATGATACATTTGGAATTAAATTAAGTTTCTCATCACCATTTTATCCATAAGCTAATGGACGGGCAAAATCTTCTAACAAAACATTGACCAAAATTCTCATGAAGGTAGTCAACAATATGGGAAAGGATTGGCACATACACATTCCCTTTACTTTATAGGCTTACTGCACTAGCATTCAGACCCCTATGGGTGCTACCCCTTTTTCCTTGGTCTATGGGATGGAGGCTATTTTGCCTCTTGAAATCCATATTCCTTCTCTTCACATTTCTCTCAAAGACATCCTTACTGACGATGACTTTTAACAAGAACATTTGGCTCAACTTGAATTACTTGATAAGCACCATCTCATAAGCCTCAACCACCTCCAAATCTATCAAGAGCGTATCAAACATGGTTATAAAAAAATATAAAAGATCAAAATTTCAATATTGTAGATCTCATCTTAAAATAAAATCAACATGTGATGAACATGGAGAAAAGCAAATGGGGTAAGTTTATTCCTAATTAGCTTGGACCCTATATCATACAAGGTGAAGCGATGCTTGGTTAACAAAAGAATGGTCAGAGCCATACTATACACTTAGTTAACTTATGTAGTGGTATGGTTTTCCCCTCAAAATGGGTAACCCCTAAGTCTCTATGGTCTTGTCCATGACTAAAATCTAAAAAGAAAAAACAAACAAACAAATGGGATATGTGACAAGTTATAAGCTCTTAGGTCATGTTTCTCAATGTAGAATTCTCCCTTGAAGGATAACTACGTAAATTCTATTTGATACTATCAATAGACTGCTCCCTTGAAGGACAACTATTTAAACTTAAATATAAATGCTTAGACCACTCCCTTGAAGGATGGCTAAGCCAAGCTTTGTTCTCAAAGAGAAACAAAAAAAAAACTTCTCATATTGATCAACTTTATGCAACCTTAACCCATACAAAATCCCATTGTAGGCTTCCTGCATTGATCAACTGACACAAAAAAAAGAAAAAGAAATAAATAAAGCCTTAAGTCATGAACTTACCTATAGTAGCTCTCGGGTTACCCTAGTAGGGGCATATCATCCCCACTTTGTAGGTTATGCTACCCAAACATTTTCCCTCATTTTACACTTTTTTCCCTCATACTCTTTCAAGGGACTATGAAGCTGACTTAACATAAGGTAAACATGATGCTTCTATAACAAATACAATGGTTCAAAGATGTAAGGCATGAAAGAGGCTAATATTATTGAGCCTATTTATGATATGATTATAGTCTTTACCAGGGCATGAGCAATCTACCTCTTTATTTTCCCATTTAAAACACATTATGGTCTCTCTATTGAGATGAAAAATAAGGTCATACCAACACTATCAAATCCTAATCCATTTATTTTACGCATACACCATAAAAAATATGAAAAATGCTAAAATAAAATAACATAACCAACCCATTCATTTTACATATACACCATCATAAATATGGAAAAATGCTAAGATGAAGCTAACCAACCAACTATGCATATACCATAAAACATATGGAAAATGTTAAGTACACCTCAGCTAACATGCTCATTATTAACATGAAATTAACATAGCATACAATCATCATCTATATCATCATCATCTACATCAATAAATACATCTCAAAATCATAATAAATAAACATCTCATGTATGTATATGTATATGTGTGTGTGTGTGTATATATATATATATATATATGCTTAGAATACATGTCCATAAATACATCATCATAATATCATCTCTCTCTCTCTCTCTTTTAAAATATACATCTCACATCTTCAGCTCTTAAGCTGATGTACATCTAATATATATAATCAAAAAGGCAAACTCTGACACTCAGGGTCCTTGAGGCTCTCCATGTGGTTGTGAATAAGCAGTGTCATCACTGCTCTCAACCTGTCTACATCTATAGGAACTAGAAGCTATGGCACATGACATAGATCTCTCTTGCTCTCTAAACTTTGAATATATATAAATCTATGGAAACTCCCTGATATCCCTCTCGTAATAAGCAATATCATCTAGGAAAGTCATATATATTGCTAGAGACACAGTTTGCAGTGGTCCCATAACACTAACTGATGGCCCAACCTAAGTCTTAGGAGTCTAGATTATTAAAAAGTTTGTAAGAAGAAAGACATATGCTCTCCTCTAATGCTTCATGTGATACTAAGGATCAAAAATATTCTAATCTTTGTTTGTTGTATCTTGATTTGAGTTAATATCAAAGTCATATCCATTTAACCATCAGCGTCCACTACTATTTCTACAGATAAAGGTCCTAATCGAAGTCAGTAACTATGTGGTATCAGAGCCATACATATGCTAATAACTCTCTGTTATTCCCATTCTAAGTATATTATTGTCTTGATTTAACTCTATCCTACAATTGAGCAAACCTTTAAATTTTCTTCTCTTTTCCCAAATTTTAATCTCTACTCATTTAGGGAATCCCCAGTGAATCTCATAGTCCTAGTTACTCAATGGTAGAGTTCTAGAAACCAAGCAGTTCTACTCCAAGATACCAAATGATGAATGAAGCAGAATTAGAAGTTTACTTTGAGATACCTCTGGTAGAAGTTGGAGAATGAATATTTGAAGTAGATATGCCAAAAATTGAAGTCAATAAATCATCTCTTACAAGTATAGTTGCTAATTATAAACATCCTGCTATAAAAGTGAATCAGATTTATAAGTCTTTTACTTTGAAAGAAAATTCTATTATTAGCAAGCTCAAGTATAAGTCTAATTTTAAGACCTTTGTTAAGCCAAGAATCAAGACTACAGAATTGGCTTTAAAATATAAGCCAAGGTAAAGATATCAAACTTAGTTGCTTCCTCTAATTCCTGAATCTGAGATTGACTATATCCATAGTCATCCAGATGTGTAGTTTGTACACTTTAGGGTAATTAGAGTCAGCATCAAACCTTTGGTCCTTGCAAATATAAAGCCTGTGTCTTATATAGCCTTATGTGATTGAAGATAGTCTAAATTCAAACATGCTTGTTAGTTATTTTCTATAGCCCATCTTAATGAAGGAATTGTTAGCTATGAACTATATCCTAATCTCTTAGTCAGTGCTAGAGATCAAGGATGTACAGAAGTTAAGTTTGGTTCATTAGCTTGTTGGGGTTTATTTTCATTTGTATATGGTTTAAAGATGTTTGGTCCTTTCTAATATGCCTCTATTAATATTATTGTATTATATTCCATGACCAATACCAATAATCCTAAAATCCTTGAAAATATACCTTATGCACAAAGATTGAATGGTATAGTCCAACTCCAAAAGTAGCATATAAATTTCATAAATATTTTTGATTCATGGAAGTTAGATTGGTTGAAGAATGTATCTCCTAAGATGCATAAGAAAGAAAAAGAGACTCATTAAATAAGTGGCAATAAAATCCATATACTTCCAAGATCATTATCTGCAAGGTATCCTCCTAATTCTCTAAGACCAAGTGTTTCTAGTTATTCCAAAAGGTCAAATAGGAGATCTCAAAGAGGAAATATCATTATTGAATTAGAAGAAGAATAGGTGAATTATGGTCCAGATCCTTCCCTTCCACTCATTATGTGTTCACTCCCTAGAGAAGGAACTCTAGAATTTTATAAGGAAGACAATATAACTCTGTATAAAGGTGGAAGATGGCACCTCATAAAGTCCATTATAAACAATCAGAAGGATAAATTGCCTATTTATTTGCTACTTAACAACCTACATCTTCTTCTGACAAAGAAACCTCTTCAAATTTCAAACAGAGAAATTATCTTGCTAGATATAATGCCCAATACCAAGAAAATTTTGATGATCTCTATAGAGATGTTAAGATCATCAGACAGCCACTTGATCAAGTCACTATCCTACAAAATTACATCCATGAAATCAAAAAATCTACTGATCATTTGTATCTAATGAATGAGACTGTCTAACACATCAGAAAGGTTAGTGATGGAGTTCTCATAGTGTCTCAACAGTCATTAAATAATATCCATAGTATTGGAGATCAGTTGACCACTTTTGATACTAAGATAAAAGAACTTAAAAATAGTCTTTATTGGTTAGAAGAAATTGAAAAACAAAAGGAAGTTAAAAGAGCATTAAGAGATGATGAAGCCTCTACCAGTCAGCTTAGCACTTCTTTATATTTTGGCCCTAGTTTTGTCTTAGATACCTCTGCCAAAGAAAGAAAATTTAAATCAAAGGATTTATTTTTATTAACCATGATGATAAGGTCTCATATTCTTATTAATCCATGGTTTCTTATGTAGATAATATGTTAAATCCTTTGACATAAATTACTACATGGTGAAACACTATGCAAACCCTTGGTATTGCTACAAATCTTGATGGCCATAGTAATGCAATATTTGTTTCTAAATATTTTTAGGGCATAACACTCAAATGGTGGAATGGTTTAGGTCCAACTCTACAAGAAGTAAGAGTTCTTTCCCAGCCAAATCCTATGTAGAATTTGTTCCAAGGTCTTATCAACAAGTTTGTCCCTCCTCAAGTAAATAAAGAGTTAGAAAGTCATAAGTGGTTATCCAAAATGAAACTTTGTGATCTAGATCAGTTTTAAGATTATGCTATCAAGTATAGAAAGCTTGCTTATGAAGCTAAAGCTCAAAATGTTGATCTCACCAAGATGCAATTTTTGAATTCTCTTCCATATAACTTAGCTGAATGTGTCATGGATTACATTGATATTAAGGGTCTCACTCTGGCCACCATGACTCTTACCTATGTTATTGACTTTGCTCAATAACAAATCATGCAGTTCATAACCCAATCTCATGCCACTCAAAAGCTAAATAAGCATCAAGCCTTTTTTGCAATCAAAAATTTTCTTAAAACTTACCCATTTAGTTGTAAACCATTTGTCTACAAGCAAAAAAACTAGCGTCTAGCCTATAAACATCATTCTTTCCCATAGCATCACACCGTTGCTCCTTGCCATAAATTTCTTTGATGAAGACATTTTCCCCATCCAATGTCTAAAATGGTCCATTTCTATATTTTCCATCAACATGGTCACATTGCTCCCCAATGTTCTTACAAAAATAAAGCTATCAAAGCAATCTATTGCACTAATGTAGCCACATGGTGGGATTTATTAGAAGAAAATGAATATTTATATCAGAAAGATGACATAGTTAAAATAATGCTTGAAGAAATAGAAGATCCAAATGAAATTTATGATGAAGATGAACTTGACCAGTTGGCCTGTGAACTTGAAAAAGAAGAACTAGTCACCATGATGCAAAGACCCTGGAAAGAGCAAGGAGAAAGCAGCTCCAGACCTCCTAGAAGATAGCCACCAAGAGGATGATCCCTAGCAAGAGGATGCAATGATAGATATCTAGGTAGAGGAAGACAAACTCATTTTAATTATATTCCTCCTACCATGCAAAGGCCTGAACCAAAGCCATTACAATTTGATCAGACCTTCAAACCATTTGATAATTAGATAAAAAATAAGTTTAGCTATTTATTACCAAATGAGCAACCAACTAGTCCTTCTAAAATAGCTACCTTAGAACTATTTGTTCCTATTTTCCAAGCTAAACTCAATCAAAATGATTTCTTTTTTGATATTGATGGTTATGAAGAAGTTTTGAAGATTGTCAGTCTTCTACAAAAGAAAGATTAATGTCATGGTACAAACACCTAGAAATCGTAGCATAGAACTATGGGAAGAACCATTAAAAGAGGAAGGATATTTATATGAAGTTGAGAAGGTACAAGTTGAAGCACCATAAGAAAACCCTCTTCATTGTAGACTAACTCTAGAAATGATAGAATAGTCCTTCAAAAATTTCTCAATAAAACCAAAAAATATGTATGGACTGAAGAACACAAGAAGGCCATCTAAGATATCAAAGAAAAGGTATCAAAACTTCTTGTCCTTCATGTTCCACAATCTTATCAGTTCATATTATATATAAATGTATCAGATACTGCATAGGGAGGTATTATTTGTTGTATAAAAGATAAAAAGGAATATGTTTGTGAGTATGCCAGTGGAATATTTGCAAAAGATGTGGAAAAATGGATATCCTCTGATAAATAAATTTAGGTTGTGAAGAAATGTCTTGAAAAATTTGCTCTTAAGCTTATGCATCTTCCTCATTTTGTTATTAGAAATGATTGTACCAATTTCTTAACCTTCAAAGAAAAGGATCATGGTAGGAAGGATGGAAGAGGTAAATATGTACAATGGTAGGCTTATTTTAATCAGTTTAATTACACTGTAGAACACATTGAAGGGAAAAAGAATTCTATTTTAGACTATTTGAGTAGGAATCCTCCTACTACTTTGATCTTTCAACCATATCCTAGTTTTAATTTAACAAGGATTTATAATCAAGAAAATTTAGATCTTAATTTTTTGATTCAGGAATAGATTCTCAAAGAAGGCCTTCATCCTAGATATGTATGATTTTCTCATAGTGTTTCCTTAGATTTGTAGATGTCAAGAGTAGCACACGTAGTAGCTAATCGACACCAATAAGGAGTAATCACTATTCATCACTTAAATAGTGAATTACTTATGAGATAATTATCTGATCTGATCAAGAGACCCAATTGGACATGGTGAATCAAAATTTAGATAGAACATCATGAATATCTTTATAGGTGGATAGATCATTATGGTCCCCATCTCATTCATGAACAAGAGCATCATGATTAAGATATTGTAATCCATACCATCATCTACAAAAATTTGGAGTGAGAATCTTACTTTTACATCATCCCAAGACATGAAGATAATGATGAAGGATGGTATTAGAATATACAATATGTGTTCCAGCTAAGATGCTTATTCTATCCAATTAGAAATGATGATCTTTTTATTGAAGTAGAAGCAATGTTGGACCCATCTCCACTAATGTTAAGCTCATCATCATGCAGATCTAACAACATCTCTCTTTAAGGTATGATGTGTACATAAAGTCAAATATTATGAGTTGTAAAGTAGATGAATAGTAAACACTACCAAAAAAAATATTCTTGGTAGGACCCTACTCTCTACTATAAATAAGTCCTTTGGGTTCATTCTAGGCATTCAAAGTTGGAGTCTGAGTCTTAGGAGTCTAGAGTCCTAAGAAGTCTATAAGAAGAAAGACGTATGCTCTCCTCTGGTGCTTCATGTGATACTAAGGATCAAAAATCTTCTTCTAATCTTTGTTTGTTATATCTTGATTTGAGTTAATATTGAATCCGTATCCATTCGGCCATCAACCTCCACCGCTATTTCTATAGACAAAGTTCCTAATCTAAGTCTATAACTATGTGGCTCAAACTTTGATCAGGACCTTTGTTTGTAAAAATAGTGGTAGAGGCTGATGGCCAAATGGATATGACTTTGATATTAACTCAAATCAAGATACAACAAACAAAGATTAGAAGAAGATTTTTGATCCTTAGTATCGCACAAAGTGCTAGAGGAGAGCATACATCTTTCTTCTTATAGAATTCTTAAGACTCTATACTTTTAAGACTTAGACTCCAACTTCGAATGCCCAAAATGAACCCAAAGGACTTATTTATAGTAGAGAGCAGGGTCCTACCAAGAATCTTTACTTTGGTGGTGTCTACTATTCATCTACTTTACAACTCACAATATTTTACTTTATGTACACATCATAACTTAAAGAAAGATGTTGTTGGATTCACATGATGATGAACTTGATGTTAGTGGAGATGGGTCCAACATTGCTTCTACTTTAGTAAAAAGATCATCATTGATAATTGGATGGAATAAGCATCTTAGATAGAAAACATGTCATGTATTACAATACCATCCTTAATCATTATCTTCATATCGTGGGATGATGTAAAAGTAAGATTCCCACTACATCTTTCTACCGATGATGGTATGGATTATAGTATCTTGATCATGATGTTCCTATTCATGAATGAGATGCAAGTGATGAATAGTGATTACTCCTTCTTGTTGGTGTTGATTAGCTGCTACGTGTGCTGCTCCTAACATCTACAAGTCTGAGGAAGCACTATGAGAAAATCATAGATATTTAAGATGAAGGCCTTCTCTAAGAATCTATTCCTAAATCAACAAATTAATATATATATATATATATATATATATTTTATTATAAATCTTTGTTAAATTAAAACAAGGATATGGCTAATGCATCAAAGTAGTAGCAGGATTCCTACTCAACTAGTCTACAATAGAATTCTTTTTACCTTTAATGTGTTCTATAGTGTAATTAAACTGGTTAAAATAAGCTTGCCATCATACATATTTACCTCTTCCATCCTTCTTACCATGATCCTTTTCTCTGAAGGTTAAGAACCTGGTACAATCAGTTCTAATAACAAAATGAGGCAGATGCATAAGCTTAAGAGAAATTTTTTCAAGACATTTCTTCACAGTATAAATTTCTTTATTGAAGGATATCCATTTGTTCACATCTTCTACAAATCTTCCACTGGCATACTCATAGACATATTCCTTTTTATATTCTATACAACAAAGAATATCTCCCCATGCAGGATCTAATGCATCTATATATAATATGAACTGATCAGATTGTGGACTATGAAGGATAGAAAGTTTTGATACCTTTTCTATGATAGCTGGGATGGCCTTCTTGTGTTCTTCAGTCCATACATATTTTTTTTCTTGAGAAATTCTTGAAGGACTGTTCTATCATTTTCAGAGTCTTCATAAAAATTATTAACATAATTAAGCATTCCTAAGAAGGCTTAGAGTTAATTTTTATCAAGAACATCTAGAAATTGAAGAACTTTCTCAGTAATATGGGGCTAGACTTGTAATTCACCATTTTTAACAAGTCCCAAGAAATTACAACTATTTTGACACAATTGGATTTTAGTGCTAGAAATCACTATTCCTGCTTCCTTTACAATCTTATAAAACTAAGACAAATGACTAAGATTTTCTTCAAGATTTTTACTAAAAATCATGATATCGTCAATGTATACATAGAAAATTAGATGTTCCTTTAAATATTTTATCCATATGTGATTGGAAATAGACTGGTGCATTAATGAGACCAAATGGCATCACATTCCATTGAAAATGTCCAAAAGGACAACTAAATGTTGTTTTATGCCTATCTTCTAGTTTTACCTGAATTTAATAGAAACTTGATTTACAATCAAACTAGGAAAAGTATTTACACTGGGCAACCTTCTGTAGCAAATAGGACTTATCTGGAATAGGATAGGGATAAGGTTCTATGATGGCATTCAAAGGCTTGTAATTAATTATCATTCTTTTTTTGCCCCTTTTTTGCTATGAATGTTTGTTCACCATAAAAGTGTAACAACAAAATGGTGAAGTAGAAGGCTCAATAAAATTTTATTCTTTTAGTTCCTGAATAGCCTTTTCCATATCAAGACAGTTTGTAGTTGAGATGGGAATTTTCTTCCCAATTTTCATATGTTTCCCTTCTTTAATCCTGATTTCCATTTCAAGCATTTTATTTTTCCAGAACAGTTGAGGATTATTAGAACATATTTCATCTTGAAGCCTTTTTCCTATTTCTAGTATCTTTTGATACGTAGAATCTAGAGGTTGTTGGTTCATGGTACTAGGTAATTGTTCAGAGGCATAGGTAAGTTGAGGAGCTCTAATTCTATTACCATGAAGAGTGAACATAACACCTTGAGGTGTAGATCCATAGGGAGAATACCTATCTATGAAGGATCCTCCAAGGAGTATATCTATAGGAATTTTATCATACTAGAAGAAATCACAAAATAAAGTATGACCTTGGATATTTATAGGTTCATGGTGTTTGTATTGAGAACTTATAAAGGAGTTCCCTTAGACATCTAGGGATTTATACACTTGATTAGGAGGAAGCTATTCCCAAACTCTAATTATAGGAGATTTTGCAAAAGAATGTGAAGCTCTTGTATCTACCTGAGCATCATACCTTCTACCATTCATTTCTATAGATATAAATTGGGCAAACCTTCCATTGATAAGCTGAGTAATATAAACTAGTTTTTCTTCATCTTCTTGAGGAACAGAGGTACATACTAGTCTACAATGAAGAGGGTTTTCTTCAGGTGCTTCAACTTGTACCTTCTCAGCTTCATGTAAATCTCCTTCCTCTTCTAATGGTTCTTCCCATAGTTCTATGTTAGGAGTTCCAGGTGTCTTGTACCATGACATTAATCTATCTTTTGTAGAAGATTGACAATCTTCAAAACAATCTTCTCCAAAGCAATCTTCTTCATAAACATTAGTATCAAAAAAGAAATCATTTTGATTGAATTTAGCTTAGAAAGTAGGAGCAACTGGTTCTAAGGTAGTTATTCTAGAAGGACTAATTGGTTGCTCATTTGGTAATAAATAGCTAAAATTATTTTTTATCCAATTATCAGATGGTTTGAAGGTCTGATCAAATTGTAATGGCTTTGGTTCAGGGCTTTCCATGGTAGGAGGAATATAATTAAAATGAGGTTCTCTTCCTCTACCTAGATTTCTATCATTGCATCCTCTTACTGGGGATTGTCCTCTTGGTGGTTGTCTTCTAGAAGGTCTAAAGCTACTTTCTCCTTACTCTTTGTAGGGTCTTTGCATCATGGTGACCAGTTCTTCTTATTCAAGTTCATTGGCCAATTGGTCAAGTTCATCTTCATCATCAATGTCATTTGGATCTTCTATTTCTTCAAGCACTAGCTCAAATATGTCATCTTACTAATACAAATCTTCATTTTCTTTAACTAAATCCCACCATGTGACTACGTTAGTGGAGTAGACTACTTTGATAGCTTTATTTTTGTAAGATCATTGGGGAACAATATGACCAAGTTGATGGCAAATATAACAAGAGACCATTTTAGATGTTAGACATAGAAATTTATGGCAAGGAACAAGGGTGCGATGCTGTGGGAAAGAATGATGTTTATAGGCTTGACACTGGCATTTGTGATAGCGAAAAAATGGTTTGCAACCAAATGGGAAAGTTTCAAGAAATGTTTTGATTGTAGAAGAGGCTTGATGCTTATTTAGCTTTTGAGTGACATGAGATTGGGTTATGAATTGCATGATTTGTTGTCAAGCAAAGTCAATAACATCAGTAAGAATCATGGTGGCCAGTGTGAGACCCTTAATATCAATGTAATCCATGACATGTTTAGCTAGGTTATATGGAACATAATTCAAAAATTACATCTTGGCGAAATCAACATTTAGAGCCTTGGCTCATAATCAAGCTTTCTATACTCGACAACATAATCTTCAAACTAAGCTAGATCACAAAGTTTCATTTTGTTTAACCACTTGTGACTTTCTAACTCTTTATTTTCTTGAGGAGGGACAAACTCGTTGATAAGAACTTGGAATAAAGTATGCATAGGCTTTGGCTAGGAAATAATTCTTGTTTCTTGTAGAGTTGGACCTCGACCATTCTACCATTTGAGTGTTATGCTCCAAAAATATTTAGAATCAAATAATGCATTGCTACGGCCATCAAGATTTATAGCAGTACCAAGGGTTTGCATAGTATTGCACCATGTTGTAATTTTTGTCAAAGGATTTAACATATTATCTACATTAAGAAACCATGGATTAATAGGAATATGAGACCTTATCATCATGGTTAATGAAAGTAAATCATTTGATTTAAATTTGCTTTCTTTGGAAGAGGTATCTAGGACAAAACTAGGGTCAAAATCTAAATAAATGCTAAGCTGACTGGTAGAGGCTTCATCATCTCTTAATGCTCTTTTAACTTCCTTTTGTTTTTCAATTTATTCTAACCAGTCAAGACTATTTTCAAGCTCTTTTAACTTAGTCTCAAAAGTGGTCAACTAATCTCTAATACTATGGATATTATTTAATAACTATTGAGACACTATGAGAACTCTGTCATTAACCTTTCTGATGTGTTGGACAGGTTGATCTGTAAACTCCACTGATAAACTCTAAGTGAAATTTTAAAAGTATAGATTCTAAATTTCTCAACTTATAAGATGTTGGAATGATTAAATCCGATTAAAATATGATCTAATTCAAGTTTCAAAACTGAAATAAAGGTGAATTAATAGATCACATCAAATATCCATTGAAACTAATTAGATTTTTCAAATTCTCGATTTTATCCAATTTCCCATAAATGATCAATTCATTAAATTTTACATTCTGATTAAAATTCTAAATTATAATCTATAAATTAACTGAAATTGAAATGCAAAAATGAATCTAAAGATCAAAACACAGAAATTGTTTACGGGGTTTGAAATTCCTACGTCCCCAGGTTCTTATCGAACCGATCCATTAATTGTTTCTAAATTTGCAATCCAAAATAATACTTACAAACAAAAAAAGATAATATCTATCTACAAAAATAGTATTTCAGACTTTCGAAAGACCTTGGCTGACTTAGCACGTCCTTCACCTTCTTAAATCACATGCAGAGGCTTCTCCAAATCAAAATTGGTAACTTTTGTATCTCAAAATGACATCACCAATTCTCCAAAATGGACAAATGAATATAATAAATAGAGTGTATTAAAATTCTAAACAAGTTTGTAGTTTACTCTGAGCTTTGGTTGAGCCTCTAAAGGCTCCAAAATGACCAAATACTGTAAGCGGGTCTATAATCTCCAATACACAGTTGGCCAGAAGCTTGCCTTTAAATACAAGTTCACTCCTTTCAAAACACTTGGAAGTTCATAGCCTAAGCAATCAAGGCTTATCCTTTTTTCATGGGAGGTTGGTAGTTCAAGTCTTCAGCCTTCTATTTAGGGGCTTTGAACTTATCCTTTTATCCCACATTTGTTGGGAACAACATATTTCATACTTTAAATAGATATGCGGCCTCCTTGAATCTGTCAATGCCCCCTTTTGTGGGAGACTTGGGCACAAGACTTAAGGCCACCATTGGATATTTATTTGGGTGGTGTGGTAAATGCACCAAACATGGCATGGTTTGCACCAAACATATAACTTGGTCAATATGCCAATCTTACTCCTCTTCTCACGTGCTTTTCTCATGGTTTCCAATGCATGGTATGTAATCCCAAGGTCTATGGAATGGCTTTGACTTGGAAATGCATTGGATGGCATGGAAATTTGGTTCTCCCATTGACTACCACCTGTCACCCCTTGATTGGTCCACTTAGCGTGTCCACATTGTGCCACGTCATCTTGCGACACCACATTTTCCCTGTCAAATCAGAACTTCAACGACCTATAACTTTTGCATACGGTGTCCATTTTACAAATCGAAAAAAGTGTAGGAAAGCTCTCGATGAGATCTACACCATGAAATTGGTTTCATCATGATTTGGAAACCTTTTTTTGAAATAAACTTTGGATCACACCTCCCTTCAAAAGAGGCTTTTGGTCTCCAAAAGTTGACTATCACCTAAAATCGTATATCCATGAAAACATAACCCAATCATAAAAAGAGATATAAACAATTGCATTCAAATGATTCACAATAAAACTACAAAAATTCCTAATCCAAAAGGCATGAGTAAGTGAATCTACAACTGCCAAAGTGATTATAACATATCAAATTCCCTGCTCAAATGTCACATCCTGTAAAGCGGTGAATTGCCAAAAACTGAAACAACTCCCAATGTAACTATAAGACAAGTTTATAATGCTGACAACATACAATTAATATTGTAGGCATGTTGAAATGCATTGCCCTGAATGGGACTTACAATGCTAAGCAAAATACAAACAACCAAAAGTGTATGCTGCCTATCATCTAAACATGCCCAACGGGTCTTAAAAAATGCATCTAAACATCTCTGTGCCAAAATATATACATTCAAAATAGCAGTCTAATTGTCAAATGCTGTAAGAAAACAACTCACAACATCACTCTACTATATCCCCAACTATTTCAAATGAGTTAATGTCTTATCCATTATTAGACTACCCATAAAGTATATTCTGGAGATCAAAAACTTAGAGTTATCAAAAAGTGAGAATTGAAAAACTTCATATGGTAAACCTATCTTGAAGTGTTCCCACCAACTCTAATCTACATCTATCAAAGCTTGTTCATTCCCTTAGGTGAATTCTTAACCATGCTTTGCAAACAAAATGTAGTGATAATCCACTTAACCAATTCTTTCTTCCTAGTGAAATTGATTGTCTCTATGGATTCATTTTCAATTGCATACTTTATCAATTTGGGCTTTGCCATATGTAATTGAAAAATTTGTTGACTTAACCTCTTAAATGGATTTTCACTTGTAGGTTTTACCTTATCCTGGGTTGTATTTTCAACTGCATTATGGATTGAATTAGCTTCAATAACCTTAGTGAGAGGTTTGTAAATCAACTTAGTTTTAACATTACTTGAATGTGAAGATGAATGAAGCTTAAAACATATATCAATCCTATGTCCACTCACTTTACAATGAGTACAAACATCCTTCTTAGGTGAGGGTCCCCTTTTGTCAATTCCCAAATTAACATGAGAATGGTCTTTCAAACATGCAATCTGCTTAAACAAAGCTTTTCATTTCCAACAAGTTTTAGCACTATGGTTATTCATCCCACAAAAAGTGCATGGAAATGATTGCATTATCTTCTATACATTATATCCAAACTTCTTAAAAGTATCAATTGGATCAAAAGATTTAGTGTAAGAATCAGGAGGTGGAATCTCAATACCTCTTTTACCTTTACACTTTTGAACTAGTGGCCTAAAACCTTCACTATTGGAAGCTCATCTTCCTTTAGCCATGGAAGAAACTTCTCCATCATCCACCTGCACACTAGTATAACCCAAACCTGCATGAAGAGGTCTATGCTCAACCTGAATTGGGTTCATTATACCTTGGCTATCTCTACCAAGTCCTCCTCCATTATAACCCATTTTAAACAACTTAGATCATATGCCCTTAGTGTATCTTTCAAAATCACCAAAAAAAATATTGCTAGAATCTAAATCTAAAATGGTAGAAGAAGATGAAGATTCTTGTGGTGAAAAACTTATAGTGCACTCAGTCATAGTTTCTGCATCTGAAGTTGAAGGCTTTACCTTTTCACACTCACCACATTGCAATCTAATCAAGAGCTCATCCTTGGATTCAAGCTCCGATTTTAACTTTGCCACTTACAAATCAAGTGCAAATTTTTGACATCTCAAGATTGCATTTTTATCTTTGATGGCCTCAATCTATGACAACTTTCCCATGGTTTCCTACAAATTCCTGATTTCACACTACACACTGCAATAATAATCAATCTGCAAACCAATAATCCAACTATTCTGGAAGCAACTGTCAATACATAACTAGAAGTAAAGCCTGCATTCTAACTACTCTGATACCAACTTGATCCATAAACTCCACTGATAAACTGTAAGTGCAATTTTAAAAGTACAAATTCTAAATTTCTCAACTTAGAAGATGTTGGAATGATTAAATTTGATTAAAATCTGATCCAATTCAAGTTTCAAAACTGAAATAAAGGTGAATTAATAGATCACATCAAATATCCATTGAAACTAATTAGATTTTTCAAATTCTTGATTTTATCCAATTTACCATAAATGATCAATTCATTAAATTTTGCATTCTGATTAAAATTATGAATTATAATCTATATATTAACTAAAATTGAAATTCAAAAATGAATACAAAGATCAAAACACAAAAATTGTTTATGTGGTTTGGAATTCCTACGTCCCCGAGTTCTTATCAAACCGATCCATTAATTTTTGCTAAATTTGCAAGCCAAAATAATACTTATAAACAACAAAAGATCATATCTCTCTGCAAAAATAGTATGTTAGACCTTCGAAAGGCCTTGGCTGACTCAACACGTCCTTCACCTTTCTGAATCACACGTAGAGGCTTCTCCAAATCAAAATTGGTAACTTACGTAGCTCAAAATGACATCAATTCTCTAAAATGGGAAAATGAATATACTTCATAGAGCGTATTAGAATTCTAAACAAGTTTTTAGTTTACTTTGAGCTCTGGTTCGGCCTCTAAGGGCTCCAAAATGACCAAATACTGTAAGTGGGTCTATAATCTCCAATACACAGTCGGCCAGAAGCTTGCCTTTAAATACAAGTTCACTCCTTTCAAAACACTTGGAAGTCCGTAGCCTAAGTAGTCAAGGCTTATCCTTTTTGCATGGGAGGTCAGTGGTTCAAGTCTTCAGCCTTCTATTTAGGTGCTTTGAACTTATCCTTTTATCCCACATTTGTTGGGAACAACATATTTCATACTTTAAATAGATATGCGGCCTCCTTGAATTTGTCAATGCCCCCTTTTGTGGGAGACTTGGGCACAAGACTTAAGGCCACCATTGGAGATTTCCTTGGGTGGTGTGGTAGATGCACCAAACATGGCATGGTTTGTGCCAAACATATAACTTGGTCAATACGCCAATCTTAGTCCTCTTCTCACGTGCTTTTCTCGTAGTTTCCAATGCATGGTATGTAATCCCGAGGTCTATGGCATGGATTTGACTTGGAAATGAATTAGATGGTGTGGCAAGTTGGTTCTCCCATTGACTGCCATGTGTTACCCCCTGATTGGTCCACTTAGCGTGTCCACATTGTGCCACGTCATCTTGCGACACCACATTTTCCCTGTTGAACTAAAACTTTAACGGCCTATAACTTTTGCATATGGTGTCCATTTTGCAAACCGCGAAAAGCATCAAAAATCTCTCAATGAGATCCACATTGTGAAATTGGTTTCATCATGCTTTGGAATTTTTTTTTGAAATAAACTCTGGATCACAATCTCATTCATTGGATACAAATGATCAGTAGATTTTTTATTTCATGGACGTAATTTTGTAGGAAAATGACTTGATCAAGTGACTGTCTAATGATCTTCACATCTCTATAGAGATCATCAAAATTTTCTTGGTAGTCAGCATTGTATCTAACAAGATAATTTATCTATTTGAAATTAGAAGAGGGTTCTTTATCAGAAGAAGATGTAGGTTGGTAAGCAACAAAGAAATAGGTAATTTCTCCTTTTGATTGTCTATAATAGCCTTTATGAGGTGGCCATCTTCCACCTTTATATAGAGTTATATTATCTTCCTTATAAAATTCTAGAGTTCCTTCTCTAGGGAGTGACGACATAGTGAGTGAAAGGGAAGGATCTAGACCATCATTCACCTATTATTCTTCTAATTTAACAACTAGATTTCTTATTCAAGAACTCCTATTTGACCTTTTAGAATAACTAGAAACACTTGGTCTCAGAGAATTAGGATACCTTGCAGACAATGATCTTGGAAGTATTTGGATTTTATTGCCAGTTATTTGATGAATCTCTTTTTCTTTCTTATGCATCTTGGGAGATACATTCTTCAACCAATCTAACTTCCATGAATCAAGAATCTCTATGGAATTTATATGCCCATTTTGAAGTTGGAATGTACCATTCAATCTTTGTGCATAAGGCATATTTTCAAAGATTTTAGGATTACTGGTATTGGTCATGGAATATAATATAGTAATATTAATGGAGGCATACTGGAAAGGACCAAACATCTTTAAACCATATATAGATGAAAACAAACCCCAACAATCTAATGAACCAAACTTGACTTCTATACATATTTGATCTCTAGCACTGACTGAGAGATTAGGATACAGTTCATAAGTAACAATTCCTTCATTAAGATGGACTACAACATATAACTGACAAGCTTGTTTGAATTCAGACTATCTTTGATCACATAAGGCTACATAAGACATGATTTATATTTGCAGGGACCAAAGGTTTAATTCTAACTCTAATTAACCTAAAGTGTACAAACCACACATCTGGATGGCTATGGATATAGTCAATCTTAGATTCAGGAATTAGAGGAAGTAAATGAGTTTGATAGATTTTCTTTGGCTTATATTCTAAAGCCAATTGTATAGTCTTGATTATTGGCTTGAAAAAGGTCTTAAAATTAGACTTATACTTGAGCTTGCAAAAAATAGAATTTTCTTTCAAAGTAGAAGATTTATAAATCCGATTCACTTTTATAGAAGGAGGTTTATAATTAGCAAATGTGCCTGCAAGAGCTGATTCAGTGACTTCAATTTTTGGCATATCTACTTCAAAGATTCCTTCTTCAACTTCTACTGGAGGTAGCTCAAAGTATCCTTCGACTTCATATTCATTCATCATTTGGTATCTTAGAGTAGAACTTCTTGGTTTTTGGAATTCTAGCATTGAGTAACTAGGACTGCAAGATTCATTGGGGATTCCCTAAATGACCAAATATAAAAATTTTAACAAAAGAGAAGATAATTTAAAGGGTTGCTCAATTACAAGATAAAGTTAAATCAAGATAATAATATACTCAAAATGAGAATAATAGAGACTTATTAGAATATTTATGGCTCTAATACCACATAGTTATAGACTTCCATTCAGCCATCAGGCTCTACCACTATTTCTATAGATAAAGGTCCTAATCAAAGTCTGTAACTATGTGGTATCAGAGCCATAAATATGCTAATAATTCTCTATTATTTCCATTATGAGTATACTATTATCTTGATTTAATTGTATCCTATAATTGAGCAACCCTTTAAATTATCTTCTCTTTTATCAAATTTTTTATCTCTGCTCATTTAGGGAATCCCCAGTGAATCTCGTAGTCTTAGTTACTCAATGGCAGAATTCCAAAAACCAAGCAATTCTACTCCAGGATACAAAATGATGAATGAAGCTGAATTTGAAGGATACTTTGAGCTACCTCTGGTAGAAGTTGGAGAAGGAATCTTCGAAGTAGAAATGCCAAAAATTGAAGTCACTAAATCAGATCTTGTAGGTACAGTTGCTAATTATAAACCTCCTACTATAAAAGTGAATCAGATTTATAAATCTTTTGCTTTGAAAGAAAATTCTATTTTTGGCAAGCTCAAGTATAAGTCTACTTTTAAGACCTTTGTTAAGCCAAGAATCAAGACTGTAGAATTGGCTTTAGAATATAAGCTAGGGAAAAGCTATCAAACTCATTTGCTTCCTCTAGTTCCTGAATCTAAGATTGACTATATCCATAGTCATCTAGATGTGTAATTTGTACACTTTGGGTTAATTAGAGTCAGCACCAAACTTTGGTCCCTACAAATATAAAGCCTATGTCTTATGTAGCCTTATGTGATTGAAGACAGTTTGAATTCAAACATGCTTGTCAGTTATCTACTATAGCCCATCTTAATGAAGGAATTATTAGCTATGAACTGTATCCTAATCTCTTAGTTAGTGCCAGAGATCAATGATGTACAAAAGTCAAGTTTGGTTCATTATCTTGTTGGGTTTTGTTTTCAGCTATATATGGTTTATATATGTTCGGCCCTTTCTAGTATGCCTCCATTAATATTATTGTATTGTATTCCATGACAAATACTTGTAATCCTAAAATCCTTGAAAATATTCCTTATGCATGAAGCCTAAATGGTACAGTCCAACTCCAAAAGGGGCATATAAATTCCATAGATATTTTTGATTCATGGAAGTTAGATTGGTTGAAGAATGTAGCTCCCAAGATGCATAAGAAAGAAAAAGAGATTCATCAAATAAGTGGAAATAAAATCCAAATACTTCCAAGATCATTGTTTGTAATGTATCATCCTAATTCTTTGAGACCAATTGTTTATAGTTTTTATGAAAGGTCAAATAGGAGTTATCGAAGAGGAAATCTAGTTGAGTTAGAAGAAGAATAGGTGAATAATGGTCCAGATCTTTCCCTTCCACTCGCTATGTCTTCACTCCCTAGAGAAGGAACTATAGAATTTTATAAGGAAGATAATATGACTCTGTATAAAGGTGGAAGATGGACACCTCATAAAGGCCATTATAGACAATCAAAAGGAGAAATTTCCTATTTCTCTATTGCTTACCAACCTACATCTTCTTCTGACAAAGAACCCTCTTCTGATTTCAAATAGAGAAATTATCTTGCTAAATATAATGCCCACTACCAAGAAAAGTTTGATGATCTCTGTAGAGATGTTAAGATCATTAGATAGTGACTTGATCAAGTCATTGTCTTGCAAAATTATGTCCATGAAATAAAAAAATCTATCGATCAATTTTATCCAATGAATGAGACTGTCCAACACATCAAAAAGGTTAATGATGGAGTTCTCATAGTGTCTCAATAGTCATTAAATAATCTCCATAGTATTATAGATTAGTTGACCACTTTTGAGACTAAGCTAAAAGAGCTTGAAAATAGTCTTGACTCGTTAGAAGAAATTGAAAAACAAAAGGAAGTTAGAAGAGCATTAAGAGATGATGAAGCCTCTACTAGTCAGCTTAGCACTTCTTTAGATTTTGGCCCTAGTTTTGTCCTAGATACCTCTACCAAAGAAAGCAAATTTAAATCAAAGTATTTATTTTCATTAACCATGATGATAAGGTCTCATATTCCTATTAATCAATGGTTTTTTAATGTAGATAATATGTTAAATACTTTGACATAAATTACTAAATGGTGAAACACTATGCAAACCCTTGGTACTGCTACAAATCTTGATGGCTATAGCAATGCAATATTTGCTTCTAAATATTTTTGGGGCATAGAACTCAAATGGTGGAATGGTCTAGGTCTAACTCTATAAGAAACAAGAATTCTTTCCCAGCTAAATCCTATGCAGACTTTTCTCCAAGTTCTTATCAATGAGTTTGTCCCTCGTCAAGGAAATAAAGAGCTAGAAAGTCACAAGTGGTTAGCCAAAATGAAAATTTGTGATATAGCTCAGTTTGAAGATTATGTTTTTGAGAATAGAAAGCTTGCTTATGAAGCCAAGGCTTAGAATGTTGATCTCTCCAAGATGCAATTTTTGAATTCTCTTCCATATAACCTAGATGAACATGTCATAGATTACATTGATATTAAGGGTCTCACTCTAGCCACCATGACTCTTACTGATGTTATTGACTTTGCTTGACAGTAAATCATGCAGTTAATAACCCAATCTCATGCCACTTAAAAGCTAAATAAGAATCAATCCTCTTCTACAATCAAAAAATTTCCTAAAACTTACCCGTTTGGTTGTAAACCAATTGTCCACAAGCACAAATGCCAATGTCTAGCATATAAATGTCATTATTTCCCATAGCATCGCACCCCTACTCCTCACCATAAATTTCTTTGACAAAGATGTTTTCCCTATCTAGTGTCTAAAATAGTCTGTTGCTATATTTGCCACCAGCCTGGTCATATTGCTCCCCAATGTTCTTGCAAAAATAAAGCTATCAAAGTAGTCTACTCCACTAACATAGCCACATGGTGGGATTTAGTAGAATAAAATGAAGATTTGTATCAACAAGATGACATATTTGAACCAGTTCTTGAAGAAATAGAAGATCTAGATGACATTGATGATGAAGATGAACTTGACCAATTGGCCAATGAACTTGAAGAAGAAGAATCGGTCACCATGATGTAAAGACCCTATAAAGAGCAAGGGGAAAGTAGCTCCAGACTTACTAGAAGATAACCACCAAGAGGATGATCCCTAGCAAGAGGAAAGTAGCTCCAGACTTCTTAGAAGATAACCACCAAGAGGATGATCCCTAGCAAGAGGATGCAAAGATATATATATATATATATATATATATATATATATATATATATATATATATATATATATATAGGTAGAGGAAGACAATCTCATTTTAATTATATTCCTCCTACCATGCAAAGGCCTAAACCAAAGCCATTACAATTTGATCAGACCTTCAAACCATCTGATAATTGGATTAAAAAAAAGTTTAGCTATTTATTACCAAATGAGCAACCAGTTAGTCCTTCTAGAATAGCTACCTTAGAACCAATTGCTCCTACTTTTCAAGCTGAACTCAATCAAAATGATTTCTTTTTTGATACTGATGGTTATGAAGAAGATTTCTTTGGAGAAGATTGTTTTGAAGATTGTCAGTCTTCTACAAAAGATAGATTAATGGCATGGTACAAGACACCCATAATTCCTAGCATAAAACTATGGGAAGAACAATTAGAAGAGGAAGGAGATTTATATGAATCTGAGAAGGTACATGTTGAAGCACTAGAAGAAAACCCTCTTCATTGTAGACTGGTATGTACCTCTATTCCTCAAGAAGATGAAGAAAAACTAGTTTATATTACTCAACTTATCAATGGAAGGTTTGCCCAATTTATATCTGTAGAAATTAATGGTAGAAGGTATGATGCTCAGGTAGATATAGGAGCTCCACATTCTTTTGAAAATCTCCTATAATCAGAGATTGGGAACAAATTCCTCCTGATTAAGTGTATAAATCCCTAGATGTCCAAGGGAACTCCTTTATAAGTTCTCAATACAAACACCATGAACCTATAAATATCCAAGGTCATACTTTATTTTGTAATTTCTTCCAGTATGATAAAATTCATGTAGATATACTCCTTAGAGGATCCTTCATAGATAGGTGTTCTCCCTATGGATCTACACCTCAAGGTGTTATGTTCACTCTTCATGGTAACAAAATTAGAGATCCTCAACTTACCTATTCCTCTGAACAATTCCTTAGTACCATCAACCAGTAACCTCTAGATTATACATATCAAAAGATACTAGAAATAGGAAAAAGGCTTTAGGATGAAATATGTTCTGATAATCCTAAACTATTTTGGACAAAGAAAATACCTAAAATAGAAATTAGGATTAAAGAAGGGAAACACATGAAAATTGGGAATAAAATTCCCATCTTAGCTATAGACTATCCTGATATGGAAAAGGCTATTTAGGAACTAAAAGAAGAAAATTTTATTGAGCCTTCTACTTCACCATTTTTTTGTTATGCTTTTATGGTGAACAAATATTCAGAGAAAAAAGGGGCAAGAAAACAATGGTAATTAATTACAAGCCTTTGAATGCCATCATAGAACCTTATCCCTATCCTATTCTAGACAAATCTTATTTATTGTAAAAGGTTACCCAGTGTAAATACTTTTCCTAGTTTGACTGTAAATCAGGTTTCTATCAAATTCAAGTAAAACCAGAAGATAGACATAAAATAACATTCAATTGTCCTTTCAAAAAATTTCAATGGAACGTGATGCCATTTGGTCTCATGAATGCACCCACCTATTTCCAATCGCATATGGATAAAATATCTGAAGGAACATCTGATTTTATATATGTATACATTGATGATACCTTGATTTTTAGTAAAAATCTTGAAGAACATCTTATTCATGTCTCAATTTTACAAGATTACAAGGGAAGCAGGAATAATACTTTCTAGCACTAAAATCCAATTATGTCAAAATAGTTGCAATTTCTTTGGACTTGTTAAAAATGGTGAATTATAAGTCCATCCCCATATTAATGAGAAATTCCTTTAATTTCTAGATGTTCTTGATTAAAAAAACCTCCAAGCTTTCTTAGGAATTCTTAATTATGTTAATAATTTTTATGCAGACTCTGGAAATGATAGAACAGTCCTTCAAGAATTGCTCAAGAAAAACAAAAAATATGTATGGACTGAAGAACACAAGAAGACCATCCAAGCTATCAAAGAAAAGGTATCAAAACTTCATATCCTTCATGTTTCATAATCTGATTAGTTCATATTATATACAGATGCATCAGGGATTGCATGGGGAGGTATTCTTTGTTGTATTGAAGATAAAAAGGAATATGTCTGTGAGTATGCCAGTGGAATATTTGTAGAAGATGTGAAAAAATGGATATCCTCTAATAAATAAATTTATGTTGTGAAGAAATGTCTTGAAATTTTTTCTCTTAATCTTATGCATCTACCTCATTTTTTTATTAGAACTAATTGTACCAGGTTCTTAACCTTCAAAGAAAAGGATCATGGCAGGAAGGATGGAAGAGGTAAATATGGATGATGGCAAGCTTATTTTAACCAATTTAATTACACTATAAAACACATTAAAGGGGGAAAAAAAATCTATTGTAGACTGGTTGAGTTGGAATCCTGCTACTACTTTGATGTATCAGCCATATCCTAGTTTTAATTTAACAAAGATTTATAATAATAAAAATTTAGATCTTAATTTGTTGATTCAAGAATATATTCTTAGAGAAGGCCTTCATCCTAGATATCTATGATTTTTTCATAATGCTTCCCTAGACTTGCAGATGTTAGGAGCAGTACACATAGCAGCTAATCGATACCAACAAGGAGTAATCACTATTCATCACTTAAATAGTGAAGTACTTATGAGACAATTCTCTGATCTAATCAAGAGACCTAATTAGGCATGATAAATCAAAATTTAGACAGAACATCATGAATATCTTTACAAGTGGATAAATTGTTATGTTCCCCATCTCATTCATGAATAGGAGCATCATGATCAAGATAATGTAATCTATACCATCATCTGCAAAAAGTTGGAGTGGGAATCTTACTTTTACATCATCCCATGACATGAAGATAATGATGAAGGATGGTATTGGAATAAATGACATGTGTTTCAGCTAAGATGCTTATTCCATCCAATTAACAATGATGATCTTTTTACTGAAGTAGAAGTAATGTTGGACCCATATCCACTAACATAAAGATCATCATCATGTGGATCCAACAACATCTCTCTTGAAGGTATGATGTGTACATAAAGTTGAATATTGTGAGTTGTAAAATAAATGAACATTAGACACTGCCAAAGTAAAGATTCTTGGTAGGAACCTACTCTCTACTATAAATAAGTCCTTTGGGTTCATTCTAGGCATTTGAATTTGGAGTCTAAGTCTTAGGAGTCTAGAGTCTTAAGAAGTCTGTAACAAGAAAGACATACGATCTCCTTTGACACTTTGTGTGATATTGAGGATCAAAAATATTCTTCTAATCTTTGTTTGTTATATCTTGATTTGAGTTAATATCAAAGCTATATCCATTCGGCCATCAACCTTCACCACTATTTCTATCGATAAAGGTCCTGATCAAAGTCTATACTGGTCCCTATGGTGGAGGAAGAGGAAAAACCTAACCTACTAATCTCATATTATCCCTCTCTATTGTCACTAGAGTCACCTAAACCTATAAGACTCTGACTTGGTCCTGTAGTGTTGCAACCTAGCTCTATAGTGCCCCAACCTAGCCCTACAATATCACCAGTTACCCTTGTAAGGTTAATACATTTGCCTATGTTGTATCTCTAGTCTACATTGTTGCATCTCATGCATGTATGGATACATCCCTCTCTCTCACCAACCCTTTTAAATCTAGTGGTGGACTCTTGACCTCCATCGTGAGATGTAAACCTACTCACCAAGCTATATACACCACTGTACACCCTAGATCTCCAACACCTAGCCCTATTGGTAGCTCCTCAAAATCTAGCCTATCAATCTCCTAGGGAAATGGTAGGGGTGCCTCTATTTCATCCCTCCTATATCAAGGGAAGGCATGTGATATATCCTATAGTAGACCAAACTACCTCCTAACCCATGCCACAGGTACCATCTCCAACTCACTAGCTTATCTCCCCCTAACCCATAGTAAGCTCTGCAATCCAACCAACTATTGTGCCTATCCTCTAGATATGGGATATGTTAGGTAGGGTCTCCAAAAAATACCCATAGGGATCAAAGCCTTAATCAAGCACCTATAATATGCAATATCATACACTACACTATCCACTCAGGTCTGTGTCATGCCCTCTCTCTAACATCTGAAACCAACCCTAAATCTAGCTAGAATCATAATAGGTAACACAATGGTTGGGCCACCATGATGTGCTCATATGCCAGGAGTGTAGTATATGGTTGACACACAAACTATATCACTGTCATAGTCTTAAACCCCACAGCTCTTTGTATAACTATGCCAAAAACCTTGACCCCATGCAAAAATAGTCCATTGCTCAACCATCTATGCAAGCACACCTGTTAATGAAATCATAAATCTACCACCATCTACATCTGGTAATGCATAACTATGATCCCTATCATCATCAAGATACTTAGTTGATGCTACTCCTCATCAGCCATATATAGTAGATGGTAAGCAAAACTCACTGAATGGTATGTTATCTCACTAACATGCTCTCCATATAATGTGACCATGTGTATATCATGCTCCTCTCTCGAGCATGGGAAGAGATCCTCACCCTAGAGTGGCAACCATAAAATCCTATAGACATCCTCCTAGGTCACTGCCAACTCTCTGGTTAATAAATAGAAGGTGCTGGTGGTATGGTCCCACCTCTCAATCAATGTTATCATAAGGCTCACATCTTGGGCAACTTGACAATATCCTCACACTCGTCCTAACCCCATAGCGGCCATATGCTCCCACTCATTTGAGGTGACATCCCTCCTCATCCACATCAGTAGCCTTGGTAGGTGATCCTGTAATGTTAGCTCTATCCTTGCCTGTATCCATACACACACAACTCAAGTCACGTACTTTCTAATATAAACTACCACCACCTTTTTCCCTTCTCTTTAGGAAAACTGTATTGGTCTGAGGCCCTAAATTAGGCTATGTAGGTAGCACTCAATTGATATGGGGTATTTTAACATTAGCTTGGCCATATACCTACGAAACTATCTACTCTACTCTTCCCTCTCTACCCTAAGATTTACTGCCTCTCTATCCCAACCCTAGGCCCAATTGTCAATCACAACTCTAGGCCTCATAGCCTATATCCCTGACCCTCGACCATATGCTCTCTCTTTTAAGCCCTAGGCCTCCTGACCTATCTCAACCTCAACTATACCTTAGATCTTCTTCCTAGGCTCTAGGAGAACTACATTGGCTTGAGGCCCTAAACTGGACTATATAGGCAACACTTAGTCAACACGGGGTCTTCTAAGGCTAGCTCGGCCATTAGGCTAGTTAACTACCTTTATTATGGATCCAAACTAACCCTTTCTCTAATTTTACTAGTTCTTCATAGTCATCGATGTCAGTTTCAATGTTGACATTGACATTTTTTAGGCATAAGTGTCAACTGACATCGATAGATACTTGTTGACCTTAGTACCATGTTGATCGATGTCAATGGACCCCATCAATGTCAATGATTGGTTCAGCCCTAGGGCCGAATGACCTACCCCTAAAACTACAATTTTAACCTTAAAAAATACCCCAAGTTCCCCCAAATTATCCTAAAACTACCCTACCCCATTTCCTAACTAACATTTTATATCCCCTAACTCTAAATTAGCCTAGAAACACAAAATAACCAAATCAAGTTTCAAAACAACTCATCAAAACTCTTACCTCATCTCTCCATCTCCTCCAAGCTAGCACAATTAGCTCTTATGGTGGTACACCTCCATCTGGGTCCCCTCCTTGCTCTACCATTTTAGTCACTCTCATAGCTTTATTTTTCTCCAATTACAAGTTATAAATGAGATTGGTTAGCCACCAAACCCCATTTTGTCAGGTTTGGTTGGCCATTGATGTTGGCATGCTTGACCTAATCTATCGACATTGATACTTATGCCTAACAACATCGATAATGTTGCCCTAATATGTTGATGTTAGAACTATTTAATACTAACATCAGTGATATAATTGACATCAACACCATTGCATTAATGTTTCCACCATCAACCACCACTCTTTAGACTCTACCCATGACTGGGGTAATTTGGAGATCACATATATCTCCCTAACCACAACCACCAACTTGGAGATCATATATATCTCCCTAAACCTAAAAATCACCCTTGAAGACATCATCTCCCCAATGACGACTTTGCTTGGTGATCACAAATATCTCCTCATTCATGAACCCTTTTATACCAACCTTGCATCACCTATTGTTATTCTGCTATAGTTGGCTATTATACACACACATGCATATTAGGTCTTTTAGATGGTAACCAAGCTCATCATGTCACCTGCGACCTTTTATGTTTTTTAGGGGAACTTCCTACCTTAGATACTTGGGACACATCGACCATTGGAGCTACAACTTTGATTGTTTTGACCTATCAACTATCACTTACAAGTTGTGATTTGGTTATTTCTATCAGAGTCCTCCTCAACCCTGATTTTTATTACCTTTATCAACTATAACTCATAGTAGTATATGCACATGAAGCAATACTCAATTCTTCACCACTCCCTCAATTACCTTCTTATCAAATTGATACCTGATTTTGGTTTCTCCTCCATCGATTCTTACTTTGAGGGGGGATACCTCATCCAATACTTGGAGCATCTAACTCTTGTTTTTGTCTTGCAAACTTGTTAGTAAAAATTACAAGACAAAAAGAATAAAATGTAGACACCAAAATTATGTCAGACACACATGCATAACTCCTTGTGTGAAAACCCCTTTAGCCCATTTTTCAATAATAAAAATTAACCTCCCTAACACATGCTTTTACCCCTCATAAATTTAATTAATTTAAAATATTTAATTAAGTTAATTAAAAAACCCTTATGCTACCTTACCATCCACCTCACCCTAAGACTAATTCTCACTTGATGAGTCACCTCAAGACTTGATCCCCTCACCCTAACTACCCAAGACTTATTCTCACCTCAAAACAAAATTCCTAACCAATTACGTCCTTCTTAACCTCTTATTTTTACCATTTTGTAATAGGTGCCACACTTGGCACAAAGAGTAACAAAAAATAGGCCAAAAATAGTAAGTTTTACCTATTCTAAGGCTATCGATGTTGGTCAACCCATGATTGACGTTGGTGGGATCATCGATGTCAATTATATAAGCCAAACTCTAACCTTATGTTCAAGTCAGCAAAAATCAAGATAATTCATTCTTAATTGCATTCAAGCTCTCGGTATTCAACTTTTGACATCTTGGCTTACTATTATCTTGCATAAGTCAATCATGATCAAGAACCAAACTCTTGAAGATGAACAACACTTGCTTGTTCTCTTTGTTCAGGGCATCAATTTAGACTACCTAATAGGAGCCATCAATCTAGTACTTATCATTCAGTCACCACTAGAGCTACGTACATCACTTATTCTATAGGTCTTTTAAGTATTTACTTTTCTACCATTTCATATCTACTATTCATTGCTTCACACATTCCTAACCAAACCCCTGTGAGGGAGTTACCAAGCTTCCCTACTTGTTTTCCCTTGACCTGGCACACTAAACCTCTGAACATATCTACCCAAATTAGACTCTCTCTCTCATAACTCTCCCCAACCTCCCAGACCTGATCAAAACCATTTCCTAGAACTAGAATAGCCTTTTGTAAGCTCCTAGGCAATTATTTCCCCTACTGACCTCGACAACATAATCGACATCGATCACCTTCACCCATCGACCTTGATAGAATAGCCGATATCGGTCACTCCCTTATCGACGTCGATGACTGTGGATTTTCCTAACATTTCTAAAACCTACCCAAACACCTTCTAAAATATAAATAGAATATACCACCTGTACCTTGTTACTCTCTACTGCACTTAGGGTATGAATAATAGTAATATTATCTATCTTTAACTCTCTCTTTACCTCTCTTTTAGTTATTTATTACTCTTTTATCTCTCAAAAGTGGACTGTCATCTCTAAAGAAGTTTCACACTTCCTAAAACAAGCACGTAGCTTGGCATCCCACTCATTTATCTAATAATAAACATTTTGTGGTAGTGTTTTCTTACTTACAAGTAGTCTTCCCTAGCCAAATAGGAGTGCTCACAATGTTTGGATACAGTGCACAAACCAATCCGGGTTCATTCTAATCACTTATCCCTATCATTATTCTCTATTTTCCTTATATTTGAAATAGATAAAATTTAGTGAAACACAAGGTTAATTATATATTAGAGAGTGTTTTACACTCCTTGAAGATCATATGTATGGATTTTTTTAGGTTTGACCAATCCATCTTCAATATGAACAATTACTTACAAGTTAACTTTTGGTTTGTTCATGGTGTTTTATTGTAAAAGGCAAACATTTGATAGGTTTTACATATGAAAAGGTGTTTAGGGATGAATTTAATAATTTGAGGATGGATTAGGGTTCATGTGGCATGGACCTATGTGATTTGAAGAGGTCTTGTGTTCCTAGTTTTTCTCGGTGAAGTGCTAAAAGGGTGAATAGGTCTCCATGGACCTAAAAGGGATTCTTAGACCTAATTTAAAGGTGTTGATGCTTAAGGGTGATATATCAAAGCTATATATGGCCTATGTGGATGATTTTTATCCTATTATAAGTGTAATATAATCCTTAAGGGTTAAGGCATGTTTAATGGCCGACCATAAAGGTGATGTTTATGAAGGCTCTATAAACAACATAAACAAAGATGAAGGTTTCTAGAGTTGATAAGCAAATAAAAGAGAAGTGTGTGTGTGTGCTTAGTGTATGGATTGAAGAGAAAATTAGTGTGATTAATATGTGCATAACCTATAGGTCATATTTTTGATGTTATAATAGTGTTCTTGCAGGGTTGAAAATTGAGGATGAGCGAAGAGGTATAGAGTGATCCAAAAGGTTGGTTTGGATGCATTGCTTGTGTGTGAAAGATTGAGAGAGTGTGAAGGTTTGAATATATTTTATATTCACTATTTATACATCATATTGTAAGGAAATCAGATCTATGGAGGTGTTGATATCATAATGTGTTGTGTGGGTGATCAACATCTAGGACAAGTGGGTGCTTGTTCATGCACAGGGTTTGGTGTTCCTTGTGAATTGGGTGCTTCACTAAAGTCTCTTGTTTGTGATCTATTATAGGATTATAGTCCATTTTTTTTTAGGCTTGATAGTGGTTTTTATTCCCCATGAGGGTTTCCCACATAATCCATGTGTTATGTGTGTTGATCTTGCATAGTTTCCTTTGTTCTTTGTAATAACTTGTTTATATGCTTCATGAATGCTTTTGTTGAGTGGTTGAGAGTTTGAATTTTTGTAATTGGAATTAAATTTATTTCATAACTTATTCAGCCCCCCCTCTTAGTGATTTTACCTCTAAAAATAAATAATATCCATGCACTACACCACTAGATCTGCTTTGAATTCCAATTATGATTTTTGAATGAAACCACCAACACAAGCTCGCTAGGTAGGAATCTTCCACCACTGAAACTAGAAATATTGTGAAGATATCTCTCCTCCAAGATAAGAATTTGAACCCAAGTTCAATATTATAAATTAGGGGGGTTTATCTTTTTGCCAAAGATGAATTTATAAGAAGAGAGTTCTCATACTTAAATAATTACAAATAAGAGGGAAAAGAGGTGAAGATCATGAGAGAGAATTATTTGTGTCATACGTTGAAGTGGTAACACTATTCATAAATAGTGCATTTTGTCTCTCAAATTTGCAAGGGATATTCATGATTTATCTTTGACCATCTCTATGTTCCCTAAATTTGTTTTGCATGTGACCGTCAATCAGAAATAGTAGACTATGTCCCCCACATTCCCATATGCAAGCTCATTCATAAAAATATTACTCATATTTTAACTTTAATCAAGGTGCCCCATAAACACATACTTGAATGACATGATGAAATCCACATTCCATTTGTCCCCCACATGATTTCATTATTCCTTTCATGTTTTCAAGTGGAGAATTGCACCCCACTTCTCTCTCCTCTAGTTTTAACATTTAAAAATTACTATGTGGGCCAAGCCACATCACCTAAGACACCTCATCACTATGACACCTCAATACTATGCCATGTCATCATGCACAATCACTCATGAATAGTGATTCATAATAGTGCCAATGAATAGTTATTGGTAAATAGTGATTCTACACTACTATTCCCTTACATTACCTCACTTAGACTATGGGAATAAAATAGGCTATTAGTGTTCCACCAAAATGTCCCATTAGGAAGTAGGGGACATTACACAACCAGGACAAAGTATTTTTTGCATACATAAAACTAAATTGGCTAGGCCAAAGTAGTTTGCAAATTATAAGAATTGTGTCGGGTTGGTTGATACAGTTGGCTGAAAGGAACAAGATGAAGTTGAACCAATCTAAGGATGGGTAAGATTCATATTGAGTTCACCATAATGTATATAGAGGTTAGGATCAACAAACTATCATATATAAATATAATTGAACTCACATGAGGGTCTAATCAAATATATCTCATGCACACACATAATGTAATCAGGTAATGACCAATGAAGGACACATACCTAGCAATAGGGTTATCTATGATTAAGTATAAGGAGGGGAAGGTTCTAAAGATTATTTCTATTATACAATGTAATATCACGTACTAGACATATTTTTGGATCCTAAGCTATGAAATTAAACATGTAATTAAAGTAAATGATATGAAGCTATGCTTTTAAGTAATGTAAACTAAAGGTAAGTTGCCATAGTAATCCAAACGGGAGCTTAGGTATCCTAAGGTTGAAGATGGAAAGTCTAGGAAATTATATGCCTACCCATTAATTAGGATAGAGAGACTATACAAGGAACACATACAATCATACACTAGGCAATAACCAATCTACACTACTAAGTAAAAAGTTGAAAGAGTATAAGGTTAGAATATAAATACCCAGATGGGGACCCATCGAGCATCAATTTATCCCTTGGCTCAAGTGGATATTTGCAATATAATGTTGTGGCTTGAATATGGTAGAATATACCTAAGGATATTCAGCTATGAACTCCTCTTATCCAATCTCCAAGGACTACCACAAGATAAGATCTTCCCATGACAAGATTCTATACCAAATCCCTCCAAGTTGACTTAAGGCAGAAGTGAGAGTGAAATCAAAGAAAAATAGATATATATGGATATTAAATAAACAAAATATGACCTCTATATATAGTTGTATAACACCCAAACCCAAAACCTAAATTTGGCTAATGTCTTCAGCCCAATTAGAGTAGTAATAAGAATGTTAAGTGCCACAAAACTACATTAACTAGGTAAAATTACTATAAATGATAAAAGATAGGCTTAGAACTACGACCTAGTCAATGTAGTATATATATAAATTTATTGAACAAACTACTTTGACATGGTCAAAGTAGTAGGACTTGAAGGAAGCTAACACAATTGAGTAAAGGCAATATGGGAGATATTAATAAAGAGGTAATGTCAAAATTTGGTCTGATAGTAGGATTGAATATAAGCATGGTAGTACAACAAAATATCTCATAAAGGTCCATGATACTTACCCAACCCTTATCTTATTGCACCCTTTAATGTGTGCACTTAGGGAGATTGATGCTTAATAAGTCAATGCAAGAGAATGTATTAGTAAACATTGAAGTGAAAAATATTGTGTATACACCATGTACATAGTGGATGATTATTTCTTCTTGAATTATGGAAACTAAGCCTAAATTGAATGATTTTTCCTTTAATTATTTTCACTTTTTCAAGGAAAAGGTTGCATATCAAACCTTAGTCCTACACAATAGATTCGACATAAAATGGGGGAATGATAGGAAAAATGGTTATGTTGGACTGACCTTGGTTAATCTCTATTAAAAGACCAAGCATTACACTACACTTCCAATACTTTGACATGGGATCAAACTCAAATATATTTATCCCTATAATGTATGTGTGTGTAATTTATTATGTAATCCTAGATGCTCTTTCTCCTATTTTTCCTTTAGTACAAACATGCATATATGAATTGCCTATTACAAACTTGAAAATCAACTCTAGTAATTTTCGAGGTGTAAATAAGTAATATTACCTATCTCTTAAATGCAAGTATACTAGTATATAAATGATTTATAGTATCTATGTATATATGTGAGACTCTAACTTTGAATTTAATACCTTATGGCATGTAAAATGTAACAAAAAAAACTAAAACATTCCAAAATAATGGTCACCATATGAAATGTGCCTAAAAGAAATTAAAAAGGAACACGGGTTAGTTCTTATATTTTTTAGTCAGTACCAATGACCAATATTGAATGTAAATATCATAACCAACCAAGGGATTTAAAAACTATAAAGGTGACATGGAGAGCCAAATATCTCTATAATGTGTCGTGTGAACTTGTTATGATGGGAAAAGAGGGTCATACTGTTAAATATAATTAAAAAAGACAAATCAAAATATTAAGAGAAATGATCCACGAAGTTCTTAGTTTGTATCTTGAGATTTATACGTGAAAATTTGCAAAAAAGGTATCACGAAATAAGGCTTGTACCAAATTTGGGTATCTAAAGGTAGGATGACCAAGTGACATCAAATCTATACTTATAATTATAGAATGGATCACATAAATACTACTTATGATATAAGCTAATACATATTATTTTGGGAAATGAGATTTTAACATATAATTTCTTAGTAGTAATATCCTCTAAGGTTATCTTAACCATTTAGCACTATTCCATAATGCATCTTCTTCTTCCATGATCAGGTCAACATAAGAACCATTGATGGCTTTAGTGATCATATTATAAGTTCTCAACTATGTCAAGGGGAACATATATTCAAACCTCACTTTCATCCAAAAGATACATAAACAAAAATATTGAAAAATATTAAAATTTTTAATCCCTTTAGCAAACCAATCAAATGCGAATCAACCTCTTATCAATGCAAGAGGAGTATTATTGTGTTTTATATTCCACCATATATAAAGGTACCCATTCCATCTGGACCCAAAACCATTGAATAGAGGCTTAATAATTACCAAATTCTTCACCATCTACCATACCTTCCACAAGAAAAGGTAAATAGGGGACCTGCAACCCTTACTTAGAAGGAGCTAGTTAGAAGGTCAAAGATATACAAGCCCTTACATTTTGGTTTCCCTTTTGGAAACCCCTTCAAAATGTTTTTCCTAACAAGTAGCTTACAGGGCTCATTCCCTTTTAGGGCCATAATAATATGTTTTACCACAAGATAAATTCCTTGGATTTTAATATTCTTAATCCCTAGCCTACCCAGTATTTTAGGCTTACAATAGATTTATAAAACCACAAGATGTCTTTTTTGTTACCTTTTCCATCTGACCACAATAAATCCTTTACCATTATATAAATTTTGTGAAATTGATAATTACTAAACATCAAACAAGAGGAATAATATATACTAAATGAGAATATAACCTTTTGGAAAACCTATATTTTTCTATGGAGAGATAATAAATGCCCATACTATTTAGATAAATTTTTATTAACTTGTATAAAAGTCCACTCCCATATTCTATAAAAATAAGGGGAGAGAAAAATGTAATCCCTAAGTACCTAATCATATGAGTGTGTCCTTGACAAGGCGAGTCGAAGGAACTAAACCAATCAAGTGGAGACTCATCCCACCCAATCACAATATATTTCTGAAGTGTAACTTTCAAGCCAAAATTTGAAATTTTAACAATAGATATCCAACTTAGAAGTCATTTATTTTATTTTTTCTTTATCTAACAAAGGGAAAAGATTTTTATCATATGCAAACAAAGCATCAACCAACTCATCATTACTAGGGAAGGTGATGCCTTTTATAGGTGGATGTAATAAAGCATCTTTAAATAAGAAGTGAATGGCCTTAGCTGAAATAACATATAGTGACAGGGAAAGATGGGAACATTCCCTAATAGATATTTTAATTTCAAAGGTTTCAGTGAGTTCCCCATTAATTTATGCAACTACAGAAGCATCCTTAAAAATAATAATAACCATTCTAAAAATCTATCTTGAAACCCAAAGGCCCTTAACATTAGATCGATAAATGGCCATTGAGTTTTGTCATAAGCTTTTTCAAAGTCAAATAAAGTGATCCAAACATTTTTATTAGAGGCCTTTGCTCAGAACATACTTTCCCAACTAGTTATAAGGTTGTCAAGAATATATCTACCTTACAAAAAACTATTTTGAATCACATAAATAATATTTAAAAGGAGACCTATAATTCTTCATGAAATAACATTTGAAAAGATTTTATATGACACATTCAACAAAGCAATGGGTTTCTAATTTTTTATTTGAGTAAAGTCACCTTAATCTAGGATTATCTTGACAACACCATGGTTTATATCAAAACCAATACAAGCCATGTCTAAGGCATCCTTAAATACATTCAAACAATCCAAAATAATCCACCCCTTATTCAACTTATAAAACTCAATTGGTAGACCATCAAATCGTTGAGCCTTATAATCTTTTAGAGATTCAATAGCGAAAAAAACTTCATCAATTGAGATCTCACTATTCATAGACTCTGCCTCCTCAACAGAGACTTACTTTGGGATAATTCTAGTGCATATGATTTTATTTAGTTTAATTATATTATTGGATATTTTTGAAGTGAAGAGAGAAGAGTAAAAAGATAAGAAAGCATATTTAATCTCCTTGGCATCTTCAGAAACTTCACCCCCAATATCAATAGCTTTGATATTTTCTCTAGTCTATTTTTATTTGAGGATTCTAAATGAGTACTTATTCCTTTATCAACTAGCTTACACCAAGTCAGTCTTGCTATGATTTGAGCACCTTTAGCAATATATTGTTGAGCTATTCTATGAGAGTGTTTAAGTTGATTCAAGTCATCAAGAAGCTTAACATTAGTAGGATCATTTTGCATCAAATATTTAACATTTATAGGTTTTTCTTGAACATATCTAGCAAATGCCCTCCTTCTTTAGATTTGTCTTGACCAAAGGTTCTCAAAATAATATTTAACAATGTTGGATGCGGAGGTAGACACAACCTTCGTTAAGGACCATGAAGTCCTAAATCCATCCAAGAAATAATTATCCATAAGATGAAACAAATTAAGCTTGCACAATCCCTTCCACTCATCTTTCTTTCACTTGTCAAGAGTCCTCATTTCAAAATCCAATTTAATGGGATGATGGATGGATAAAGTAAACGGTAAAAAATTCAACTAATTCACATAATCAAAGTGTTGCACTGTAAAGTATTATTATTAACATAGAACTGTTAAGTTTAGAATAAACTCTATTTTTACCATCTTGATGATTACACCATGTATACCATATTCCTTTACCAATTCATGTATTCTTACATAAAGGTTCAGAAAGTTTGTGAATACATTTCATCTTAGACTAGTAGAAAATATCATTACCCTTCCAACTCAATGAAATACTACCGAATTATCCTCCCTCTCCTTATTCATATTGAAATCACCCTCAATTACCCATGGAATGTCAAAAACAAATTAACAATCCATTTCCACAACTCAGTTTTGTCCCTGTAGTCATTTGGAGCATACATCAAGAAAATCCCAAACTATTGCTCTTGTTTTTTAATCTTGACCCAAAAAACTCTTTGACATGGTGAAAAAACATGATCCATGATATCATATGTGCATTTATCATTAACTAAGACAGATTCTCCTCCTTTACCTCTAATATGGTTTGTACAAAATTGCACAACATTAAGCTAAACTTATATTAGAGAATACTCAAACCCAGTCCCAGATTTTTTATCCTCTTGTAGAAGAGGAAAATAAAATTTGTCTCTAAAATTACTAAATTGTCTAACAATGGATCCCTTATCTAGAGATTCCAAGCCTCTAACATTCTAGTTGAGAATATTCATAGACAAAGAAAACTATTGAAACTGTGATGAGGGTTTAGACCCCCCATTATTATGGTACAACCTATTAAAACATGAAGGAATTTTGCAATCATTTTTTTCATGGAGTCCTCACTATTTAATTATGGGTTAGCTTTCAATCTATTACCTCAACACACCTCATATTTTCATATAGGACCGAGTGAATTTCCTCTGCCTTAAGTCTCTTGGTACTAATTTTGGTCCTAGTAGGGGGGACCCTTTTCACCAATTGAAGACACACACTCTTCCTCATCAATGCTTGTAAATTTCTTTATAACTTCATCCTATACTAAAGGCACATTCACATCTTGAGATTTTTCTTTATCCTTACTCTATATTTTTGGAAAGTCTACAACACAACATCTCTACAATGATAGTTCCTTCCTTTTCAGGGCTAGAGACTTCCACACTGGTAAGGTTATAGGTATCTATGGTAAGAGTCTTCGCTAAAATCGCTGTATACTCCTAAAATCCAAATTTAGGAGAAAGGGTGTCAACACTTTGAGAAACATTCTCAGCTGATTCCACATCAAATTTATTAAAAGGTAGATTTCAAACTCTAAACAAAGTGACTCTCTTAAGGGAGAGCCAAAAAAAAGGGGAGGTGGACAACAAGGATCACTTGACCTAAAAGAGAGAGGCGCATAGTCCCCTACACAAGGTGATTGGAGACCCGAGCCCTCTCTTCCAATTTCTTCTAGAGCCTTTAGATTGCTAATAATACTGTCGTCATCAAATTCCAACCAAACCTATTATTCAAAATGAGCATTTTCATACATTTCCACATCAATATTAAAAAACCCTAATTATTGTTAATACTTATAAAAACCTTTTCAATACTTCTTATAGTAGCACCAATACCATCTCCCTTTTGTTCCTTGTTTTTCCTTGAGAAAAGATTTTTTTTAAAAATGTGGCCATCATTTTTACATAGAAAACAAGAATTCAAACTACCTAAACCCATTATAGGGCAAGAGAAGGTATCGTCTTTTATATTAACATCCAATTGTCAAAAAAACATCCAAGAGGGTAAAGAATTTTGGTTAAGAGACACAAAGAATATACCTATATTTTTAAGCCTGCCTTATTTTGACTACAAATCTTTAACCATGTCTTCATCCGGGCATAAATTTAAGGTTTTCAAGAAGGTAGTGGGCTTAAAGACTTGCTCTATGAAACCCTTACGACTTCTTGTCTCTCTCTGCTCCAAAGCCATGAATGTAGAACGTTGCTCCCATTCCTTCCTTTGCCCACAACAGCCAGGGGCGATTTATCTATTCCTTTCAAGTCCAGAAATTCAACTACTTTTTTCTGGCTGTCCTCAATTCCAACTGCAAGAATAGAAACAGATTTAGAGACAGCTGAGACAACATACCATACTCTTTGAAAAACGACACTGAAATGTATTCAATTCATGTCTCTTACCGCGAAGATTCTATGAGGGTTTAAGAACATCAGGGACTTTTTCATCCAAGGGAATTAAGTTGGCCGAAGTGAGATCAGAATATAAGCGATCTATTTTCTCTCCAAAAGCTCTTAAACTCTCGGCAGTGACAGAAGCTGCAAGAAACCTTCACACAAAACAATTACAGTAAGATCAGACTATTTATGATAGCTATTCATAGTCATTTCAATTTTGAGCTGCCTTAAAATAGGAATAAAATCTGTAATAGATGGAAAAGAAATTAATAATAATAATATATTTATATAAAAGATAAATATTTTAAAGTCGCAATATCAATATATTTGTAATTAATAAGTTATTATTAATCTTTATTTAAGTAAGATAATAATGGATTAGTTTTTTTAATATTTCATTTATCAAAAATATTGAAATATATAATAAATTAATTATAAAATTTTAATTATTATTATTTATATAAATATTAATATATTCTTATTATAGGGGCATATTTAACCCAACTTAAATTTACTAAGGAGTATTTTTGCTTAAACTTTTCAAGTGATAAATAAAAATGTTTTTTTAAAATATTTTTTTTTAATAATTTTTTTAAATATTATATTTTAGAAATTGAAAATTATTTTAAAGTGTTTTTATAAAATCATTTTTTAAGATTATAATGTTAGGAAAGTGTAAATTGGTGGAAAGGGTAGTAATGATGAATATTGATTATTTCAAGTAAAGTTCTTAGTGAATGTAGTTCCAATAAATTATTTTTCCTATAATTATTAATAAGAGATTAATTTAATTATGTACATTAAAATTAAGTTACAGGTTTCTAAAAATAATTTTTAATTAAATATTTTTTTTATGAAATATGAATAAAGTATACGATTAATTTTTTTTGTAATTTTCTAATTATGATTTTGGAAAAGTTGGGCTTCAATCAAAATTAAAGGAAAATTATCTGGAATTATATATCTACCCTCAAATTCTCCATAATCATGAACGTGATACTAAAAGGGTTCTTCTCCGTGTCCAAAAGACTAAGATAAGGAGACCCCCCCTCTCCCCATACCTCTTCATCATTATGGCAGAAATCTTGGGAAGGAGTTTGTTGAAAGCCCAACTGAGCCTAATCAAAGGAATCTTAGTGGCACTCAATACTGACCCTGTTACCCATGAATAATTCATAAATGATACGATCATTTTAGGAGAAGCTTTTGTGGAGGAAGCTAAACAATTGAAATCTATTTTTAAAAATTATGAAGCTGTCTCGAATCAGTGTATTAATTTTTGTAAAAGCTCTCTTTTATTCATTAACACCCCACTCATACTTAAAAAAAAGAATATCAAGAATTTTGAAATGTCAGGTGAGTAAACTACCAGTAAGTTACTTGGGCATTCCATTATTTGAAGGTAAAATGGATTCCAAACTATGGAACCCCCTCATCGATAGAATCTAAAGAAAGCTTGCAGGGTGGAAGGGACATCTCCTCACTCAGCTAGATAAATTCTAATAGCTCAAATTCTCGATCTAGAGTATCCCTGTGTATCTAATGTTTGTATTTCAAATACCCACCAAGGTTGCAATTAAAATAGAAAAAATCCAAAAGAATTTCATATGGAGGGGCACTGAGGACTGATTTTGGTTTATTCTTGTCTCTTGGGAAAAAGCTTGTCTTCCTCAAACAAACAGAGGATTGGGCCTTAGAAGCATTAAGTCCATGAATAAGACCCTACTGACAAAAATCGGATTGAGACTTATGAAAGAAGACAAAGAATGGGAAGGAATTGCCAAGGCGAAATACCTAGAAGGGCCTAAAGTAGACAACTTCCTTCAGAAGAAGGCCTAGAGAATGGATCCACCTTCTAGAAAGCCATCAACAACTGTAAGGATATTTTTTTAAAAGGAATAAAATGGAAAATTAGGGACAAAGAGAAAATAGACTTTTGGGAAGACATCTGGATGTCCACTACCTCTCTTTCCTCACAACAGACTTGGGCCAACTGATATGTGGTCTTTAAACAAAGAAGGGGCTCAAAAGTTAAAGACTATTGGATTGAGAACGAAGCTTTGAAGAGTTGGAAAGTCCTTCCCATATAAGGATACATAGTTGAAAAAACACAAGCAATCCAGAATCTTAACTCCTCCATCATATAGGGTCATATTCCTTTATTCCCTAAGGAAGATCATTTTCTATGGGTAGCTGAAGACAATGATATGTACTCGATGTCCTCAAGACACACCATTGATCTGAACCTAGAAAGTGAATGGAACTACTGGAAAGATTTATGGATAAAATGGATGACCCCCAAGGTCAATTTTTTCTTTTGGTTAACAGCCCAAGATAAGATCCTAATAGTAGATAACCAGGCAAAAAGAGGATTGATAGTCCCCAGTAGATGCCCATTATTTAGAAAAGTTGAGGATTAGTTCATCATCTATTTTTGAATTGTCTATTCTATTCAAGCTTATTTATTTAAAAAACTTGGAAATGTGTTTGACCTCATTAATCAATGGAAACCACCCTGGAATATCCCATCCCTAAACTTTTTATAGTATTTGGCTCTCCCACATTGGTTTTGGAGTGTTTGGAAAGCTTGTAATGATAGTCTTTTCTCAAATAAAAGGCACCGGCCCAAAGGGGTATTTCTTTGACTATGCCATGCCATCACTGAGAATTGGAAAGCCTTCCCACCCATAGACAAAAATCTAGGACCCACCTCAGCACGATAGTTCTTCAATAATTAGGATGTGGTTCATAAAATAAGATCCCCAACCAAAGACCTAAATGGCAAACACATAGATGGAAGACTTCACTTGAAGGTTGGGTTAAATTAAACTTTTATGGAGCCTCAAAAGAAAACTTGGGACCTTCAGATGGGGGAGGATCCAAAAGGGATTCAAGGGGGATGCTAATTATTGCCTACATGGGCCCCTTGGGAATGAAGACAAATCATATATCTAATGTTAAGGTGACATTATGGGGCATCTAGATTGCCTCCAACCTTAATATTGAAAGAGTTATTGTGGAGGGGAACTCCCCTCGATATCTTAATTTCCTTGGAAGGCAAAATAACCCCTCCCATATAATAAAAGATATAATTGATAATGTCAAGTAGAATTTGAGGGGAATGATACATTTTCACATTATCCAAACTTATCATGGAAGGAATGGGGTAGTAGATCTGCTTGCTAATAGAGGAGTAGGCATCCTTGTTTTAACCAACTGACACAAAGGATTCCATGTCCTAAAAAATGTGTCATTGACCATTTATAATGAAAGTACATTAGGATAGGATGGCAATTGGGCAGCCATGCACATGGACATTTCTCATCAATAAATGGATTTCAAATTTTATGATCCGTCATTATGCACATGTGATGTGAAATTATTGCATAAGGTGGGAGGAAATGCGCCTTTAAAATATTTTTTAAACCATTAAAATAAAGCATTTATATAACCTTCCAAACTTCATCCTTAGTTTGATAGTTACTATGGAAATGAGGGGTGATAGGGATCGTTTAGTTTTATTTAACCACCCAATATACCCAAGTGGCCATGGATCTGAGATACATAGTTAGATTTAACCAGTTAGATATTTCTATCACTTTATGTAGTTTAGTTTCAAATGCATCTACTAACACAAGTGGGTAATGATGGATTCATATCCTACATGAGTTCTTGAGCTACCCATATGAGAGGGTTAAACACACTTATAGTCTAATCCAGTCTTTTCATATATCGTGATCCACCAAGCAGGGCTAGGCAATGATGGAGTCAAAACTAGATTGAGTTCTTGAGCTACCCACATATGAGGATTGAGCAAGCTATTTACTCAGTCCTAATTATTCAATGATTTGGTCACTATGTATATGTGCACACATGGGTTGTCACAAGGGTCATGCATTAGTTTATGTACCCAATGAGGTGTATTTTTGCATTTCCTCTTTCCCATTTCTTTAGTCAATTTTTACTTAATTACTTTATTTAACATAGTCTTTTGATTTTGATATTTCTTCAGTAAGGATTGATTTATGCATGTTCGTTTGCAATTCATGCTTTAGATCATGCTTCACATATGTAGACCCACCTTCACGTACCCAAACTCAACTACACAGTCTTCACTTTCTAGGTAAGTCTAGGCACGGTTCATTTTCCTTTATACTAGTCATTTCACTTTGATACATTTTCAAAATTAAGGGGAAAAATGTAATCACTTAAAAGTGGTATTTAGATGCTAAGAGTGTTGCTTTAGATAACCTATTCCTATATTATCCCTAGACCTATCCTAGAGCCTTTATCACACTTTTCCAATCATTGTGAGAACCATAAATGTCCCTAATGAACTAAAATATAGTCCCAAACGTTAATTCTCAGATCTTGGCCCTTCATACCTAATAGCCTATTGGATGGACACTAGTGCCACATTAAGGACATTAGAGCCACATGGAGCTAGTGTCCCTAACATGGCACTAGTGTCCCTTTCCCTAAATATCTAAAACAGATATATTTTCAAATGTGTAACACTCCTAAGGTCATCCTATTTTTTTTTATTATCTTCAAAAGCTACATAACACTATAAATACAAGACTATTAGACTTATATCCACTATATGGAAAATAGATGCAAAAAGCCTATTCAAATAAGAAACAAGTTGAGCAAAATCAAGGTTATTAATCCCTATTCTACCCTAATTCTACATAATACCATCTACAACTTCTCTAATGTCATATTTCAAAGATTTCTAATCTCAAGCACACTCAAGGCATTCATGACCAATATTATTCTAGCACTCACTTGTACTTACACTAACACTTAGGTGGGAGAACTACATCAGGATTGATCCTTCCCTAGTGTATTGGTATGTAGATAAATATCTTCAAAATATGGTGTTGAGGATGTCTAACCTATATCACTAATGAACACACATTTTCAGCTCATGCCATACTTGTAAGGAGGATTACAGTTTGAAATATAAATCAGTTGCTATATGCATGAAACAAAGTTTTAGAATTAGTGCACACTGGAATAGAACCTAGAAACATAGGTGCAGGTGCACCCAAAATTTAGGAACAGTCCTGCACAAAGGAAACTAGTGCTATTTTTATAACACTACAGCCATATGGTGCTATAATCTAAGTGGGGTGCTATTATTTAGGAGAGGATCTAACTCAGGGATCCTATTGATGACACTTAGATTTGTCTATAACCCTAGTTTTTAACATTTAGATCTTTTGCAACAGGTGTTTTCCAAATAAGTTTATATTTGCACATATTTATTAATATTTTTAGAAAGTCAAATCAAGTCAAATTCTATAACAAATCAGTGGTTATTTATTGCATATTATTTCACCAATTTAGACAACTCAACTCTTTAATCTAACATAGGATTTACATAGATAAACCCCTAAAAGGTTAAAATAAAAACATATAAGAAAATGAAATTAGATTATGACGACCCATATGTGTTGCTAAAAATTTACATTCCATTCTTTATCACCCTAGGGGAGGTCATGTTGATGTTTGACTCTAATGTGGGGGTAACAAACATCCAAACTATTGATTTGAGAAATGAAGGCAATGTGAAAAGAAATCTATTATAGTTAGAGAAAGAAAAAGATAAATATTCTAAAAGGGTCTCATAAGATGGAGATGAGAGTATTATAAACTATGGTGGAGATTTATTGGGTTATGTATTATCTATGACATGGTTGTATGCAATGGAATAAGAACATGTTTAAATTAAGGTAACAACACCTAATAAAAAATATAGTGGTCAAAGTGTGGTCAATTAATTTATGTTTTCATGAATATTTATTCTAATATTGATAGAGATGAAAGTTAGGGACTACCCTAAATAGTTGAAATCATATCATAATCTAATTTAGGTAAAGATTGACATGCAAATAAATAGTCAACAATGAGAACAAGTCCACCAAAATCAAAATAAGATACCTCTTCAGGTTATAACTCATATGTTACATAAAAATCAAGATCTCTTTAAAAAAATCCATAAAAAATAATTACCAAAATAAGAGGATAGTATACCATGTACATCTAGTTTCCTAGTAAACAACAATATATTGATTTTCATAAATTACAAAGAACTAAGTGCATGCAAAAAATAAACTAGGTCTAAGAGAGGAAATACCACTAGATTTACAAAAAAACCTATGGTATGATGAAGAGTGCAAGAAAACAAAGGTAACTTTTATGGAACTTAGTTTGGATTAACAAAAAGGCTTGTGAAAAATTGATAATATAAAAAAAAGTTTATATGATCATAAGCAGGACATAACTAATTGGTCTTAGGAAACACAACCCTAAAGGATATTTTGAAGGGAACAAAAAGAGAAGACAATTAGAGAATAATATTACTTAAGCCCAATGGTTATAATATGCAAAATTACACTAAGAAATATATCAAAATAAAGACATCCCCTGTAATCAACACAAAAACTGAGCTCTTCTCTAAAACAAATATTAACCAATGTATGAATAGTCTATCACAAGGTAAGGCATAGGAAATAGATGAGCTAAAATTAGGATATCTAAATTGGGGTTAGATTTTCTCATACCACACATCAAAATTGCATTTAATTATTTCATTCAAGAAGGCTTCTTATTAGATTGGATGACTAATGTTGTTATTCCTCTATATAAAAGAGGAGATATCAATAACCATCAAAATATTTTACTATCATGACTAAACCTCGTCATCAAAAACTATCTGAGAGCTAAGAAGAACACACAGTTAGAATTTAGATAAAAAATAAGGGAAAACCATTATTTACAAGAAGGTTTCAGACTGAAGCACTCCATTATTGACCACTGCATTACTCTCAAGCAATGGAATGAAAAAGTATGGGATAACCAAGGAGAAGTTTTTTTTGTTGTTTTTTGGACTTCAAAAAATATTCAGCATTGTGTCTAGAAGTAAACATTGCAGCAAGATGGTGGAACTTGGAGGTCTATATGACTATTGAGCAATGATTCATAGGCTTTATGATCATGTTGAGCTAAAATAAAGATAGGTGAAGGAATGTTGAAATGTTTTGGAAGGGACATTGGGATCAAATATGATTGTCCTTTATTCCACACATTATTTGGGCTATACATAGATAAGTTAGAGGTATGGATAAAAAAATTTGGTGGAGGTGGTCTTCACCTAGCTAGTTATGTAATAAAACTATACATAAATGTGGATGATCTTATCTTAATTTAAAAAATAACACATAATTTGAAGGAAAACTTGAGGGCCTTATAGAACTTTTTATCAAGAAGTTGGGATGAAAATAAATACCAACAAAACCAAATTCATGATTGTATCATTAGAGAGAAAAAAAAAAGCAAATTAACCTCATTTTCAAATGAATATCTTTAGGAGTGGTGGAAGAATACAAGTACCTCACTTTAAATTTCCTCAAAAAACTTAGCTGAGAAACTTGCAAGACAAAAGTAGTCAAAGGAGGGGTGGGTGAGTGGAAGGGTTTATACTCACTACAAAATAGATACAAGAATGTAAAAGTATGGGATTAGAAAACCAAAAATGACCTTATTTTGGTTGTTGTGATCTATGGATGTGAAGTTTTGGATAGAAATGTGTTTGATTTGAAATTGAGGTAAATAAAGAGAATTTAAAAATACATAATAGCAAACAACATCAAATTAAAATACAATTCTATATGAAATCTTATTAGTGGAAGCATGTGATTTCCTTATATAGGCATCAACTATGATTTAAAAACTAAGTTACATAAATAAGATAAAAACCATGCAGTCTTGTGGATGGCCTAGAATGGTAGTGAGTGCAAAGTTAAGGAGGAGGAAGAATATGTAGTTAAAACATATCAACAAGTAGAAGAGAAAATGGGGCATTAGCATGCAAGAGTATCTAAATCCAAATGAGGAAATAAAAAGTATGTGAAAAAAAATTCAAGGTAGCTATGTGGACAAAACACATTAGGTAGAAGAAACTATTAATTGTTCCAGTCACCATTAGGTTGTAACATGGATTGCAAAGTTTACCTAATCTTCATGATCTCACATCATGTTTACTGATGGGATTAAGATTACTATTCACCAAATATTATTCATAAAACACTATTCATGTAGGTACTATTCACAATGAGTCTACATGGTGATGTGGCATAGTTGTGATGTGGCATAGTTGTTATGTGGAAAAGTGCTACGGTGGATTTTAGATGATGTGACATGTCCCACATGGAATATTTTAATGAGAAAAATATGACATGATAAGAGTGGGATGAATTTTAAGGTGGCTCCATGTCTAGCATTAGTCAAATGTTGATTGCAATTTATCTTGGAATGTTATGTCACATGGAGGTGAGAGACAAATACAAAAGGATGGTGAAAGACAAAGGAAGTGGAGGAACCATGATCTCCTAATTTTTTGACTTCCTTGCACACCAAGATAAATACCTACACTATTGAGTCACAGGGAAAGATATGGGTCTAATTTCTTAGGAGGCCCATGATTTTCATGTCTAGACAAAGTCAAAAAGTTATTTTGGACTTTAGAATAAAGGTGGGAGATAAAGATAAAGAAGTGGAACATCTTTTGACCTTTCACATGTGGGAAAAAACATTCACTATTTATTACCATGCATTCCGTATGAAGTGGGACGAATTTATTTTCCTCCCATGAAGTTTCTCTTTCATCTCCTCTCTTATTCTTTGTAATCTATAAAAACATGTCTCTTTCCTTTATAAATCATTCTTGGTAAGTTTGTAATTCCTTTGTAGAAATAATGGAGGTAATTTTTCCTTCTCATGGCTTACATTTTATGTGTTTTATGAATTGTTGATCTTTCATGTGGTGAAGTTCATTTACCCTTTGATTGTTGTCTAACTTACTCACTTCTATGTAAGTGAGCTCTCTTTTGTAGGTCATAGTCTATGTAGGCTTATGTTTTATGCAGGGTTAGTTGTGATGATGAATGCTTCTCCTTCTAATGTTGTCATAAATCTCTTTACCTCTTTATGAAACACTTATGATAGGTAGTTCAAGAGTGAGTTGTGTATTTTTTAGTTCCTTTTAGGTTTCATTGTGTAGGTTTCAAATAAACCAAGGATCACATTTTTGGTGCATCACCATTTTTTTTAATTCCTTGTTCCCTTCTCTCTCTATCCCATTTCCTTTTGAAATTTGAGTAGTTTGAGTGTTAATTTAGGTGATTCACTAGGGAAACTAGCCCTCTTTGGAGATTCACTCCTCACATAAGGTCACCCACAATTTGAAGAGTGTTTCCATTGTTTTAGTTGAAGGGAAAACCTTGAAACCACTTCTCCAAAGGGTGCAACTTCATCTTGACAATAGTTTATGGCACACCCGATATGACACATTTTGATGATCCTTACATCATCTATTGGAGGATTTTTAGTGTTGTCCTTCAATACATTAGCCTTTGGAGGCAATTATACAAGCATCAATAGCGACTCCAAGTTTATCCAGTTAGTTTTAATAACCTAGGTATTCTTTCCAAAATTGTTGTTTTTGATTTCCTCATGAATTTTGATAGCTGGTTATGAAGGAAATTTTGGTTTTACACCTCCTTATCAACCATATATTGATCCATACAAGCCCTATGTTGAGCCATATCAGTCTTAAAATGACCCCAATTTTCCCCCATATGTCTCTCATTATGCTTATTAACAACCTGTTCACGCTTATAATTATCCCTTTGCAAGCTATGTTTCTCCTAATTAGCCCTAAATTTTTAAAAAAGATATATGACTTGATTATGAGAGATAAATGAGGGATATTGATAAGGAGCAATAAAATTATTTGCACCATCCATTGAGAGAGCTTATACCTGTGTAATCTTCACACCTTCTTCCTCAAATTCCTCAAACTCCTCAACTAAGGAAATTATGAGGATTTAATCAAGAAAAACCTTCTGAACAACCAAGGAGCTTTGCAGGATTCTTATGTACTCATCTGCCAATCCAAAATCAAAAGAGAGAAGAGGTTGTAGAAGACAAGCCAAGAAAATTTCCATGTTTGAGGAGTGTCTCTTCTTCTTCAATCACAATGCCCATACAAGAGCATCCCATAATTCCTTATGTTCCTACTCTACAAAGTGAGCCATTGTGCCCTCCCACCATCTCTTTTTGCAAAGGAGAGCCTATTCTATGGAGAGTAGATGAAGAGTTTGTAAATGAAGACCATTTGGGTGAGGAGGAGGATATTGAAAGTGAATATGATGAAGAAATCATCATTGACAACTCTCTTTGTGTAATCAAAAATAAAAATTAGATTTGAAACAAGAGGAAAAATATAGTCATGATGAGGAGTCAATTCCTTCTAGTCATGAATGCATTCAAGGGCATGATATATGAGATTTCATTAAGCATAGAAGATGAAATAAATCATATTTTAATAGAGTATGAGGGAGATATTAATGACAACATCTTGGTTTCTAATCTTGTTAAACCTCATGAGCAAGATGAACAAGTTCAAGACTACATGGTAGTGGTTAGTGAGATTGCAACAGTCATTCCTCAAGGTGGCTATGAGGAGGTTCAAGAAGACATGTTAATTGAGCAAGTTGAAACAAGGCATGAAGGAGAACTTGATGACATGTGGAAGTCATACTTGGATATTTGCAAAGAATTTGAATATATTAACAGTCCTACAGCTCATGAGGAGGAAAAGGATGTGTCTCAAAGTCACTCACTACGACAAACACATATCAAGGAACAAAATGATGGGGAAACAAAACACAAGTATGAGAGCACTCATTGCTCAAAGTTTGTATTGAAAAGAGGATGTATTATCAAGTACCTAAAAAGGAGGATCCATTACAAGTTGTGCTTAATTTAGAGCATAAAATTAGGCATAAAAAAGAACATGATCATCTTGCCTATTCACTCCAATATAGTTGTATGTCCAATCAATTGGATTGGGTAAGTGAGTTTATTTATGTTCTTATTATTGGAGAATCATATCACCAATTTGTTGAAAATCTAATTTTTCTACATCTTTTGTTGGCTGCCCTTAAACATGAAAAGCATTCTAGATTAGTAAGAAAGGGCAGTAATTTTGTACAACTAGTCAATGGTTTTGTGTAGATGCCATTTTGATTGATTATTTTAGGGTAGGTTAGATGTTTTTATTTCTTCCAAGTGCTAGTTGCACATTGCAATAGTATATTAGTTATTTTATTTTCTCCAAGTGCCTGTGTGCACATTGTTTCAGTAGTTTAGTTGTTTATATTTCTTCCAAGTGCCTCCATGCACATGTAGTTAGTCTTTGTTCCTCGCTTGTGGGGAAGGTATCTTCAATTTTTAGAGACTGTTTCAAGGCATTGCAATCATGATAAACAATCAGATTCATGATGAAACATATATGAATCCATGCCTAATAGACTGCATAAGGCTATTAGATTCGTGACTAATAGGTAGTCATCCCGCAAAGGTTGTCAGAGTATTAACTATTCTATTTACCATTTGGTTACAACATGGATTGAAAGGTTTAATGGATCTTCATGAGATCAAACCATGTTTACTTATGGGAGTAAGATTACTATTCACACTATGCATGGTGATGTGGCATAGTTATGTTGTGATATAGTGTTAAGGTGGATTTTAGATGATGTGGCATGGACATGAAATATTTTAATGAGAAAAAGATGACATGACAAGAGTGGGATGAATTTTTGGGTGGCTCCATGCCTAGCATTAGTCAAAAGTTGATTTCAATTTGTCTTGAAATCTTATGTCACAAGGATGTGGGAGACAAATACAAAAGGATGGTGGATGACAAAGGAAGTGAAGGAAGCATGATCTCCTACTTTTTTTACTTCCTTACACACCAAGACAAATACCTACACTATTGAGTTACATGGAAAAGATACGGGTCAGATTTATAAGGAGGCCCATGATTTTCATGTCTAGACAAAGTCAACAAGTTGTTTTGGAATTTAGAAGAAAGGTGGGAGACAAAGATAAAGAAGTGTAGCATCTTTTGACCTTTCACAAGTGGGGAACAACATTAAATATTGATTACCATGCATCTCATGTGAAGTGGGTCAAATTTCTTCTCCTTCCATGAAGTTTCTATCTCATCTCCTCTCTTCTCATTGTAATCTATAAAAACATGACTCTGTCTTTTGTAAATCATTATTGGCAAGTTTGTAATGCCTTTGGAGAAATAATGGAGCTAATTTTGCCTTTTTCATGGCTTGCATTTTGTGTGTTTTATGAATTTTTAATTTTTCGTTGTGGTGAAGTTCATTTCCCCTTTGATTGTTGTCCAATTTACTCACATCTATGCAAGTGAACTCTCTTTTACAGGTTATAGTCTGTGTAGGCTTATGTTTTATGCAAGGTTAGTTGTGATGATGAATGCTTCTCCTTCTAATGCTACCATAGATCTCTCTACCTCTCTATGAAGCACTTATATTAGGTAGTTCAAGAGTGAGTTGTGTATGTTGTAGTTCCTTTTAGGTTTCATTGTGCAGGTTTCAAATAAGCCAAGGATCGTGTTTCTGGTGCATCACTATTTTTCTTTCAATTCTTTGTTCCTTTCTTTTTATCTCTTAAAATTTGAGTAGTTTTAGTGTTAATTTAGGTGATTCACTAGGGGAACTAACCCTCTCTAGAGATTCACTCTTCACATAAGGTCACCCACAACTTGAAGAGTGTTTACATTGTTTCAATTGAAAGGAGAAGCATTGAAACCACTTCTCAAAAGGGTGCAACTTCAGCTTGACAACAGAAAGAATAGAAAATTTAAAAAATTAATGCCATACATGATCATGACCAAAAAGATTACATAAAAACATAATCAATTAAAATGCAAAAATATTAATTTTTGAACTAAGAACTAGTTTACATCATCTTAAATATGAAACTAATAAATAAATAATACCTAGAAAAAAAGAAAAAAAAAAAAAAAAAAAATTAATACCATAAAAACCATGAAAATAAAATAACATTACATCATGAAATGCCCAACTTATAATAATATTTCAATTAAACAGAAATAAAAATTTAGAAGTGTACCATCTAACCGCTTAATTTGAACAGGCAAAAGAAACTTTGAAAAACTCAATATGAAAAAAAAAATTGAACATATCACAAACCTAATAGTGCAGCCATTGTTTCAATTGGTTGTTCTCTAATAGAGGACACATATTATCAAAAAAAATAAAAATCCACACCTGAATATTTTTCCGGTTGAAAGTTGGGAGCAGCACATGATTGATCCTGCAACAATGCACTGAACTGCCTCGTTTAGTTTTTGCTTCTGCTCCGGTATTTGCTCGTTGAGATGCTGAATGTGCTTCCCAAGTTTAAACATTCGTCTCAAGAGTTCAACACATTCACTCTGGTTATCAGATTGAATCTGATCAATTCTACCCACTACGAATCCTACAACAGAAAGGGCTGCTCCGACCCAATAGATTTTTCCAGCCTCCTTGAGCAATTCCATAACAACCTTTTCAGTGTGCGTCGTTGTGACGGACTCGAGGTCTTTCTGTAAACACCATCACAGCTTAAGACGTTGCATTAGCATGCCATTTATAAAACATTGCGGGAAATAAACACAACCGTACCTTGTCGGGAAGTCTATCAATGTGCTGCTCCACTATCCTAAGGAATTCCTCTCCACCCTCAATATAAGAAGCTACATTTCCATATGCTTCCCTCTTCTCTCCGGACTGTTTTGAACCAAAAAAACAAATTAGTCACTAAATCAACACAGCAAATTACTCAACTGCTACCGATGAAAAAGTGTGGAGATAACTTACGGTTGATTTCAACAGCGCTTCAATGAAACTAACCAAATCATCAAGTTGGTTTATGTCCTTGAATTTTTCAAGGAAACTCTTGATATCAATCTCCTCAGGCTGTATAATGGGCTGGGGCTGGCGCTTGGAGGGGGACTGAGGCTGGGGATGGGAGGAGGGCTGGGAGGACCGTGAGGGGGAAGAGCCGGTGGGGCCGAGGCAGGAGCAGGCGCAGCATTCAGTAAAGCAAGAATATTTGCGCATCGGGGGATGAGGCCTTGATTGGTCTGGGGGAGGGCTGGGAGAGCCACTGACGCCGAGGCAGCAGCCCATTTGTTCTCTGGTTTTGCACAGGGTCACCTGATCAGCTCAGAGGTGTGGGGTTACTGCGGGAAGAGCCTGTGAAGTCGAGGCAGCCTCAACACCAGAATAACGGGGAAATGAAAAACGCTGAGTATTTGTTTTATCTGGTTTAACAGAAGGTCACCTAATCATCTCAGCTCCGCTATACCAGGAGAAACTTCGTTTGAATGTTTTTTCTTCAAATTGCATCTTCAGGTTGCAATTCCGCAAGAACATGGTCTGTCATAAAAGGGAAATTTAATTTGTTTTTGTTTTTAACAAATTGGCATCTTTATGCGGTGATGGGCATCCACTGTCCCGACTGGGAAGTATGCAAGTGACCCCGTTTCATTGGAGAAACTTCAAACTAACTGAAGAATCAACTTTATTGTTAGAATTTTTACTTTGTTTTTAAAAAGCAACAGTTTTTGATCGAGGAGCTCTAGCTTTTAATTAGTTATTTCTCCTCCTCTTTACTCCTTTGTTATTCTCCTCCTCTTTATTCCTTGGTATTTGTTATTGGATTTCTTCCCTAAAAGAATGACGTGCCTTCCTTTTTACAGCTGGAACATAGAACAGACCCAGTTCCTAGAAAAGCATAATATTTATCAATTAATTCTTTTTATTCCTGATTATTTGTAATTATATTTTTCTCTTATTTTTACTATTTTTAATTATTATTTTATTTTTTCAATAATGTTGAAGGTAGAATGTAATGCGCTTTTTTTTTGCATTGATGTGATCTTAAAATAAAGCCAATTTTCAATGATCAATTACAGTAGAAAAAATCGTCATACAAGTGTTATTTTATCATTTAAGGTGGGAATGCATTGACCCAACAACTTCTCCAGCGTTCCTTGACATTCCATGGTGAAACATATTTTTTTAAGAGTAATAAGACAAAGAAAAGACAAAACATTCACTATTCACAGACTTAATCGTTGTTTTTAAGCATTAATATTTCATAAGATTTTTTTATGTTTCTACAATTTATAAAAGTGAATATTACAATTTTTGAAGATGAAAACTTAGATCAAATTGAATTTTGGTTTTCCCTGATTTCTGAGCAACAGAGCAACTACACCAAGGCTGAGAACAACCCAAAATATGAACCAAGAAGAACAACCTGTAGCAAAACATGCCAAAACAAATAGTAAAGCAAAACAACAAAGAATAATCAACACTTTATTTTTGTGATGTAAGATTGCATGTCCATCATGCATGCTCTTGCATCAGACACCCACAATAAATGAAAAGGACCATGAGTTTGCACTCATGACCCCAGAGTGGGTGCTCTATAGTTTCTCCATGTTTGGCAACTTCATATGCATTAATCTAAATAGTGTCTTCAAGGACTCTATCTTTCCATTTGACTAAGTACTTGTAGTAATCATGGCCTTGTGTCCTCTTGTCAACTATATTATCAAGAATGGCTTCCATATCTTCTTTAACTACTCGTGAAAACTACTCCTTCCAATAGATTCAACTGAAAAATTTATGATGTCACTTGTTTCTCCCTCAACATAAAGGGACAAATCAACCACATTGAGGATATGTGAAATACCTACTCCCTCTGGGAACTCAATCTCATATGCATTAACTGAAAACTTCCTCAAAATATTGCAAGGCCCAATCTTTGTCCACTTAAATTTGTTATATTCACCTTTCAGAAACCTATCCTTGTGCAAATGTGCCAACACCAAGTCCCCAACATCAAAATTCACTTCTCTTCATCGCATATTAACATGTTGCTTGTATTTTCTAGCATTCCACTCTCTTCAAGTCTTCTTTTGACTTATTGATGTACATTGTGTTAGTGCCCAAACTTGAACTAAGCAATTTGTGCCCTATTTTCGAGATATTAATCCCTGAACATCTAACTATTACTCCTATCTGCAAGTGCCCACCTGGGTCATCCAAACCCTATTTTCACATCAAGTCATAAAAATCCTGTTTCCACTCTCACCTTGTGAAAACCCTATGTAGTTTTAGGTCCAACTAACATTTAATGTCTTCGTGTTTTAATGAGATTACAAAATGTATGATAAATATCAAGCCCGAGTGAAAGATATTGAAGAAAAAACAATAAAAAAATACAAGTTTATATATTGTAAATTACAATATGTAATCCGAACTCCAGAACTCGAGGCATGTGCAACATCGGAATTCAAAAATACAGTTATAATGTATAAGTTGATCTCCCAAACCCGTGAGAAGGAAAAAAGTTACGATGAAGAAATGAAGAAAGAATGCAAATTTACAAGTTATAAATTGTGGCCCGAGACCTGAAACTCGTGATAAAGTGCAAACAACAACGTGGAAAATGTAAAGGTATCGACGGAAGTTTGCAGAGGAAACGCAATTTGATAACTGCACTTTGTTGTCCAAGTTCTGAATCCCGACGGAAGTATTGGGCGTAAAAACAATTCTCGAAAATCAAGTTTTAAATTTGTAATTTGCACAGTGTTAATGAATCTCCAAAACCCGCGGCATGGTTGTTGACTGCATTGAAAAAGGAGAGACGTCAGTAAACAATAGACGGCGGAATTTCACATGTAAAAAACAAGTCTTCAAATTGTAAATTGCAAATTGCAGTTAGAGCTCCAGCGAAGCAAAAGGGCACATGGTTCAAAAAGTTCATTGAATGAATGAATGAGTTTTAATAACGTTCATGAGACCAAATAGTCTATGGGACTAAGTGTCAAGATCATTAGGAGTTCTTCAGATTCCTTTCGATGTCATCCCGCCTCGTATGAATCTTTACCAACAGCCGGGCCGTGTTGTGAAGGCATGAATAATTCCACCTATCCTCCGCAGGATAAGAGGTGCTGGAGGGATCCAGATGTTGATTTATCTGTTTGACTCATGCAAAAGAAAGAGTACACTACTGTTAATAAGGTTGATTTGATTGATGGAGGTTTCTAAAGGTGAAACAAAGAAATGCTTAGCACTGAGTATCGTGCAAATGGGGAGGAATTGCTATTGGATGCCTCCATCACGCAGATAGTATTAATGTTCATTTCAGATGTCCTTGTTTTCAGGCAGGGACATCTTATGACGTCATCAATAAGTGCTAAAAAAAAAAAAAAAAAAAGGATTGACAATGATACAAATGGTATTGGAAGGATGAGGGCTGTTACTTATGATGATGACAATAAAATTACAATAGTAGTACCATTTCAAAAGGTTGTTGGGTCTGCTAGGTCTGCATACCTTGTTATTGACCTCTTTAAGCAAACAACATCAGCAATTATTTTGAGGCATATCCCTTGTCATATCATTCTTAGACCTAGTATACATTTGGTTTTACTATAGTTCTATTGATATATCCGGTTTGGTTAAGGCCATACATTAGAAGAGGAGTGCAAATAACAGAAAGTATTTGCCTTTTATGTGAAGCAACATTATTTTTTGCAATGGGTCTTTTGCTCAACACTGATGGGAATCCTTCCAAGAATCACAAGGATAGTGGAATTTTTACGCTGGCACTTTTGTTTGTCAGTTTTGTTTCTCAACTGGTTAGTGAATGGTATGCTTTAATGAAATGCCTTGTAAGATTGGCACCATATGAGAAGCCATCACTTAAACTAGGGCTCAAAATGATAGTACAGGGAACAATTTTTCCAAGTAATACTTCATCGACATTGGTTAAAGTTCATTCAATTTAGCCTTGAGGCAGAACATGAAGGGATACAGGCTGAGATGTTTCACATTGAGTTGCCACAAACTGGCACTAAAGATGATGTTCCTACATATCATCTTGGGTTTTCTTATTTCATAGACCCAAGAATGGTTTCTCCTATAATTACTGAAGGTGAAGGTGAAAATCAAAGGTTCAAAAGTATTGAGGAGAATATGTAAAAGTCAACTCTAAGGGAGGTCCACAGAGATTTCAAAGGAAGATGCAATTTTTTATTTTGTAAATATGCAATTTGCAAATTGCATTCAAATGCTCACCACCTGCCAACCAAAATGAGGTCAAAAATTCAAAGCAGAATTTTCAATGCCAAATGCAAATTTGCATTTTTACAAGTTGCAAAATTACGTTTAGAGCTTCCAAGTCTGCGACAATTTTTTTGAGTGGAAATGCAACTTCAAATTGCAAGTTGCAAAATTGCAAATTGTAAAAGTGTTGGATACTTTTGGATTTCTGCCAACTTGCAAAGTTGTAGTTCGATTCTAAAATCCCGCCAGGCAAAGGAGGTGAAAAATTCCAAAAAGGTTTCGAAGCCCTGCATAAGGATAAAAAGGGTAAAATAATACACTTAAGCATTATAAACTTTGGTGGCAACTCTAAAAAATCAAAAGGAAATAAACATGGGTAACTCAAAATCAAAAAAGGTAAAACTAAGCTAAATGTTGTATTTTCAATATTTGACCTCCATGAATGAGAAAAATGCTACAGGGTTTGTGAGGCCAAGGTGGGCCATTGGAAGGAGATATCTCAAATGGCCATGGATCCTGCATTGCTTCCATCAAAATTGGAGAAATCCAATGCCATCATTACAAAGCATGGAACATTCTTTTATTTGCATAAGAAGAAGGGCAACTATCCACAAATTTCCAACTTTGCAAATGATTAGTTGAAGGCATGACCAAGCGATTACACAAGAAGACAACGAGTTTGTTTTCCTCCTAGGAGAATATTCTCCCCCAATCTCAAGTAAAATACATTTCAAGCCAAGGAGATCAAGGGTTTATTACCAAATCTCATCATTACATGGTCAAGCAGTTTCTCAAATCATTCCCTTACAAGAGCATTAGCTTCCATTTGTGATCAAGGGAATATTCCATTTGAAGCATATTCCCAAAATATTTGGGGTGATAAATTTGTATAACAAGAGGGTTTGTCATCTTTTCAAAGATTGTTGTTGGTTTTGATAGGTCTTACACTTTTTCAAATGTTTGAGATCATTATTGTGTGTATTTTATCTCTCTTACTAAGGTGGTTGCATCTATACACACATTAGTAAGCTCTGAGAGCATGTCTATGTCTCCCCTGTATCAGAGCAAACTCACTGTGCTTCTCCTCATGTTAGCATTCTGAGCAATGATGTATGTAAGAGCTACTTTTAGATTAATGGAAAATAGTTGTGATTTCTATTGTATCTTATCATTGAAAAGCAATAATATATTTTATATGCTCTGTTGATTGGTTATCTAGTTTTATGTCACTCAATGGTGGTCATTCCAGGGATAGATTTAGGTTATAAACTACATTTTGCATTGTGATTTGGAAATGTGTTGTTGATAACCTTTTAAGAACATCTTGGGTTTATGGATTTGATAGGAGAAAGTTTTTGAATCTCTACTTGTAGTGTATGATTTAGGATTTCAAAGATCATTTAAATTTTTACATTGTATTGGCACCAATAGATGCAACTCATTCTTGATGATTTCCTTAGCTTGTCTGTTAGTCTTCTACATTTATTGCAAATGAATGATGTCATGCATGTTGAAGAAATTCCTATTATTTGAAAACCACCACATCACTCTTTTATACCTACCTAACTCATCCTACCTACCCTACCCTACAAATAATACACCTTGTTGATTATTTTAAGTGTTATTTCCCTGTAGGTGCACAAGTGCTGCATATCTGAAATGTGTCTGTGTTTTGGTATTTAACAACCCAACATTGCAACCTTCCATTTGGCCCCAAGTTTTCAAAATTTTATTTATAAATGAAGGTTGCAATCACATTCTTATCTATCTTTAGTAGCTTGTGTCTGGCCTAGTGCATTTGCCCAGCTCGTATGACAACTCTTCTCGAGTGGACTGTGCAACTTTAGTTATGTCCTGGTCAAAATTGTGTTTGTGTGCCAATAATCCTCATGGAGATTGAATTTTAGTATCCTTCCATGTGTACGAGCTATCCCTTAGGTCCTCTCACCTTGGTTCAGACAGAGCCAGAAGTAGCAGGGAGCTAACTATACACTCTATGAGTATCTTTCAATCATTTTCTATATTTAGTCTATCTTGATGTTAAACCTTTCCTTGACTACAATGACATATTTTTGGGTTTACCATCCAAGTTTTCCATACCACCCAATTGTGTAAGGCTAGGTGAAAGAGGTGTACAATTGATAACCAACACCTTGATTGGCACCATTGCTAGGGACTAATATGATCCTTGGTCACTTGTGTTGGTAGAAAGATTTCTTGAAAAGAGCTATTAATTTATTCATGTCTTGAGGTGGTTTCCCCTTTTGAACATAAATATGGATTTTCAATATCTTTGATTTCATATCTTATCACCAAATTCAACAAATAATAGTTTTAGATTGTATCACAACATATTTGTAATCTATTATATTCTAGAATTTTTCTTCTAGTGGTGATTCCAACATTCTATCTAGTTTCAAGGAAGATCAATGCCCATTTTTAATTCTTTCAGTTGTGTGTGTTTTTTTGCTTGTAAAGCTAGAAGGACTGAGATCATCCTTCAAAGGTGATTCATCAAAGCAATGTGTCTCACCCTTAAGTGTTCATCAAAAAAGGAGACAAGTTTTGAGGTCAATTGAATGATAAAGTTTAGTTGCAAAGGAGTGTTTGGACTATAAAGATTTTGGTGCACCTAAAATTTTATTTATTTGACTTCCTTTACTTGAAGATTATCATAGTTCTCCTAATCACTCAGAGCCTTATAGTCCAATTTATTAGCTAGTACCTTTTCAACTAGCTAAATCTCCTCCTAGGTTTGATCCACCAAGTCTACCTCATTCACCCCCTCATAGCCCTTTGTTATCTGATCTTGAACCCATCATTAACCCAATAATGAGGCATAGAGATCAAGATGAGAATGAAAATCCTACATTCAAGATTCTTAGATTTAGACCTTTTAATTTTGATGAAATGGAGGGGTACCCCAATGAAGTTCTAAATGAATTAAGGAAATGCCTCCCTAAGTTTCAAGGGAGTAATGCAATGGCTAGTGAGCAGCATTTGATGGATTTTTACATTATCATTGAATATTATGAAGTTGAGCATGAGGATGTTTGTATTAAGATATTTATGCACACACTGGAACAAGATGCTTGTGAGTGGGTCAATTCCCTTCCCCATGGACGCATTGATTTATGGGAATAAATGAAGAATATTTTCAAAATATAGTATGGTGATAAGATTGATCATTGGTTCCTTCTTGAAGAATTTGAAAACATTAAGAAGAAGCCTAATGAGTGTGTGTAAGATTTTAATACAAGGTTCAATAAGACTATGATGAGGCTGACTACAAATATCAAACGTAGTGATACAACTTATCTAATTAAGTATTGTGGTGCATTTGACAAAAAAACATCTTACTGCTTGAGGGATAAGGCTCCCATGAACTTGAGGTTGGCAATCAATATGGCTATCTAAATTGAAAATAATATAAAGGTTGTGGGTAAACATTTGAACAAGCGGGTTGATGTGAAATTGGTTAATCCTAAAAAGACTCAGTCCACTAAAACAACCAACCTTGAGAATACTATGAAAACTTTGGCCTCCACTATCAAAGAAATGTCGTACAAGTTGGCTAGAGTTGAGAAGGGGCTGCCTCATGGGTCTACAAGTCAGGAGAAAACTCAAAATATGAATTAAGCATAAGGGAGGCCTCATTTCCATAATCAAGATAATGATAGAGGGAAGAGCCTTGCTCAAAATGATAGAAATTAGAATAGAGGAATTGCAAAGGAATTTCTTGATTTGTTAAATGCCAAGGTAAATGCTATAGATTGTAACATTGATATTGATTGGTGTGATACATGATTCCTCCCCCATCCTCCTTGCGATAGTGCTGAATGAATTGATAAAGATGTAGAGGAACTTGAGTCTGCATCTGAAGATGATGATATTTTGATGTTTGATTATCAAATCTCTTGAAGCAAATTATCTACCTCCATGAAATTATTGAGTGCTACTATTATTGATTAGTTTTGCAGTGTATTCAAAAGGGTATGTGTCCCAACTTCTAAGTTTTTTTGTGATGTTAACATGACACAAGCATATGAATTTCTCAATCATGATTTAAAATTTTTATGGTCTATGATGATTAATAAGTATGATGTGGGAATTCCTTCAATTGAGGATAGGTAGTTGCGAATTAATGTAGTAGTTACCCAAGAGAAAAAACATAGTTTGAGAATTAGGCAACAAGATGTTGCTCCTCAAGACATTACCCATGCAAATCCAAAGGCAGGGGATGAAAATAAGGAAGTCAAGAAAACTAAAGATGTCCTTATTCCTTCCAAGTTGGCACCTACTTCCCAAGTTGTTAAACAAAGAGATGCTCCAACCAAGTATATAAAACCCATATTATCTAGTATTCCTAAGGGTAAAAATGATGTTAGAAGAAATCCACCCTTGAAAACTACTGTTAAAAATGATAATTCATCCCATCCTATTTCACTTATGAATTTGAATGATTGTATTCCATCTAAAGATGTTGTCACCCTTCCTCCAAATGCACCCCTAACTTAGTACAACATGTGTGATATGGCTCAGAGGTTGAGCCAACTAAAAATCATTGTGCCACTTGTTGACTTATTGTGAATACTTGAACATAGGAAGAGGGCAGTTGAATACTTAGAGTTTAGTGGGAATGTAGTTGCAAGTGAGATTACTTCACCCCAAACACTCCCAAATGATGATAAAGAATAATATGAGGTTGTTGAACTAGCTCTGAAGGTCTATTTGGGAACTGCACTAATAGAGAGTCAGTTGGATGTTGATCTATTTTACACAACCCTGCTGATTAATGGTTTGATTGTTCATAATTGCATGTTTGATTCTGAAGCCTCTTCTAACGTGATGCCCCTGGATGTCCTTAATGAACTAAGAGTAAAAATCACATCAAAATTTGGAAAGTGTTATGCCATGTACTCATGAGAGGTACCGGTTTCAAGACAAGTTAAAAGGTTGGTAGTGCAGTTAGTTGTGCATCCAGGTAAGTTCCTAAATATGGATGTGGTAGTTGTGGATTATCCTCCCAAGTGGGGAATGATACTATCACAAAATGGGTTTACAACATGGGTGGCAATGTGCAAATGGATCTTTCTTATGCCACCATTCATTTGGAGGGTAGGATGGTCAAACTTCATAGAGAGCCTAAAATGTTGCATGTGCTTGAGGATCCAAAATGATCTCTAAATGAGGTGTTGTACATGGATGTCAAGCTAGGTAACTTTTGTGGAAATATGGATGTTGTTGAACAACCAACTATTCTTGATGTTGGGTTTGATAACAAAGGTGATGTTTTGGAAATGTCTTTTGATAGGGCTTTCTCCAATATTGGTAATGGAGTTGGGGTTGTCTTCTATGCCCCTAACAATAAATCTTTTAAGTTTTCTTTCAAGTTGTCCTTTGAATGCATGAATTATACTACTGAGTATGATTCACTCTTGTTTGGTTTGAAAATTTCCCACGAATATGGAATTACAAATCTAATTGTAAAGCATGATTTTTAGTTAGTGGTTAAACATGTCTTTAATGCTTATGCCACTAACAATAAAAGGTTGAAATAATATAGAAATGTCATATGGGATTTTATAGATTTATTTTATGCTTTCAATATTTTTTTCATGACATAAATTTTAATGAAGAAGATGATAGACTTGTATGGTTGGGTGCTTAGTTTGAAATTGAAAATATGAACCCTCACTATTAGTATCAAGTGAAAGTGCTTCTTAGACCTTCAATCCCAAACAATATTCATCATTGGCAAGTTTTTGATGATGATGAATGTATGAAGAGGTTTCTTAATTGTGCAACTAAATTTCAAGATCAACTTATAGAATTGAAATCCATGGTTTAGACTTGTGATGGGAAGGAAACCTTATTTGGGAAAGATGTCATTTAATTGAAGACAAACACTATCCCTAGAGGACATGTAAGTTTAGAGGCATATTTTGATGGAGTGGACCAAATCAAAAATATAAACTTATTTATCTAAAAAGATATAACTAAATGAAATTTGGGTTCTCATGAGAATCTAAGAAAGGTTTGGTTAAGTACTCACTTAAGTGAAGCTGAAAAACAAGCTTACATACCGCTGTTGAAGAGGTATTGGGTTTGTTTGGCCTAGTCTTATTCTAAATTGAAATCATATAGAGAAGATTTGTTTCAACATGTTATCCCATTGCAACCTAATATCAAGCCTTTTAGGTAGAAACAAAGACCTATTAACTCCATTTTGGCCACCAAGATGAGGGATGAGTTAAATAAGCTAAGGGACAGTGAAATTATTCAACCCATCAAGTTTTCGTCATGGGTGGTGAACTTAGGCCCAATGAGAAAGAAAAATGGTGACATCCACTTCTATGTGGATTTATGAAATTTGAACAAATATTTTTAAAGGATAATTACCCCCTACCTAATATGAATAACCTACTACAAAGTGTTACAGGATTAGATATGTTGTCCATGTTAGATGGTTACTCAAGGTATAACCATGTTGTGGTAAAAGAATTTGAGAGATCTAAGACTATATTTACAATGCCTTGGGACACATAAATTTATACAAGGATGCTTTTTCAGTTAATGAATACGTAAGCAACATTTCAAAGAACTCTAGACATTGATTTTGTAGGGGTAATTAGCAAATTTATAGTTGTGTATCAGGATGACATTATTTTATACTTCAAAAATAGAAAAGAACATTTGGAACATCTAGAGAAAGTGTTCATTAGATGTAGGGAGTTTGACATTTCATTTAATCCAAAGAAATGTCACTTTGAAGTACAAAAGGCTAAGTTGATGAGACACATAGTGTCTAAGGATGGTGTCATGATTGATTCAGAGAGAGTGGAAGCCATGGATAAAGTGCCTATCTTGCAGTCCAAGAAGGGAATTCAGTCTTTCTTTTGACAAATTAACTTTGTCAGAAGGTTTGTGTTTAACTTTGCAGAGATCACGCTGCCTATTAATTCTATGTTGAAAAAGGACCTCACCATCAAGTGGGAGGAGAAGGTTGTCCAAGCATTCACTGACATCAAAGGAGCTTTAAAGTTTGTCCCTATCATGGCCAGTCCTGATTACACTAAAGCATTCCAAATACTCTTTTTTGCATCTTATAGTACTATAGCAATTATTCTCTTACAAAAGAATTATGATGGTCACGAGCAGCCCATAGCTTTATTTAGTAAGTCTATGTAAGGGTCTGAACTGAACTACACCATTATGGAAAAATAAGCCTTTGCTCTCTTGATGGTTGTTAAGATGTTCAGACCTTATATTTAGAGTTTGAATATTGTTGTATATGTCCCGTATACAATGGTAAAGGACATTTTGACTCAGATTGAAACATCAAGTAAGAGATGCAGGTGCGTCAAAAAATTACAAGAGTATGACATGGATATCCAAACCACTAAGCTGGTGAGAGGGATGGGTCTAACCAAGGTCATCGCTGAGACCAATTTGCAAGCTATTGAGGTAAACACTATTGTTTTTAATATTGATGATTCTTTGAGTCAAATTAACATGTCTCCATGGTATAAGGATATTGTTTATTATTGAAAAATCCAAATTGTCCCCTAACTTGGATAAGAACCAAAGGATAGCACTTAAACTTGTTTTCCAAATGTATCTCTTGGCTAAAAATGGATTGGCATAGAAGAATCCATATGGATTTGTCATAAGATGCCTAGCAGAAGAAGAAATTGCTGATATGATTGAAGATTTTCATAGTAGAGTATGCGGTGGTCACTTTGCAACTAAAGTCACAACTCATAAAATTCTGAGAGCTGGTTATCGGTAGCTGTCACTATTCAAGAATGTTGTTCAGAAAGTTAGAAGATGCGATAAATGTCAGTGCTTTGATGGAAGGTTGAAAGCTTTTGATTCTCTCCCCTTGCAACCTGTAATGATTGAAGGCCCATTTAGACAATGGAGAATGGAATTCATAGGGGAGATCACTGATTCATCAAGCACTAGACATAGATGGATATTGGTTATAACTGATTACTTCACGAAATGGGATGAGGCAGTTCCTACAAAGAAGGCCACACACTAGGTGATTATAGACTTTCTATTGAATCAGATTATTTGTAGAATTGGTGTACATGCCAAAGTAATAGATGATAATTCCATGAGCTTCAGAGCTAAACCTTTAGTGGCATTATGCAAATAGTATGGGATCACCTTGAATTATGCTTCCAATTACAACCTTCAGGAGAATGAGCAAGCTGAATCTAGTAACAAGAACTTGTTCAATCTAGTAACAATATAAAAAATAATAAGAAAGTGCAAATTTGTATATTACAATTTACAATATGTAATCCAAGCTCTAGAACCCCAAACATGTGCAACATTGAAACTTTTATGCCACAAAACAACTTTTCATAAATACAAGTTGGAATGTATAAGTTGATCTCCCAAACCTATGAGAATCTATGGTAGAGATCCAATGCCAAAAAAGCAATTTATCAAATGTGCAAAATGCATCGATGTGGAGGAATAATAAATAAGACAAAGGTCTTAAAACAAACTGGGGCATCGACGTGGAAGAAAGTGGGCCATGTAAAGCATCGGCGTATCTTTTAAAGTATGATGCAATCTTGTAATTTGAAAAATTGTAGTTGACGTGAAAAATCCCGGTGGACTTTCACGGTAGAAAATCAATTTGCCAAAAGTATTTTTTGAATTTGCAATTTTAAAATTGTTGTCCTAAACCCAAAACCCACAGTGATAAATATAAAATGCGTGGGAAGGAAAAATGTTACGATGGAGAAATGAAGAAATAATTTTCAAATTTGTAATTTTCAAAGTGTTTATGAATCTCTGAACCCGCAGCATGGATGTTGAATACGTTGAAACCTGAGAGATGTCAGCAAAAAATAGATGATGGAATTCCAAATGTAAAAAACGAGTCTTCAAACTACAAGCTGTAAATTGTAGTTGGAGCTCCAAAACCCATCAATGAAGCAAAAGCGAACATGGTTCGAAAAGTACATTGGAGGCATGGAATAATTCCACGTATCCTCTACAGGATAGGTAGCGCTGGAGGGATCCAGATGTTGCTTTATCTGTTTGACTGATGCAAAAGGAGTACGTTATTGTGAAGAAGGTTGATTTGAATGATTGAGGTTTCTAAAGGTGAAAATAAGAATTGTTTTAGTGCTCATCATCATGAAAATGGGGAGGAATTGCTTATGGATGCCTCTATCACGTAGATAGTATGAGTGTTCATTTTAGACGTCCTTGTTTTCAAGTAGGCCCATTCAACAAGTGCTGCAAAAGGATTGACAATGATAGAAATGGTATTGGAAGGATGAGGGATGTTACTTATAATGATGACAATAAAAATAAAGTAGTAGTACCATTTCAAAAGGTTGTTGGGTTTGATAGGTTCACATATCTTGTTATTGATCTTTTTACACAAATAACATTATGAATTATTTTGGGGCATATCTCTTGTCAGATCATTTTCGGAGTTAGATAAATATAAAATTTGGCTTTACTATAGTTCGATTGTTTTATCTAGTTTTGTTAAGGCTATACATCAGAAGAAGAGTGAAATAATAGAAAGTATATGCCTTCTATGTGAAGCAGCGTTTTTTTTGTAACGGATCTTCTACTTCAGGGTAATGGGCATCCTACTGAGGATCACAAAGATAGTGGGATTTTTATGCTGGTTCTTTTATTTGTTAGTTTTGTTTCTCAACTAGTTAATGAATGGTACACTTTAATGAAATGCCTTGTAAGATTAGCACCATTTGAGAAGCCATCACTTAAACTAGGGCTCAAAATGGTAGTGCGAGGAATATTTTTTCCAAGTAATACTTCATTGACATTGGTTGAAGTTGATTCCATTTAATATTGAGGCAAAACATGAAGGGATAGGGGATGAGATGTTTCACATTGAGTTTCCATTGACTGTCACTGAAGATGATGTTCCTACATATCATCTTGGGTTTTCTTATTTCATAGACCCAAGAGTGGTTGCTCTTGCAATTATTGAAGGTGAAGGTGAAAAGCAAAGGTTCATAAGTATTGAGGATGATATGTGAAAATCAACTCAAAGGGAGGTCCAAGGACATTTCAAAGGAAGATGCAGTTTTACATTTTGCAAATGTGCAATTTGAAAATTTCACTCAAATGTCCACCCCCTACCATTCAACATGAGGTAAAAAATTCAAAGTGAAACTTTCAACGCTAAATGAAACTTTTCTTATTCATGAGTTGTAAATTGCATTTAGAGATCCCAAATCAGTGGCAAATTTTTTGAGTGGAACTATAACTCCAGATTGCAAGTTACAAAATTGGAAATTATAAAAGTGTTAGGTACTTCTACATTTCTGCTAACTTGTAAAGTTACAGTTAGAGTCCAAAATCTTGCTAGGGAGAGGAGGTACAAAATTCCAAAAAGGTTTCCAAGTCATGCATAAGGTAAAAAAGCGTAAAATAATGCACTTAAGCATTATAAAGTTTGGCAGCAACCCTGAAAAGTCAAAAGCAAAAGAAAAGAATCATGTGCAACTCAATAACAATTAAGGTAAAACTAAGCTAAGTATTACATTTTCAATATTTGACCTCCATGAATGACAAAAATGCTACAACTTTTGTGAGGCCAAGGTGGGTCATTGGAAGGAGATATCTCAAATGGCCATGGATCTTGCATTGCTTCCATCACAATTGGAGAAATCCAATGCCATCATTATAAAGCATGTAACATTATTTGGTTTACACAAGAAGAAGGGCAATTTTCCACAAGTTTCCATCTTTGAAAGTGATTAGTTGAAGGCATGGCCATGTGATTACACAAGAAGACAAAGATTTTGCTTAGCTCCTAGGAGAATATTATCCCTCAAACTTAATTAAAATACATTTCCAGCCAAGGAGATCAAGGGTTTGTTACCAAATCTCATCATTACATGGTCAAGAAGTTTCTCAAATTGTTCCCTTACAAGAGCATTAGCTTCCAGGTATGATCAAGGGAATATTCCATTTGAAGCATATTCCCAAAATAGTCATACCTTTGAACAATAGTCCATCATGTATCATATATTCTAACCATAGAGTTATGTTTGCATCATTTGGATTCCTACATGATGTCTATGCATCTTGAAAATATAAGTCTTCCTCATACAAATCCTTCATGGATTCAAATCCAATGACCTCCAACTTCAACTCATTCATTACAAGAGATCACTTAGTGAAGACATTTTCTACCTTATTGGAATTTACACTATGATGTTTCAATACAAAAAAAATCTTTTGATTTAGGTTACCTTGGCTATTTATGAACTACAAAGCATGGTTGTCCATGTATAAAACAAACTCCTTCGACAACAAGTAATGATTCCACTTTTTGAGAGCTTGCACCATTCCATAAAATTCTTAGCCATAGATCGAATACTTCCTCTTAGCATCATTCAAATTATCACTAAATAGGTAATGAGCTTACTTTGTTGAATCAACATCACTCCTATGGTTGTTTTGTTTGTATCATAATCAATGTGAAACACTTTCCAAAAATATGGTAAGCCTAACACTGCCTATTCCATTACTTTTGTCTTTAAAAATTGAAAGAAACTCTGCTACAATAGTACACTAAAAGTTCTTCTTATCTCTCTTCATAGTATCTATGATGGGTGCACATATGCTGCTAAAGTTTCTAATAAACTTTCTGTAGAAGCTCACTAACCCATGGAATTTTATTGATACAAACATAATATATAGTGAATATCAATCCAAAATTGTCCTCACCTTCTTGGGGTCCATTTTCAACCTATCTCTTGATATTAAAAATCCCAAATATATCCTATCTTGTTGCATGAAGTTAATTTTTCAAGTTCACTAGAAATTATTCTTTCAGCTTTTCCAAAACTAACTTCAAATGTTTCAAATTTCCTCCTTGGAATGACTAAAAATCATATTCCCATGCAAAGAAACTATTACAAACTTACCAGTAAAATGATTCCACACTTTATTCATGAGCCTCATGAAATTACTCAGAGTGTTTGAAAAACCAAATGGCATAACCAAACACTGATGCAACCTATCATTTGTATTGAATGTAGTCTTATATTCATCTCCTTTCCTGTGTTGACTTGATGATACCCACTCTTCAAATCAATCTTAGTGAAGTAATTTTATCTACTCAAACAGTCATTAAGTCACCTATTCTTAGAAATGAAAACCTATACTTAATGGTGATATTGTTTATTGTACATAAATCCATACGTTTTTGTCATTCCTCACCTTTATTCAGTGTTAACATAACTATAATTGTATATGGTCTTAGACTCTCATAGATTGAATCCTTCTTTAATAGCTCTTGCATCTGCTTATTTATCTCCTCACTCTCCACTAGAATCAACATATAGGCTAATTTGTTATGCAAACTCGCTCTTTGAACTAATCCATATGATGACTAATGTCCCTTATAGGTGGTAGTCTATCTGAAAACTCACTTGTCACAATATCAACATAGTCTTTTAGCATGTTCTAAATTTCAATAGGACAATCACTTACCATAGTGGCTATCACAACTTGCAAAGGATTTAAAATTAGTGCAAAGCACATCTCTTACTCTTTTTACACCTTCAAAAAGTCTTTACTAGATATCAACATCATTTTGGGATGGTTTTTAACCTCATCTCCTTTATCCTTCAATGGACTTAATGTGAATCTCTTGAAATCATTTGTAATTGTCTAGGTGTTTGTTCTTTGGTCATGCATGACTCTACTATCGAACTACCATTACCTTCCCAACAACATATGACATGCAACCATGGGCATGATATCACATAAAAATTCATCATTGAATGAACTAATCTTTAAGTGTATTCAGTGTCAATAATTTTAGTCTAAGTTTTTCTACCATTTATTAAGAAACCAAATTATTCTTTCTACTACTATAAATTGCAACTTTACAACACTTACCTCTATATTTACAAATAGTTTGAAATAAACTCTTTCATTATGTTAGTTTGTTCACCTCCTTGGCTAGTTTCAACATCACTCTTTTCATTAATAGATCCTCTCCTTATTTTGGCTCTTCTGTATGATTGGGAGACCCAATGATTTCATCATATTCAAAAGTTATATGATCTATCCCTTCTTCTCTCTTATCATTATTTTGAGGGTTTTCCAAACAATCGTATTCCTTATGACCAACATACTTATTACACTCAAAACACTTACCTCAAAAACCTTTGTCTCTACCTCATCCATTGAATCCTCTTCCTCTGAAATACTATCCTCCTCTTGTGTTTGAATTCTAATTTTTTGAATTTCTTTCCTCTCCACCATTATTTTATTGACCTCTTCCAACATTGTTCTATCTTTGTCCTCTTGAAGACCGTCCACTACGTCTAGAGTTCAGTTTTTTCTCTCTTGTCAGCTTCTCTTTCTCCTTTAATGCACTTTGGTAGGCTTCCTCTATGGTTCTCAAGTTCAAAAAACTGATGTCGTCTTGTATGGAAAAACACAGTCCATTCACATACCTTGTAACTTTTTATAGATCTTCCTCAACATGTCCAAATCATATCGTGAGACTATAAAATTGCTTGGTATAGTCTTTGACACTCATCTCCTTTTGTCTCAAATTTTATAATTTTGAAAATAGGCTCAATTGACAGTCTCAGGGTAAAACTTTTGCCTTTAATTTCACTACCATTATATCCCATTATCTTATTTTCTCCTTATTCTTTCTTTGCCTCTCATCCTGCACATGATCTCATCTCAAAGAGGCATGAATCTTCAACTTTGTGCATGTGAATTTCACCTTATTGTGTTCATCCATAAACTCATAATCAAAATATTTTTCCATTTTAGATATTGAGTCCACATGCTCTCCAAGATTCAAAATCCCATTAAAGTAGGGCATAGCTAGTTTCATCTTACTACCAAGCCTTGTCATAGCTCTGATAAATCTCATTTCAGATTCATTTTCCATATCTTCTAGCCCAAGCTCTTGAGCTCCTTATTCCTCATCCTTGCTCACATCACCACCATGAGACACTCTCCTTTGATCTATCTCCATTGCATACAACCTTGCCTACATACCTCTCATTGTCTTAGCCAAATATGAAACTCATGGTCCTCTCAATCTTCACCCTTTTTGTAAGAAGTTTCCTTTATGTGTCATATCTCCACCAATGCAAACTCATCTTTCATAGCTTTCCAATAGACTCATCCAATGTCTTATTTACAACAAACTTTCCCAACAAACAAATCTTTGTTCTAAGAATAATTAGTAGACAAATAGACTAGAGTTCCAATTAAGGATAGTCATTTCATCTACGATGCTTAGTTAGATAAAATAAATCCACACATAAGAAATAAAATAAGAAACAAAATGTATAACTCAACACAGAAATGCATTATTTTTATTTATCTTGAAGGGAATAAAGAAAATAATACAAGTTTTTAATATCAAGTTTCGAATACAAATTTCAGCAACATAACACATCACCAATTACAAGAGGACGAAAAAAATGCAATACCATTAGAAATAATACCCAAACAAGTTCCATTTTTCCATTTAAGGTGAGAATGGACTGACCCAATAACTTCTCCCAGCATCCCTTAGTGTTCCATGGCATTACATATGATTTTTAGACCAAAATGACATAAATGAAAGATAAAAATAATAGTGTTCATACATAGGTAGACCTAATCGGCCTTTTCAAACATTCTTATTTCATATTAAAACACACTTTATGAATGCAGACTTGGACATGCCTTTGAGAGCATATGAAACTTTTATAACTTCGTAAGCCCTGTTTGGTACTTACACTGTCGATCACAACTGCAGTTTTTGCTAGCATTCTATACTGTTATGTATAAGTTTAGGTCACCACAAAGCTTCAAATTGTTCTTGTCGGGATTTCATTAATGCATACAACTTCACATTTTATTCATCAATCTCCATGACCTAGTCAAAGTCCATATGTTGATTAATAAAGAGTGCTCAACATTGATGTAACCAAATTAAAATTGGGTTCTGGAACCTACACAACACTAAACATACCATTCGCTAGTCTTCAAGACCTAATTGAGAAACAAACCACAATTACCTGTGTTCAAAACATTTAAGATATACGTAGAAAAAAATAGAAGTAGTTTGGTTAACATTAAAATCATTGTTTGATGTATTCAAGACCAATTATTGAAAATACATTTAACAAAGACAACCACTAATGACTTCACCTTTAGACCTAATCGATAAATAAAATCTGATTAGTATAGAAAGATCCACACTAAATACCTCAAAAAATTAATTGGTTTATTAGTCCCGATTAGCATTAAGCCAGTGTTACATTGTATCTTCAAATAATTAATTGGAAATTGACGTTTGTTTACCATTATTAATGTTTCACTATGTTTATGAAGACTTAATCAGTGATTGAAGTCTCGATCATAATTATGAACAATCATGAATTTCACCACGACTAAATTAGGAGTAGAAACCTAATTAAAATTGTAAGCTTAGAAAATATCTCTTCAAGATGAAAAATTAGACAAAATCAAAGTTTGATCTACCCTGACTTTTAAGTAAATGAGAAACTACATTAAAATCGAGAATGACCCAAAATGGGAACCAAGAAGAATAAATTGAAAAAACACACACCAAAACAAATGGAAGAGCAAAATGATATATATATATATATATATATATATATATATATATATATATATATATATATATATCATTTTGCTCTTCCATTTGTTTTGGTGTGTGTTTTTTCAATTTATTCTTCTTGGTTCCCATTTTGGGTCATTCTCGATTTTAATGTAGTTTCTCAGAATGACCCAAAATGAGAACCAAGAAGAATAAATTGAAAAAACACACACCAAAACAAATGGAAAAACAAAATTATATATAAAATAATATATATATATATAATAAAATATATATATATAACAAAATTATATATAAAATTATATATATATATATATATATATATAATAATATTAATATATATATATATATATATATATATATATATATATATATATATATATATATATATATATATATATATATATATATATTGGTGTGTGTGTTAGAATTAGATTAGAGAAAATTAAGTCTAATCTATTTCAACTAAAATTGTCAAGAAAAATGCATAACTCATATAATAATCAACACAAATTGATTGGAACTTACTATTTTTAAAAATATGTTAAAAGAGGAAAGTAAAAAAGTTAAATAACTTAATTAGAACTTGGGTCTATACGATTATGACAAAGACTGTGAAATTGATTCTGAGGTTGACTGAAGTTGCTATGAATTAGGAACGGGATTTACTTTTCCCTCAAATAAGGTTGTAATATCTAGACTATGTTGCATTGCACTACTGTTTGTATGATGAACTGTCATCTGTTAAGGTTTTTTCCCTCTATGTAAATTTGGTTAGGGGCACCTTCGCTTGCAAGTCATATGTGGCTATTTATATGCTTACAATTTGCTACAAGAACCACTATGTGCCTTATTTTTCACTAGAAACATAACTCAATGATGAGTGGAATTAAGAGTAGTAAATGGGGTAAAAAGGTGTCTGGGGAATGAATTTGTGCTTAACCTCAACACCCCATGTATTAAGCACTACCTACATACCAATACTCCAAAGAGGGAACAAACTCCATGTAGTTCTCCCATGCTATGATGGTGTGTACATAATACTAGTGAAATGCTATATACTGGTACAATTCTAGTGTGATTAAGTACTTAAAAAAAGACACATGTCCTTACAATTGTATTCAAACATAGCTCTTTGTTTTTGGGGATATAAGGACTCAATATTGAGAAGAATAGGGAATTTACTCTCAATGTATAGTTAGATAAATCTAGAAATTTGCAAAAGTTTTATACTCCTCTCAAAAGTTTAGAAATAATGCTTATATAGTGGTATTTTTGGTAATTCCTCGAATTGAGCTTGAAAAAAGTACATATTGACCCATTAGGCTAAATTTGAGTTTGAGCAAATACTATTATTTGGTGAGAGGATGAAATCATGTTTTACAGATAAAACTAGCTAATCAAATAGACTTTAAGGAGTAGGTTTTTCTAAATCATAATCACATCTATACTAGAAGTGTGAATCACAAATAGTGAGATTATGTTATTTGTGTTGAGGAATAGGAACATTTAGTATCAAAGTTTCTTTGAGATAGAGGTTTGTCTATATAAAAGTTGAGGAATAATGTTTTAGAACTATAGAATGGAGTGTAGGTTAAGTGTGAATAAGGAGTGGCCAAAAGTACATTATTTTCACATTAAATACTAATTTTAATGTCTACATTTACCCCTATTTTATTATAATAATGCAGTAAAAGTGAAAGTATTAGAGTAAAAGAAAAAAATTTATACCTAAACTTATCTATGAATAATAGTCTAGAATGTATATCCCACACTACATTTTGCCTCATGCAAAACCTAAAATGAAGCATGCATAAATTAATCATTACTTAGGCTAAACATCTAAAATTAAAGACAAGAAACTTATAGAATAAATAACAAGAAATGAATACACCTATTTTGATATATGAAACATTGTATTTATTCTAGAAAAAAATAGGTTTAAATCTGGAAGGGATGGAACCCTTAGATATTTCATCTTCATTACAACACTTAGATTATATTGTGCATGCCAAAATCCTCATTGATAAGATAGTGTGAGTAAAACTCAAGATAGCCTTGACTTTATCATTGCTTGAACCAATTAGTATATTGTAGTTTTGAATCTTTGTATGAATCTCAATAAAACATTTTAGAGAAAAAACTAGTGCAAGAAGATAAATCAACTGCTAAAATAAGATTCATTTTGGTGAAAAACTAGTGCAAAAAAATTATATTAATTAAGTTTTGTGTATACAAAATAGATAATAACATGAATTTATATTATTTATATGAAAAGTGGTGAAAATTTGAGAAATAAAGTGATCATGTGCCATGCACATGCCCCCAATCTAAAATATGAGCATATTGATTCTAATAAATAATTAATATCAATTGATTTCCTTAGCAAAACCTATGTAAAATATACAACACATGATACACATGTTTTCCTCAATATAAGTAAATTCTTTACTAAATATATGTATAAAGTGTATGCACTTAAATCTACTCGCCCTAATCATTCTAATTAATTAGGCTAATTTATCCCCTTTATCCTAATCCTAGTCATTTATCTAATATCCCCCTTTAATATTTCTTCATTTACTAACTTTATTCATCTCCACCAATCTATTAATTTACTTAATCATTTCTTAATCCTATCCTAACCCCCACTTATCTATTATTTGGAAATTTTAAATTCCCATGGCCCACCTACCCACCTACTAAGCATACTCCTAGGCTTTCCTACAAGCCTACCCACTAGATTCTATAGAATCCTCTAATCCCCTATCTAATCTATATTTAATCATGCTTAACCCTCCCAAATAAATTCTATAGTTTTTTACCTCTAGAACCTTCTCTCCTCTAGAATCCTCCAAGGAATTTTAAATTCCTTGGATAATCATCAACCATTGATCCCAAGTGGCCCAAGATTGAATTCTAGCCATTGATCGTTCCCTCCATATTCTATATAAGAAATCCATACCTCCATGTAAGCTAACCAAAAATATTCATGTTCATATGATCAACTAGGAAAAGAAGCATCTAACAAATCTATGAATGAATCCATGCCAATCAATCCATCATCAAATCCTTGATCTTTCCATCATAATGTCAAAATTTTGATTCCATAGCAATTAACGATCTTTTTGATCATCTTGGAAGGAGGCTAGATGAAACAAGGGATTGGTAAAATTTATCTTATGATTATGATTTATTTTCATAATCCTTCCTACTAGTTAGTTTGATGTTTTGGGTTCTTTAAATTGTATAGTTTAATCCACAAGCTTAAAATTCATACTACATTTTGGAAACTATAATGGGATGGTTAAGTCTCTCAAATTAATCATAGTGTTTTTGGAAGCTTAAAAGACTGATTAGACAAGAACAAGTGTCATATTTTTGAAATTTCAAGCACATGTGACACATTCAACATTTCTCTACATATCATGACATTATAGTCATGATTTTGTGTTAACTACCCAACTTGACCACTAATGGTTTCTTTAACCTTGACAAATTTTTACCCTTCTACAATACTGTGACTTGTAATTTATGATTTTGCATTGAAAGTCATAGTTTTTCATACCAAGTCATGATATTGTGTCTAACCTCTAACAGTTAATGGTTTTTTGACTGTGACACATTTTTGGTGATGTAAAGAATTGCAACTCTGTAACTTGTGATTTTTCCCTGTGAATCATGGTATTACCTCTAATAACACAATATTTGTTAGGTTGTGGAGCTAAAAGCTTCAACTTGTTGTAGACAAAGAAAAGGAGGTTGTTGAAGACCTAGAAGCACCGATGTGGACATCATGACCGACGTCAGTCATTATCAGTGCAGAAGGCAACCGGCGTCGGCAAGGAGTCGGCCGATGTTGGCAGCACCAGGCAAGCAGGGACCGGCGTCGGTCGCCTGTGTGTTCCAAAACAGCTCGTTGCACGAACAGTTAGTTTAGTGAATGGAGTGTTTACATGTAAAGGCTATTTCGAGCCTTGAGCTGCATGGATAATTATAGTAAACTAAGATTCTAAGTTATCGTTCAAGTCTGGGATCTATTTATAGACCCATTGGCATGTATTGTAAAAGTGTAGCTAGAGAGTAAGAGAGCTAAATAAGCTCCTTCTAGAGAAGAGAGCAATGGAGTGTTCCTCCTAGTGCCACAGTACCAAGAGTGGGTGCTGGTTTGGAGAATCAGAAGGGTTCTTCATATTTGTATGATCTTAGTCAACAGGTGAGCATGGCTTCTTTTGGAGATCTACAATGGTGAGTAAGGTTTAGTGATTTGCAAGTAGCAGCAAAGAGCAAGAGATCTACTTGGAGTACGGTTGTGTACTTGATGTACTAGTAGCGTGTTACTGACTGGTAGAGAGATGAACATCAATTCTGTATTGGAGTTGATTGTTGGGACCGAGAGAGAGAGGGAAGAAGGTCTTGAGGTGTGGCAAGCCTTTGAGGTGGAAGAAGAAGTGGCATCTTCTATATTGTATATTCTTCTGAGTGATTATTAATACAATTATGTATTGTCTGTCATATTCCTGTGTTGTTTCATATTTCTAGTTACTTATTGATTCTGGTTAAATTTCGTGTTTAGTTGCTAATACAAGAAGTAATCATATGTGCTTTATTGGTGGAGCAAGATCCTGACACGTGGTATCAGAGCATGTTTATTGTTCTAGGTTCCTGACAATATTGTAATTTTGTCCAAATCTTCTAACTGTTATCTTTTGACATTCTCACCTATAGGTTCAATCTTGACATTTTCTATTTTGTAGGGATTAGTAATCACGTAATCATCATATAAACCCATTTTTGAAATATTATTTAAGTTATTTGGATCTTACAATATATATTTGATAATCACATTTTGGTAAGGGGGTTTTCATCTTTGTAATCTACTATGTGGTAGGGATAATAGGAACATCAAAGGCAGGATAATCTAAAAACAAAACATCACATCCTTACCCTTTTGGCTAACTTCTGTAAAACCACTAAATACCATGTCATGATATTGGTTTGAGAATAGTGACATTACATCATTAGTAACAATATTGTGATTGTTCTATTTTTTGTTTAATATCTCTAAATCCATAAGGCAAACTTAGGACAAAATTTGAGTAAAAATAAAATTTCTATTCTATAATTGTTCATAATTTTTTTTATTTTTATAAAGATCTTATCTTGATTTTGATACATCATTTTAAGTTTTTAATCTACCATAATTGTTTATGAATAGGAATTTTTAAGGCACCTAGATTAACCTATCATGATCAACTAAACATTTATCTTGATCAATAATAAAACATTTAATGTTTTTATACCTTATCACAATATCATAAGTCTCGTAATTTCAATATCATCTAAGGAGTTGAGATATTTACTTAATAGCCATGGTTTTGCAAACTGACCATCAAGGTTAACTACTTGTGGAAAAATTGTAACTTGTGAGTTGTGATATCACATTGATAGCTATGATATTACAGTCTGAAGTTTTGATTTTGTACTAATTTTTGCCTTCAAAATTGTCCTTTTGATTTCACTTTTTTAGTCATTTTTGTTAAATTTTGAGTCATTCCAAGCCTCCCACAAGATCTAAATTGTCTTTAGCATCAGGGACTCCATCCCTTGACCTTACCTTAAACTGCAACAAGGAGTACGCTTAGGGAAATACTCCCAGACCCCAAAAGGGGCTCTACCTTTTGACACCACAAGGGGCACTTCCCCTTAACCCTATTGGGGTTACTTCCCCCAAACCCCCACGTCATGGCCTGCTCACTCAAATAAGTTATAGAGCCAAATCATAATTTTTTTAGGGTATTTTTCTTAAGGCCTATTATACTAACACTATACTTATTTTAGGGGTGAATTTAAAAGTGAGTTTTACTTGATAACATATTTTATAGGTCATGTTTTGATCTAATATTTTGTCTTATAGGTTACCCCTCAAGATTCTTAATTGAAATTACTAACCATTGTCTTGCAGGATGCCTCTTTAAAAGTACCAAAATCAAACTACTAATCATTTTCTTGTAGGCTACCTATAAATGACCTTTTGGCATTTTAAAAATCATTTTTTGAATCATTTGAATCATTTTATCATACATATTACATATATCTCTTTAAATATCTTGTATTTATATTCTTGATATTGTATATATCTCACATCTAATTAAATCAGTTAATTAATTGCTTTTTGTCTACCTATTTGTCACTCAATGGATATGGTGGTGTATTCTCTCCTCCTTACATCCTTGTGATAATTCGGAGATCAAAAAACCACTAATAAACTCTCCCATATTTATTTTCTATGGTTAACATGATGTGGAATTGATACCCACACACTTTTCATAGTATTAAGGGATAGTGACCATGGATTTTAGCACCATGCACTAATACACACTCTGTGTTCTAGTCGAGTATAAAAATTAGGGACAACTATTTTTAGGATTAGAGGTTGACCCTAAATAGGTTATCCATGAAGGGGAAGAGTTAACTCTCTGAATCAGGTATTAGAAAACACACTATATAGACTTGGGCCTCATCATACCTAGCATATATCATTGATGCCCCTAGAGAGATAATTTATTCTCACATAGGACCATTGGACATAATAAGTGACTTACTGTCAAATTCAGGATCAACTCTTAAGAATATATTAAGTGAATATGGGATAGAGAGGGTTTGGTTGATTCTGTATTGGGTCAACAACCTATATCATCATCTACAAAGTTGTTAGATGGTACAGTCATCAAGTTACACATGGACTATTAATTCACTAATCTTAGGATTATGGTCTACTTATTTAGGTATGTGTTATGTTAGATCAATGTTATTTGTGAGTTGAGTCATCCTTTCACCTTAACTTATACCCACCTATCTAGGTCTCTTGTACATATTTTCATCCTTGCCTCATCATATCATTTTGTATATCCTTATCATCATACTCTTGTATATATTTTCCTTGTACATCCTTTTAAAATTGTCCCATCCTATCTTGTCTTAATCCCATTATATTCTAGTCATATCCACCAATCATTAGTCATACCCCCGCCACTTACATAGTCAAGTCTTGTCATCCCTCCATCACATCTTATCTTAGTTCAACCTCATATTATTCACTTAGCCTTAACATTGATCATCCCCAACATCATCTTTATCACTTAGTCCACCTCTATAACCAATATTGATCACCCCTAGTTTAGTTTCATCCCTTCACATCACCTACATATCTAATCACATCTTGTCATCCACATATTGTCCTAAGTCTACTTTATCCATAACTAATCATTTGTCTTGATCTTATCTTGCCTAGTCACCTCATCTACCTATTTATAATCATAATCCAACCCATTTCATATTATTTTATATACTATCCCTCTTGCCAAGTCTATAGTCATACATTAGTCCTTATCCACATTAGAAAATAATTATTGTCATATCAGGGTCCTTATCACTAGCTTGCTTGTGTCTAATCAAGTTTGAACCATAATCACATATCCCATTAATCAAATCATCACATCCTATTTTATTGAATTATCTTATTCTTGAGTTATCCCTAATCTAATCAATCCTAATCCTAATTAGCCTCTTGGGCTAGTCTAGCCCCTCATCAAATGTTAGATCTTGTCGTAGCTCACCTATTTGAATCCAATCCCAATCATTAAGGTCTATCTCATGTCTTAATTTGGTCTACTTGATTGAATATCACATCACATCACACACTATGTCAAACTTGAAATCATACCAAAAATAAGCTTTTTTTGTTCTACACATCCCATCTTCATCCCTTAGTATTTCCATTCAACCCCCCTCATTTGTTAATTATGGTTGATGAATCACATCATCCATACTTTCTCCCATCCTTTTCCATGGCATCCAAAACAAATTTGGTCAATACCCTGATTAAATAATATCTCATGGTCAATAGGGATATGCTCCTCATATTCTTACTTGAGTTGATCACTCCTACAAAATTCAACCCCATCCACCCATCATTAACTCTAGTCCAAACCCATTCATGCGAGTCTCATTCCAATACTTCATCCACTTGTCATAGCCAATCATCTACCCATTTCTATACTAGTAAAGGGAATCCAAATTGGCCACCTTGTCTAATATTAGTCCACCCACCTAGCCCTATCAATAACTATCTGGTTTAAATTCCAATGCTTCCACACCTAAGTCACAAGGTGAATAGATCCCCTATGATCCTCTTATTATACCCTTTGAATCCCTCTTCCCCCAACTTATCACCACTAACATGATGATTTATCCACCCATATGACATCTTGATCCTACTAAACCTAATCCCTCTTGGTATAAGTTTAATAAATACTATGTATATCACTAAACTTTAGGTAATACCATTAATTTATGTTGTAATTTCCAAAATTATGTCCATGAGCTCATTGCCTTTGGTGACATATAAATTGAGGATGAAACAAATGATTCTATATCCCTGGGTGAAAAACAAGAAGTATGCCAAGATTCAATTTTTTACCATGATCAAGCCCTTCCCTCTCTAATCCAAAGTCAAGACACCACACCCATATTCTATGGTCCCCCTATCTTATACAAATCATCCTTCAAAGATGAGTCTATTTCCCATGCATAACATAATTCCATATCTCATGAGTCCTTCCATAGGCCTATCTTTGTTGAATACACTGTTCCTCCATCATATCCCTCTCAACCATCATATCACAAACCCCATGTTGAGAGGTGAATTAAAAATAATGAATCTTATACTAGAAGTATTTCATCTTGTGCATTAACATTAACATTGGAGTCAACACAAGTCTTATCTTCATCAGGATTATGTTCAACACTAGTGTCTAAATTAGATTCCTCATCATCCCTCATAGACATTGATGACTATGCCTACCCTTTTAAAGATACCTCTAATTTGGATGAAAATCAATCACTAGGCATATATTTTGATCCCAATTAGGATGATGAAGTTATAATATATTTATTATAGGATTTATCTATCAAAGATAGTCAGAGTGAATCTGATCCTACTTTAGATGCATATACTATAGCTAGTCCTAGTGATCCTTTTATTGATTTTGAGGAAATTTTCTTTGATGTCAAACCGAGGTATCCTAAGAACCCCTATGAAGACCATGCTAACTAATCACCACTCACTGAACTCATCATATCATCTCCCTCACCTTCATCTATCCAATACCTATTTCTTCCCATCGATGATCATATAATCACCTCCCTCAATAGTGATGAACACAAGCATACATTATTGAAAACTTCCTTGAGTAATATAACATGTTCCATAAGTAAAAGGTCCAAGATCCTATTCAAAAAGTTAGTCACAATAATCAAATCACCTTTGATCCCATCTATCAAAATCAAGAAATTTTAAATCATTGGCCTAATCCAAAACTGTCTTCCCTTAGTGAAGCTTAATGTCAGGTACTAGGGTATCATCAAAGTCAAAAATTAATCTCACCTAGTGAATCCTAAAATTAGGCATCAAGGGGAATTCAAGATATAATCATGTTTAAAAATCAAAATAATATCAAAAACATTGTTAGCATGGTCATTAATTCATCAAATGATTGGATCAAAGATGAATCATAAATTCAAAGTGTCTCAGATCTCCTACAATATTTTTTCACATGGCACCAATCAAATGTGTAATATTCAACATCTCCAATGATGTGTGTGACTACTAGTTGTGATCCCCAATCACCCATCACACCATCCTATCATGATATTACAATAAATTCTAATCCATTACTCCCCCATCAACATCAAGATCTAATCCAATCCATACCTCCCATCACCTTGCCAGGCAACATCATCTCTCATAGGTATGATGATACCTAGTCTAGATATCTGGAGAGGTCTCCATCAAGATTCACAATAGGTTATTCGAACACCAATACATCCAGTGGTGACAAGATGGTCCTAACATTACACATATCCAAAATAGGTATTGATTGAATATCATAAATATGTTTGAATCTTGCATCTTGTACCCATGTTAATAAATTGAGATGCCCAAAAAATAAAAAAACTAAAATAAATAAAATAAAAAATCATTCATCCAATGGTGAAAACTAGAATTTTGGTGCCTTAGGAGAGTACCATGATGAAAAATAGTTTCTAGAATCATGGTAAAATAATCTATTATCTGCATTGTACCTCAACACTTGGGGTAAAATCCATCCATCCCTTGTCACTCCATCCCTTGTCTATCCCCTCCATCCATTGTTCTTACCCATCATCTTCCATCATATTGTGCATCCTATATCTCTTTCCTTCCCATATTGAACTTCATAAGGGAATGGAATCAATCTTGAGAAATGTTCTAGAATCATCTTGGCATATCTACCAATGAATATTTAGGTAACTAAACATTTGGTCCCTACACAATGTGGTCATTGGCAATCACTAATCCATTTTTCCTTGGTCCTCGTCTCCTTTTTAGAATTATTCTCATAATTTTGTTGTCCCATCCATTATCCCATCCATATTTATCGTAGTTGATAGGCTTGGTATTCCCTTTTCTAGTAACCCCATTTGTATAGTGTACATATATATTCCAAAAAGCCCTAAAAAGTGAAATATTCTAAAAACTCTAAAAATCATAAAATTTGAAAAAGACAAAAATAGTCCACCATGTCTTGTCTTATGTCTAAAACCCCTCATTACATCAATCTCCATGTCTTTCATATTTCATAATCACATCATCCATTTTCCTATTCTAAACTAGGGGAAAATCTAGTCTATATCAAGCTAACATTGACCTAGTCTTGCTTTCACCTGATCAGTCTTATTTCTCTCATCTAAACCTCTAAACCCATGTTGTAATCCAAATTCAAGTCCTCCATACCTAATTCCTCATCTAAGTCCCTCCCCTAGCTCAAAATCCATATCCACATCCATATCATTCCCAAAGTCCATCATCATTAGTCTATTCCAAATCCAAGTCTATCCTAAGTCCATAATCACATCATGATCATCCTAGTCTAGCCCATCACCCAATCACTCATCCCATTAGTAGGAAAGACATTGTGATATTGCATGTAGGTACTTGTGTATTTTATTTGATTTTTGTTGTTTGGTTTGTTTACATGTATATGATTGTCTTATATTTTGTTTGTTTGTTTTTAGTCTTACATCATCTCTTTTTTGTCTATTGGGAAATGAATGAAGATGTTATGATGTCACCAAAGATACAATAATTCTTATAAGTGCCCTCAATGATGTAGAGTTTGCTATTTTCCCCTTTTATGCACTTTGGCACCATGTCCTCTTGGTCATACTTATATCATGGGGCATACTGCCAAGTGTTATATTTAATGGATTGATTAGACTATGATGAGTCTTATGACAACTATGATGGCTTGATCTTCTACACCCTCAGCATTCATCCTTAATTCCTATCAATAATCTAATCCTCTTGACTCATCTGACTAACATCTAATATTTTATCCTCATAATCCTTGTCTCATCATCTAAGTCATATACTATAATCAATAATCATAGTCATCATCATCTTCTACTCCATCTATTATCATTTTATCCCTGAGTCAAAACTACATCAGCCTGAGGTCTTTTCAAACTATGTAGGTAGCACTTGGATGCTTTTTAGTGCCTAAGGATATCTCAACTATTATCTCCTTGTCCTCTATCATTTAGCCTCACATATCTCTTGTCTCTCATCATCCTCAAGTCTTACATCATTCTAATATTTAACCTATAATATCAATAGTTCATCAATCAATTTATTGATTAATCACCATCCCCACAAACATCTCCCTAGTATTTTTCATTAATTTACCATACTTGTCAATTGGGTTCAATAAATCACATCCATATTTTCTTCCATCAATCATCCGTTATGATTGATTGGTTAATTCATCATTTAATGTTTACAGTTTGCACCCTTGAGTAGGGTATGACTAGAACTATAACTTTATAATCATCTATCACTCCCTTGAATGTTTCTTTTCTAGGGACATCATCTCTATCAATCATATTGTGGCTCATTGATTCGATGTAATTTAAGTCTTAGCCTCTACCTTTTGGTCACTAAATCATATTGTTTATTCTCTCTCATCTCCTTCATCATGTTTCTTGACTTCAACTTTGAGCTAACCTCATCATTAATTTTATCAAATAATTATCTTGTCCTAGCCTAAATTTCTCCCTTTCATGCATCCTTGCTTTGGATATGTAAAAATATTATGGCCCTTTTATCCTATCATTATTATGTTATGGTTTATTCCCCCTTGGTATGTGTCAACAACTATAATATAATCATCATCTCAACTCCCTATGCACATGTCTTTTCTAGGGGCATCATCACTCTATAGCTCATTACTCAAGTTGAATTTATTTTATTCATACTCTATCCACTATATAGTATCCCATCCCCTTATCTATTCATTGCATTCCACCCCTTGTTTCCTCTTTCGAGTGGCCATCCATCTCATTCATCTTTAAATGTCCCCTCAAGGGGGCATCATATCCCCCAATACCATGTACTAATATTCATCCATGAAATGGTTTTCTTTGAAAGATTGTTACTACATCCACTTCCCTCCAATCATAATGCCGTTTCAAAGAGGGGGAAAATGTATGCACCTAAATTTACTAACCCTAATCATTTTAATTAATCCTACTAATTTGTCTCCTTTATCCTAATCCTAGTCATTTATCTAATATCCCGTTCAATATTTATTTATTTACTAACCTTATTCATCTCCACCAATATATTAATTCCACTAATCATTTAATAATCCTATCTTAACCCCCACTTATATATTATTTGGGAATTTTAAATTCCCATGGCCCACTTACCCACCTACTAAGCCTACTCCTAGGATTTCTTACAACCTCACCCCCTAGATTTTATATAATCCCCTAATCACCTATCTAATCTATCCTTAATCATGTTTAACCCTCTTAAAAAGATTCTATAAGTTTCTACCTCTAGAACCTTTTATCCTCTATAATCCTTTAAGTAATTTTAAATTCTTTGGATAATCTTCAACCATTGATCCCCAATGGCCCAAGATTGAATTATAGCCATTGATCCTTCCCTCCATATTCTATATAAGCAATCCATACCTCCATGGAAACTAACCAAACATATTCATGTCTATATGATCCAATAGCAACAAGAAACATCTAAAAAATCCATGAATGAATCCATGAATCCATGCCAATCAACATCCTTGATCATGCCCTCATAATGTCAAAATTTTGAGTCCATAAAAATCACCCATCCATTTGAACATCTTGGAAGGAGACTAGCTGAAACAAGGGATCGGTAAGGTTTATCTTATGATTCTAATTTGTTTCCATAATTCTTACTACTAGGTAGTTTTATGTGTTGGGTTCTTTAAATTGCATAGTTTAATCCACAAGCTCAAAATTCATACTATATAAAGTCTAAAATTATTCATGGTTAACCATTGGAAATCATTATGTAAATTAAGTCTAATTTTGATAGTTTTTAAAATATTATTTTTAACTTATAGGATGAAAGGGCACTGATTTAGATAACCACAACTTACACCATTGTCCATAGGGTATGGTATTGTATGTGCATGATTTTTGAGTAAAATATAAATGTGTACTATGATCATTTGAGAAAAACCAACAAATTTTTGTTTGTGTAGTGTATTGTTATAGTTTAATCTCTAAGACAAGCCATTAATTATGCCCCAACTTTTGAGGTGAGTTGTGAATCCTGCACAATAAATTAACTCAAATTCAAAATTTATGTGAATGATGTTATAAAATATTGAAATATAAAGTAATAATGATAACATTAAATATCATGTCATCAGCAAAGCTAAACTGAGCAATAAATAAGTGTAAGATTCATGTAAAACCAAGCATACATAGTGTCATGTCGAGATGGATGTTAGGAATTAGGTACACAATAAACAATGATCATATATTAAAATTTTGAAACTAAAATAAAACTACTTGGGCATGATGCATGATATCTATCTATAAACACCCTAATCTGGTCAAGCAACCAAAAATACTATATATTTTATTTCTCTTCCATATGAAGGTTGTAGTGATGACTATATTCCTTATTCACATGGTCATTTTATGTCTTTTAATCTTTATTATATATTATTTTCCTTGTTTTTGACACTCCCAATAGTTAAAGGTCACCTATTCCTAGTCATAGGGTCCCCTAGCTTGTCTTCCTTGATTTTAGCTCTATTCTGAGCCTTAGGACACTAGCACCATAGTAGTGCCACACGGTTCTAGTTTCCAATTATGTCTCTAAATGTTGATGAGACCTTTCACCCATGTTTAAGTCCTAACCACTTTGTGAGCCTTATCTTATGTTTTTTCCCCTCTTTTTATGACTGGATAACTAGCAAAAAAGGTATTATATTAAAAAAACATCCTTCTATATAGAGAGGTTCACAAGGAATTTTACATCTATCACTTACTATTTTATAACTTATTTACATAAAATCAATCAATAGTATAGCCAAATACTCTGCATATTACTCAATTTTCACACCTAGATATTTGCATGCTTGATCAAAGAAGGGCCTAAGAGAAAATCATTCTAGCATAGTATGCAATTTGATGGTGCATGTTCCCTAAGTAATAACTACATGTGATATGAAACCCTTAGCATTGGGGTTAATGTAGGTAATGACTAGGATAATAGGGGCTCTACTTTGTGTAATCGTAACATCCCATAGACAATATTTTTTTTCCTTTTGGCAATTGATCCATTTATAGTTTCATGTGTGAAGGTATTCATTAGGATTTTGTATGAAGATTAATTCAAAATAGTGCAGCCCCCAAACAACATAAAATCACCTACAGGACTTCTAAAATCTCCTGTAACTTTCTCTAAATTTTTTAGATAGTTCCTACATGAAGGACATTAACACCATAATTAGATACTAGCACCACATGACACTACTATCTTGATAGGGGCACTACTATCCGAAGCTCGATCTCAACAAACAATCAAAAGGTGAAATATTACTTTATGTTTTCTTAATATTTTCTAGTACCATGATATATGTAAAAAAAAATTATATGTAGATAAGTTCATTTTCTCCTCTCACTTTCTAATTTGATAAAGTTTAATTAAATCAATAATTTTAAAATTTATTCCAGATTAAAAACATATTAAGCCCTTTAACTACATAGGATTTACACTAGTAAAACCCTAAAAAGTTAAAACTTTTGTGAACATGACTTACTTCTAATATTTCATAAAACCTAATTTTCCTTAGGGTTTTCCTTCTTTAAATTTTATACATTAAATTAGGGTTGCAAAATTCTAATTTTCTAATTTTTTTGGCATAACCTAGTGAGTTTAATTAATCCTATATTAGGGTTTCATTTATTTAATGTAATTAAAAAATTTACAACACAAACCTAAGTCAAAACCCTAGATCTACATACTAAGTCCCTATACTTACAAACATTAGTAATTAGGGTTTTCATTACAATCCTAGTTTTTATTACAAACTTTTTTTCAAAATTTCTCACATTGCACACATACTTATGTTAAATTATATTCTACCTCTTATATATTTGTCATTCCTTATTTACATTATCTTCTTTGGCAAGTTTAAAATGGAATCTACAAATTATTCTACCCCTCATCCACTTGACACACTCTTGAATTTCTCTCATGATTATAACAATAAATGGACCATTTTTTAAAATTTTATATTAGAGCATAATAATGACTTCATTTATAATGATGGATATGAGGGTTAATATGAGAATTAAAATGAAAATGAACACGAGGATATATTATATACACCATATTCTCTTTCCTCTTAGTCTTCTCTTACTCCTCATAATCAAACTAACAATATAATGCCAAAAAACCTCTTGCTGGTAGTGATTTATTCCATTGTGATCCTATATTTTCAACTACTTTTGCTACTTCATTATTAAAATTAAAATAATATAAGTGCACTATCTGAAAACCACTTTTGCATGATTCAAGTAAAGTAGACTGGAACAATGTGTCTTTTATAACCCTTCTGAGTTAAATTTAAAAAAGCAAGTACCAATGATATTACACCTTTTATCAATGCACAAACTAAGGTAGATGAAATTATTTTATCACCTTCCTTCACATTTCAAACTCAATGAAATGCTTTTTTATAATAATTTTATGATGTAAATGTCTCTATCTTTTCTCATATATGTCATATTATGCAAAAAGAAAACATGATTGTTACTTCTCCTACTCTTGATTCTAAAGTTGAAAGTGATAATCATGATTTTGTTCCATAAATAGATTGTGAACAAATGCCTTGAATTACACCTACATTTTATGACACATTGCATATATTAAAAATTTAAAATATTCCCCTTCTATCTCTCTTAATGAGCATGTGGATGATACTTCTTCTACTCTTACATCTACAAATGAATTAAATTCTAATTTTTATGAACCATGGGATAATGATGATTATTGTGATTATAATGAAGATGACATAGAATTTACACCTTTTAATTCTTGTACTACCTCACCTATCTCTCTTATTCAACTAAACATTGAGTCACCTGTAAAAAGACACACACAAAAACATACACACTTATTCTTAAGTTCATAATTTACATTTACTTGAGAATAAAGTACCTTCTATTCAACTAGAATGTGATACTTCTTCACAACTTAACAATATAAGAGATATCAATGAATCTCCCTTAACCCCATTACTACAGTAGAACTTGTTTCTCAAAATAACCTAAACTAGAGTGGTATTTCATTTTGTTCTAACCAGGACCCATCTATCACACCTACAAAGGTTATTGAGAGAAAACCAACCCTCTCTAATAATTATTTATGATACAATGTGCCAATGGATAAGATAAAAAACTCAAGCATTAAATGAACCACTTGATGCTTATAATATACCTTCCCAAGTAGTCATTTATTTAATGCATGATGCATGTGATTTGAAATAACAAGTGCATCATCTCACTTTAGAGAACAAATCATACCAATCTTGGGCCAATTATAATGTTATACATGACATCCCTATTAAATTAATAATCTCAACCAAAATGTTGCCACACATATTTTAGATACCAATGTTACCTATATTTTATAGACATGTAGATCCATATTTACACCTTCAAGTTTATAGCAAAGACATGGCCCATATTACACACAAGTTGAATCTACTATAATTATTTACAAAGTCTTTAAATGGGAAAGCACTAGATTGGTTATAGCATACAATCCATAGTGGATCTCTACACACATATGAGGAGCTAGAGATAGTCTTTCTTAGGCATTACTTATATAATAAGGGACATCTAGTCACACATGAGAGGCTACCTTCATTACATCGAGGTGAGATAGAGCCAACATCTAAATACATTCTAAGGTTCAAAGTTTGTTTACATAATCTAATTTATCAATCAACATATTTATAAGTACAATACATATTTTCTAGAATTTTAATATACCCTCTTAAGGAGAGATTGATATATCAAACATCTAAATTATTCATACATCTATGTAATGTAGTTATAACATTAAATATAAAGTTGGGATTATTAGTTACAAAATCAGAGGTAGATTTGGATATAGACCCTTCAAAGCCTTAGTCATGTAATCTAGTACAATATATTATTCCACATCTAATCAAGAACTCAATAAAATAGAGGCCATCGATAAAGATACTCAATAAGGACAAAGAACCACTCTACACAACACATTCTATAGTAAGAATAAAATAGTATATACATAGAGGGGTTATATAATTTTCAAATAAAGTTGGGCCTCATGACATTTTATTTACACTATTAGATTGTGCTTCCATTACACGTTGGACTACCACATATAGCCACTCAGTTCCTATTAGTACCTAGAATAGGCATATTTTATATGTTATTGGGTAGACCATGGTCATAAAATCTCTACTTCATTCCACATACATTACATATATTCTTGAAGTACATACACATAAATCAAGTGTTTAAATTTGAGGGTCTCCCATATGAGTATCCCCTACCCATCCCAAATGAAGTTCTAATACAACCACCAGTTACAGTTCTATAATCGTTACAAAATATTGCATAGTTATCAGTTATAACTTAGGGTATATTTCCTATACATACATCATACAGTTTTGTAGATCCACTAGTGCAGGTGAGGTATGTTGTTATGGTATCAACATGTACACATACTCTCCCATGGAAACTATTATTAGAAAGACCTATGTATCAAAGATATGTCACAAATTCTAGAGGATCTTCCTCCACTTAGTTTATGTTGAGATCAATATTATTGGGTTCTTGGGGTTCTCAATATAGGACAAATACAACACCTACAACTTCCTATACCATATGGGTTTTTTAGGAACCCTACAGTTCATAGGTCATCACAACCAATTCTATAGATTCATAACACCACTAGATAGGAAGATACATACATATATTACTCTACACAATAGATTATGGGATAATAGTTACCTTTTCACATAACACACATAATCATAGTTTGATTATATAGCATAGGTCGTAGTGGTAATGAGTCTCCCATGAGGCTCATTAGTTAGTATGGTTCCTATAGATTAAGATTATGAAGCAAGTTAATGTATGAATTAGTAGAGAAAATACATAATAAGCATACAGAACATAATGTACTAGTTATAATCCCTTGAGGGATGACATTAATGAAATCAAGAAACTAATTATGAAATTAAGACAAGAAATACCTTTAAAGTAGTGGATCTCCTTCAAAACTGGTCTATAAACATGCTTATGCCCATATTTGGTGCTATAAGTCTTCATCAATGTGTTGTAGCATACACCTATGTCATCTCTTAGTTCACTAATGACTTTGGTTCCTAGATTTTTTAATTTGTGGGAATGAGTGAAGCTTCTATAGTATTATTTCTACATAATAACATTGAATAATTGAAGCTTGTTTGAAGCTATTTATGCATGATAGAATTACACAATTCAAGATTGAAGGAAAGAGTGAGGAGCCTTATATTTATAGATTTTTAGAAATGAGATAATCAATTTTTGACCATCCACATTGAGATCAAGATGTGTGGACACAAATCCATTTAATTTTGGAGGCTAAGGGAATTAAATGCTATAATTAATAAGCATGGCTTATAAATATAGATATTTGTATGATATTTACAATTTGAGTGCTTGATAACTTTCAGGATGATGTCACCATTTTAGATATTTTTTATGATTTCATCAATCTAGATTTTATAAATTTATAAAAATATAAATTCACTAATTAGCCATGGATATTTTGACTATGCATTTAAATGGATTTAACTAATTAAGCACCTATAATTAGGTTAATTTCTATTTATACAATTTAAACAAGGTTGTGTTATACAAGTGGTTGAAAAAATGTCAGTTACTAGATCATAACTTGACTAGAGAAGAATTATAAGAAGGTGATGAATGCATACAAGATAATGCCCTATTTAGGAACATATTGAAACAAATCAATAATTGCACATGATGTGTGCAAACAAATCATAGTGTTTCAATGGTTTTTATTATTCATTCACATTGTTTGAAAAAAGTCACTTTGACAACCATTTAGACATGAAAGTGGTAAAAATGGGGTGTCTACATTTTTGCCCTATTTGAGCATTGCAAAACACTAGATGAAACAATGAATTTTTAAAGAATGAAAAAGTCATTAAGAATAAGTTAGAAGGTAGTGATTGAATAAATAATTAGTGAACCATGATGCCCTCTTGAGAGGGAATGTGGGGATGTAAGAGAGGGATGGACTCTCAAAAAAGAGAGAAAGAGTGAAATTAACCCATGGATGAGATTAAATCCATATGAGCTAATGTTTGCATGCATTTATTCCCAATGATCAAAATATAATAGAATATAATGGGCCCCAAGGTAGGGGAAGTAGGAAGAATGCATCCCAAAATAAAAGTGACACACTTTGACATACCCAAAAGAGGTGAAATTTATAGGCTTAGGGAATGATTGATCCTGAAATAAGTTGCATACTTTGAATTACCAAAATGAGGGTAAAAGATATGAAGCTTGGAATTAGAAGAAAAAAATGAGGGCATTGCTCTAGAGATAGGAGGTCAATAAATTAATAATGTGCCCTAGCAGAGCATATATGATCAGTTGATAAATTGTTTTTTCCCTAGGAGGGCTGATTGGATTAGTGATTAGTCTAAATATTATGAAAGCATAGCTAAAGGATATAACCTATTGCATATATTAAAGATAATTAGGTGTAAACATATATGTAATGGTCTAACGACTAAATACACCCAAAAAAAGGCATATGAGGATGTATAAAGTGATGAAAGAGATGATGAGAAGAATAATGGTGTCTAAGTTAACCCAAGATACGTCATGTATCCAAACACTACCTACATAGTCTAGATAGGCCTCATGCCAATGTAGTTGTCTCAGAAGAGAGAGAAAATGGAATGAGGAATGAAGAATAGAAGAAATATGGACCAATGTTTAATTGTGTTGATGATATCTTTTTTAGGTAGTAGATATGTATGATAGTGTTTTAGATATGTTTTTTGGTGCCACATTGATGTTTGGACTTGGATAAATTGGTGTTTACTTTGGAAAATAAAATTATGCATCATAAGTATGAATAACCTATAATAACATTGTATTTCAATTATGAATGGACTAGTTCAAAGGTGAATATTTACAACTAAAGAAAATGATAAAAAATACCAAAACCAAAGTTGCAAACATTTACGTTTGAATAAAAAACCAAAGAAAAAGATAAAAAGAGACATCAAATACAAAATGTAACTAATTGAAAATCAAGATATGAATCATCAAGACTTAAGTAGGAATAATAATGTACTGAAACATAAACAAATTAAAAAATAATTCAAATACAAATGTAAATAATTTAAGCTTGGGTTAAGGGAAAATTCAAAAGGGTTACAAAATATATTCAAATGTGACACTCAAAACAAGCTAATAACCTATTGAGTAAAACACACAAAAACACAAATAATAGCTTAAAGCAATCGATCAATCAATAGGGATAACAAACAAAAATACAAAAAATACAAAAAATAATGGTTAATCACAATGTTAGTACAATCATTTGATGAATTATTCATGTATGTGTAATAGAGGCATTATGTTCATGATAGGGTGACCCCTAAACTATGTAATAATGTACCATACAACAACACAAAGATAATAGGTACAAATTTTCCCTTAGGCTATAGGTAAATAAAGGCACACAAATGAGATGACAAGCATTACACCTAGGCTATAAGAGATAGTGAAATAAATAAAATAAAATGGGGGAAATAGAAGAAAAGGAAGGAATGGCTGAGCTAACTCTAGATGCACTAGGCAAGTGGACTGCCTACATAGTTACATGGATATAAGATCCAAAATGAACTTCAAGATAAATATGGTTCTCCCAAGATATGGGACAAGAAAATTGATGATAAGGAAACATGATTGTGGTGGAAAAAAATTATGAGAATGGTCTTGCAAGATGGTGAGAGTGTAAGAAAACCCAAGGTTGTATCAATGCATTTACTTCAAATGAACATTAAACACAATGATGAATCACAAAATGATGAGATCATGGCTTAGGTTAATAAGGATGAATAAACTAAAGGACAAGTGTTTACTTTTAAAATAGTGTAGGAGTCTCAATATCCTTAAGGCAAAGAAGTGGTAAAAAAAGAAAAGGTGTGGTGGAGCTAAGTTGAGATAACCCATATATCCAAGTGTTACCTACATAGTCTATGCAGACCTTACGCCAATGTAGTTCAAACATATATCAAGGTACAAAAAGATGGAAAATCAATCCAAAGGGCAAGAAAAGTGGGAAAGGAAATGGAAAATGGAAAAGGTGAGGTAAAAGGTCCTATTATTCTTGTTGATGTGGAGATGCACATCCTCATCAACATATAATACAACCAAAAATGTCAATCATTGAAGTTTCTATCCAACACTGCTTCTAAATAGGTGCTCTATCAAGAACCTGTTGTTGATTTGGATTCTATTAATGTTCTTTTGATCATTATTCATCATTTATTATGTTTCCTTTGAACTTCGAGGCAAGATGTATTTGTAGCCTATGTAAAGAAAAGTGTAGACAATAGGGTTAAATAATGATAGGCATAAGATAAATGATCTAATTTAGAAATGGAATTTTGGTCCATAATGTAATGTATAATGATTGGGTAACAAATGAAGATTGAGACTTTTAGTCACACATAATGTTGTTGATTTCATATTTAACATAATTTTGGTTGTGGAAGGGCCAAAGACTTATGAATATGCTCTCGATAGGACCACTAGATTTTTATGTTATTTGGGCCTGAGAGTAATTGACATCTAAATATGATGTATATTGGAAGTTATACTGATGTTATCTACAATAATGTTTTCATCAAGAAGTGAAGAACCATTATGCTTAGCTATTGGTGCATCAAAGAGGTTTTTACCAATAAAGTTGCCTTGATTATCCCATAGTGCCTCTGATAAGGTTTCACTAGAAGATGTTGAGTTTATAATTTGATTGTCCCCTATTGTCATAAACAAGGTTTCTCTAAAAGATGTTGAGTTTAGAATTTTATTATCCCCTAACACATCCAAAAAGGTTTCATTAGGAGATTATTTTTATTTTTTATGAATGTATTCTTAATCCCCTTGATATTTTCACTTGATATGTTGCCATGGATGCAGTTCAAAAAAGTGTGATTCTATCGGTCCTAATCAACACTTGTGGGAGGTGAAATGTTAATATAATGGCTATGTTGGTTAGTGTTAATAGAATGATGAAAGGAAGCATAATACTCATAGAAGATACTTAGAAAACTTGTGTCAATGCTGAAGTAATCATCCTCAAAAATTATAGAAGGATCATAAATATAGTAAAATTGATAGATAAGGCATGTGTAACAAATGTTTTAACAACCATGAATGCATTTTTATTTTGATTCAAAGGAATCTAAATCTAATGTTTAAACTAACATTGATTATACTATTAGTTGAAGAATATAACCTGTATTTGATGTTGATTCTTCATCTAATGTTGCAACAAAGATGTTATACTTAATGCTTGGTATTGAAAAAGTAATGGCCTATGATGGCACAATGGGCTATTCAAAAATAGGTTTAGATAAGATAGACTCCATAGAACCTAGCTCGTCAAAGTGAGGCTCCTTAAAAATATGATAATTATCAAGATAATGATTTTCCTAAATGCAATTATAATCATTATGGGGTGACTCAACAAAGACTGGCTTGCCAAAGTGAGACTCCTCAACCAAAGTGAAAGGATCAATAGGAAACTCCATAGATACTGGCTTGTCAAAATGAGGATCCTTAAAAATTGGTCAATGATTAAAGGTTTATTCATCATAGGTTAACTCATCACAAATAAATGTTTCAATAAAAAACATCAACGATGGGTTTATTGTCTTGGCCTTGGTTTACACTTGGTTGTAAAATATCAATTTTGAACACATTTTAGACCTTAAATGATGGATTTTAGAGAGTTAATGATTGGATCTATTATGGCTCGAAAACTTTATTGGATTTTATGAAGTGCAAGATAGTTGGCTATGGATGAGTAATGGATTATGGTTTAACACTAGGCTTATTAAAAATTAGATTATTGAAGAATAGATCAATCAAGATTGGATCATCAAATGGTAGTTTATCAAAATTGGGTTCAATAAATACTAGTGATGGGTCTAGGATAATAACTTTAACATACCTAGTCATGATTGTGTAACCTTGTTAGGGTAACAAGTTATCATATTTGGAAGGGATTGGAATGATAATTCTTGGGTGTGACGAATATTGATTACCAATGTAGGCCAAAGGAGGAGGGCTTAGAATGGTAACCTTTGGGTGTTGTGGAGCTTGATTACTAATGTAGGCTAAAAGAGGAGGGCCTAGAATGGTAACCTTTAGGAATTATGGATCTTGATTACTAATGTAGGAAAAATGAGTAGGGCTTATAATGGTAACCTTTGGGCATTGAAGAATTTGATTTCTAATGTAGGCTAAAGGAGGAAGTCCTAGAATGGTAACCATTGAGCCTGGTGAATCATGGTCACTAGTGTAAGCCAAAGGAGGAGGATGGGGTTAACATATGATAATCGACATGGATTGGTTTGGTAAAATAAAATTAGCCCCAAAGAGGGTGATATCAGTCTAAAAAATATGTCCCCCATAAAGGGCAATATTGGCCCAGAAAAGATGCTACCTAAAAGGGTGGTATTGGTCCAACAAAATTCAACATTGAAATGGCCTAGTAATAGGTGCATGGGTTTAAGACAAACCCTAGTTTTGATTCATTTATCTTATGATTGGTATATGGGTTCAAAAATAACCTTGATAAAGAATGGAATGGTACAACATGTGGTTCAAAATAAACCTAACTTGAATTGACATGGCTTCTAATAAGTATGTGGTTCAAAAATGAAACCTTTATTTGGCATGACTTGGCTCAAAAAAGGTATGCAGGTTCAAAAATGAACCCTGACATAAACAATTGATCTAAAACTAAAATTAGGTCCAAATGGACCTAATTTGAATAGTTTTCAATTGTAAATCACAATGTTACTATGTGGATAGAATAATGGTATCATTAGTCAACATAACACTAATATGAGCTAAATATTTGCTAAAAATTAGGCAGAGTAATGCTTCATCTTGGAAGTGTGAAATAGTTTACATGTTTGAGCCTGATTTTATGGTTTTGACTTGGTTCAAATGAAAAAGAAATTTTGGACTTTAGTATGAACAAAAATAAATTTAAACACAAGTAAGAAATAAAATAGTCTAAATACAAAAGTAAATAATTTAAGATGAAGTGAAGGAAAGACTCAAGAGGTTTACAAAATGTATTTAGACTCAATAGGAAAAATAAATAAGAAACATCCAAATATATATCCCTAATTAAAATTGAATTGATTTATACCATTAGATTTCATCGATATACTCCTTGAGAGAATTAAGTTGTTAATCCAAAAATTGAAGGCACATGAAAAGTAGGGTTGTTTAGACCACCTCTTAAGAAATTTTGGGTGACATGGAACTTCAAGCTACTCACCTTAAAGTAATAGTATTCCATCATAAATGTGGTTTATCTAAAAATTATAATTTTCACATGTTCTACGTAGTCCCATATGTGTGATTAACACTAGGGCACAACACGTCATTTGGATCCAAACTAATTGAATTGTTGTAAAAAGGCCTTAACCCTTTTACAACCACTACATTTCTCAATTGCTCAATGTAGTGTGATATCCAGATTAGGCCATTGTTCCAAGGGTATCAATAAATAATATAGGTAGTTTATCCACTCAAACTATTGTCTTAATGATTCACTAGCTCAATTTCTATACCCCACTATGGAGTGGGATTGAAATTATGCCATGAGATGAATTCCTAGGTCAATGCTTCCCTAAAGAACTTATGGGGAGGTGATGAAATCCTACCCAAAACCCAAGATGCAAGAAATAAAAATATAAAAGCACTTTAAAGGTTAGTTGGGGTCACTCAAGTCATTAAGATCTTAGGGACCTCCTTTGTAACATTCATTTTATGCTTAGACTAAGCAACAAAGGCAATATGTGAAGTGCTTTTGGTCAATCAAGTCAAAGAACTTTGAAACTAGTTTAATAAAAAAACAAACAACAAAAGGGAAAGAATCTTAAGTGTCCTAAGCTACTATGATTATTTGTTTTAATCCCAAATTCAAGTGTGATTGAAATTTGCCTTTGTTATTGTAAAAGGTAAACTAGTGAAGTGTTTTAATCCTACAAAATAGATTGTTATAAGTATATAAAGGGTGTAGTATATCCAAAATAAGTTTGAAACATGTTGTTTTAACTCTATATATTTTTGACACAGGATGATCTCTCTATTTTATGGAGTAATCTCATCATTCCACAAGGTGAACTCACTATTTATAGTGTAATTTTGTCATTCTACAGGGTGATATCACCATTCCTCAAAGCAATCCCATTACAAACTTTAGTCTAGGATGATCTCACTATGGTTAGTTGATGTTTTGCTAAAAACACACACAAAATAAAAAACACAATAGTCAATACCATAATTTGTGCATGTGATCTCACTGTTGCTTAGGGTGATCTCACCATTTTTACCAGAAGATATAAAATGTGAAAATTAGAAGAAAACATAGCAAAATGACATCAAAGGATGGTCTGAATGTATAATTAAAAAGATAAAATTTCCCCCAAAGGGGTTTGTGAGATGTGTGGTCTCACTAGGCATGTTAAAATGTAAAATAGGATATTATGAAGCAAGTTAGTTAATGTGTTAGTAGAGAAAATACATAATAATCATAAATGAAACAATGTGTTAAGTCTACTCCCTCGAGGGGTGGTGTTAATGAACTCAAGAAACTAATTACTAAAGTAAGACAAGTAATACCTTCCAAGCAGTGATTCTTTCAAAAATGGTGTAACGTGCTTATGCTTGGATTTGGTGCTCCAAGTCTTTGTTAGTGTGGTGTAACATGCACCTGTATCATTTTTTAGTTCACAAATGGCTTTGGTTCCTTAACCAATAAATTATGATTAATGAGTGAAGTTTATTTAGCACTATTTATACATAATAAATTTGCATAACTAAAGATTTTTTGAAGCTATTTCTACATGATAACATTACACAATTCAAGCTTAAAGGAATGAGTGAAGACCATTGTATTTATAGATTTTTAGAAATAAGGTAATAGTTTTGTGACCATCTATCTTAATATCAAGATGTGTGGCCATAAATCCATTCAATTTTGGAGGCTCAAGACATTAAATAGTGTAAGTAATAAACAAGGCTTGGAAATCTATATATTTATGTGATATTTTCAATTTTAGTGCTTGACAACTTTCAGGGTGATGTCAACATTTCAAATATTTATTGTGATATCTTGATGATGTCATCAATCTAAATTTTATGAATTTATAAAAATATAAATTCACTAATTAGCCATGAATATTTTGACCATGCATTTAAATGGGTTTAACTAATTAAGCACTTATAATCATGTTAATTTCCATTTCTAGAATTTGGACAAGGTTGTCTTATACAAGTGGTCCAAAAAACATCAGTTTCTAAGTTTCAATTTGACTAGAGAATAATTAGAATAAGTTGATTATTACATACATGAAAATGCCTTATTTAGGAACATATTGACAAAAATCAAGAATTGCACATGATGTGTGTAGATGAATTATAATATACCTATGGAGGGGTAGAATAGTAGTATAAATAGTAGAATAGTGAATAGTAGTGAATAATAATGAACCGTAGTTTAGTACCACATGTATTAGAATGAAGATTTCGATAGATTATAATAGTATAAATAAGAGGACATAGGCCATTATAATACATCTGAGTAAAATATATTAATTAGAACAAATATTCTAATAAGGAGGTAGCCCCCGCAAAGTGACAAACGATTGTGGAGTTATTCCTTCCTGCCAAAAAGGAATATTGTAATTTGTGTTATATATATTTAGTTATTTTTTCTATTTGAGCATATAAGTTGTTAACATTTGCTTTCATATCTCTTTCCAGGGCTATTTCTATGTAGTTTATTTTTTATATTTTAGTAAGAGGTATGCAATTAAGAGTTTGAATTTTTTTCACTATATGCTCTCAACTTGCCTTTGAGATCCTGGTGATCAGAAAGTGGATAAAAATTGAGTTGAAGACAATATTTTTTAGGATGTTAGTTTTGGGAGTGGAAGATGTATTATGGTGAGTGTTTTATTGCAGACACATTTTATAACTTCATGGAGCAAGTCTAAGTTCTCCATTACATCTTCAGATCTTTCAAAAGTCAGATCTACATCCTTTTCTCTTGTACCATTTGGAATTTAAAATCAAAATCTACCAATTATAAGAGTAGATTTTTAATTTGTCTTAAAAAATCACAACTATTATTTTGCACTTTTCTCTTAGACTATAATGAATCACATCAAATAGTTTCTTATTTTTGTGTGCCTTGTTTCCATATTTTTAGAACAATTTGATTTTTTTTATTTTCATTTAGTAGTTTGAAAATTATATTAATTTTAGTAACTATTATTTTAGAAATAAAAAAACCCAACTATTCTTCTGCATATTGATCTCAACAAGAAAACAATTTCATTAAAAATTTTCAATGTTTTTTGTGAGTCTCTTTTTCATATTTTTAGAATAGTTTATAGTTTTTAATTTTATTTATTATTTTCAAAGTTATCACCTTTTTAGTGACTACCACTATGTAAAAAAAACAATTTCTATGGAAGTTTTCATGTAAGGATACATTTTTTTATTGAAGATAACATCCAATCAATTGTAATCATGGGGCTTCCTATTTTATTTAAAGGTAATCTCATTAGGAATTTGACTGAACTTCATCAAATCGACATAATTATAGCATATCAAACAAATTTTAACAAATTTATTAATCCACTCAAAGGCTACTGATGATTTCTATTGAATATGCTTCATCAATGAACTTCAAGATGAGATTCAAATAAAGGTTATAATGTTCCAACCTTGATTTTTGATAGAATCATTGGGCTTAGCTTTTCCCACATAAGATATTATCACTTTAGATTATCTTTCTCGGATACTTGATGAGCCCACATAGTTTTGAGAAGTACCCCTTCTAATTCTCAAAGAATATGAGTTGGCAATACCAATACTTGAGTTAGCACATAAAGTAATGGAGCAAATACCTGACATGGCTAAGTAGGTAACATAAGCACTTAATTAGACACTTGTAGAGCTTGATCAAATAACCAAAGTAATCTATCAATATTCCAATGAGCACCTTTAGGGAACCACTATGATCTAACGGGTCCTCAATGATCCTAAGCTGATAATCATAGAGCCCAAGTAGAGAACTAAGGCTTCAAATCCCTTAGATAATAATGGTAAGGGGATGGCATGTTGGCTCACTAAGAATCTTATTTTGTGCATTATTATCCTAAATTTAAGGTGATGATTGTCAATCTTCAACTTTGAATGCTCATCTTTAACTTCATGTTTCAAGCTAAGGTTATTCCATCCATAAATCTCTAAGCACTTCACCCTCATGTTATAGTGCTTGAGTTCACATTGCTATTATACATGCTCATATCCCAACCTTAGAGGAAGAAGTGTAATCCTAAATGAATGCATGGTCAGGCCTTTATTTGTTTAACATCTTATTTTATTATATAATTCTTATCATGCTTTGAGGGTAAAACATTTTAACGGGGATAAAATTTAGTATACCTATGGAGGGGTAAAATACTAGTATAAATAGTAGAAACGTGATTAGTAGTAAATAGTAAAGAATATTAGTCTAGCATCACATACATTAGAATGTAGATTTAGATAAATTATAATATTATATATAAGAAGGCATAGCCCATTTTAATTCATCCAATCAAAATAAATCAATTAGAATAAACATTCTTATAATGAGGTAGCCCCCTCGAAATGGCAAGTGATTATGGAGTTATTCCTTTCCACCAAAAAGGAATATTATAATTTGTGTTATATATATTTAGTTATTCCATCTATTTGAGCATATACATTCTTAACACCAATCAAAGTGTTTTAATGGTTTTAAGGGTTAATTTGCATTATTTGCAAGAAGTTGCTTTGACAACCATTTAGACACAAAAGTGGTAAAAATGGGGTGTCAACAATTCCTACCCTCTTGCATACACTTTATTCTCTCTTGTTACTTGTACAGAGTTTATTTTAATTTGATTGTACATAAATTATATCCAAAAAATATGAAAATAATATAACATGCCAAAAATATTAAAACATTCAAAAATTAGTCAGAAAACACAAAAATTTATAGATTGTATGCATTGACTTGTTTACATTTCTTACATTTTTTAGATACTACACATGCTAGCTATCTTAGTATAGTTAGTTTTATCAAACATACATGTTTAACTTATTCTTGTCGAGTGCTTGCAAATTATATACAAGAGTCAGGTCCATTACAATGATCTAGACTTGCTATCATCTACCCAATGGGGGCATTTGCATGAATCCAAGCTTATTCACTATGACACATTCACCCAATTGGGGGCATATTATACATAGATTCTATTACCAATTTATATCCTTACATTCTATACAATCCAATTTTTACATTGATATATCTTGATATTGATTATTTCTACTCATATTTTTTGCCAATTATCACTAGTTATACTCAACATATGTACATCCTAACATTTACACTTATTAGTACTACATTAATACATACTTTCATTTTTGGATTTCATATTTTAGACTTGATTGTGTTTCCTATGCTTCTTTTACTTGAGGGAATTTTAATATGCCATTATTCATTGGATTTATGCCACTTCTTTTTAGGTATGCCTTGGAATGTGCCTATGTCCCTTGTGTGTGCTTTCCTGATTATGTATATAGATATTTGAACATGTATTTTTATGTGGCTCTAAGCCAACCTACTTTTTATTCACATATTTATACATTTGAAAATATCTTTATATGTCTTCTTTCTTAGATATAGTGACATGTGCATGTGCCCCCTGTATTATGTCCACTTGACCTATTTTGCATGCGTCATGTATTTTTTATGTATGATTTATTATATGCATCATGGCTATGACACTTGTATTTTCTTGTTACACACATTAGTTTTTCATGCTATGAGGGACCTCATGCATCTACCCTTCCTACTTGGGTGCCATGATGGACATCATGGCCCATCCTCCTAGGTAGCTACTTAGATTTTCTATTATACACATTGATTACATTTATCTTGACACCATTATGAAATGATAGATATAAAATTAATCTTACAATACATATTTATGCTCAAAATCTCTTGAATTCTAATGTTATATGTGCACATTGTATTATATTGTCACATAGTTATCATATATGCTTAGACTAACACATTTTATAGAGCTATTTCTTTTGAGGATAGTTCTTTCATAGGTTAAAAACTACCTTCAAAATATGGGGCATTCACAGGAGTTTATCATAGAGATCATGCTCCTACATTTCTATTCATAGATCATTTTTCAACACATGGGCTTGATTTCATGAAATTAGACATAGGTAAGATAGAATAAAAATAGGGACTCGAAAAGTAGTTCAGATTTTAGACTAGACAGACATTATCATCCAAATTGAGACACTAGTGCCACATGGTGAGTAGTCCAAGAGATGGAACTACTATCTAGTAACCCTAGTTTTAGGGTATTTCATATCAAATAGAATAATACACTAGGTACAACATAGGTTTACATAGACGTAATTATGGGTTTAGTAGTTATGCTCATATTTTTATCATATCCACACTAGTTCATCTTAGATTCATATTATTTATTTAGATTTGGGGCATAATGCATAGTAGGATCATTCACACATTTAGTTTAGATACTCAGATAAAATTATTACAACTCAATCTAGAATTAATATACTTAAATATCAAATTGGGGGCATATGCATGGTACATAGTTTTCATATGCTCAATTATACATAGGTTAATCAAATGGAATGGAAAAATCCTTGTCATTTTATAAGTTGTATACACTTGAAATCATATTCCAAGTTATCCCTAGTTTCATGCCTTACACCATCTATAGTGTTGGCATTCTCAAGTGACCTAAAGTTCACTAATGTACCCAAGTGGCCATAGAGTTGACACACATAGTTAGATATATTGAGTTAGATATTTAAAAAGCTTTGCATAGTTTATTTTTATATGAATATACTACACATGGTTGAGAAATTATGGAGTCATAGACCACTTGAGTTATTGATCCACCCACCTGAGAGGGTTAGACACACTTATAGTCTAATCCAATCTATTGACATATCATGATCCAACAATCAGGGGTGGGTAATGATGGATTCAAAATTAGATTAATTTATTTATCCACCCACATATGAGGATTGAGGAATATATAATATCATTTCAAGATATTCAATGATTTTATCATTATGTACATGCACACACACAAGTTATCATCAATTCATGCATTGGTTTGTGTATCCAATGTGTAAGAATTGATAAATAAATATATAGGATCGAGATATGAAATTGATTAGTAAAACATATAAATGAATACTAAATAATTGACATAGAACACAAGTATTTACCATGGCAAAACCTCAAAGAGGTAAAAAACATAGGAATGTGATATTCATATATTTGAGAAACTCTGCACCCCAATACAAACTTCTTATAACTTCTTAACATAGTGCTTCAAAAAACTCATAGTTTAATTAAGTTTGAATATGATAAAAATTTCATATTCGAGAGATGATTTCAAATAGGGTAAAACTTTATTTATATTGAAATATCAAGGGAGGTGACCATTGTAAAAATAATGGGTCCTTCCATCTCAATAAAGATAATTATTTAAAATATTTGTTAAGTATTAAATAACCATAATAATATTATTTATTTTTATGAAGATTCCACCTCGTGTTAATGAATAATATATTATTATTTAATTAATTAATTACTAATATAATTTAAGGGTTAATAATTACCACTTAGACATTAATTGATCTAACACTCCAACTTAATTCTACATGGAGATAAATGTCATAGTCACCTAAAAAAAAGAATTATACTATGTACACAATTGAAGGATTTAAAAATCTTCATCATGTCAAACACCACCTTTTAAAACAAAAGGAGTTATAATCCATAAACTATTTGAAAGTAATTTTAGGCTAGTATGATCATGAGACTACATCTCATAATTTCTCATGAATAATCACTAAGCATATTTAGAGACTTTTATAACATAAGGACATCCATAATAAAGTATGTTTTTAATGTATTGTGATGCAAAAGTAAAATTTTCACATGAAGTTTACTTAAATCACATAACTTCACATGAAGTTTACAATTCTTTACAATGAAAAGAAGTATAGAGAAAGAAAATAATCATATGGCCATTCAGAAGTGATATTGTCATGCACATTCCCCCTCAATGGTAACTTTGAGAGGCCCAACATTATATAAAACTAACACAACTTGAAAGCACCAAGTGGTTTTGTGAAGATATATTCCACTTGTTTATCTATAGAATATAAATATAAATCAATATCATCACTAAAAAATTTATCTCAGATAATATGCACATGACCTTCAATATTCTAAAATTATGGGTGTTGTGCACCTACACGAAACTTAAACATATATCTAAAAATAGATTGATGATAACATAGTAAGGTTAACATGATAATAACCAAGTACATAAAAATATGACATATGTTTTTCTATGGTAAAACACATTTAAAATAATAAATTCATATTTTAATGTAAACAATTTCACTAATTTGATTACGAATTTAGTGAAAAAATATAAATTATTGTATACAATTCATTATTCAATTTGGACGTCTCTAATATTGACAAGATGAGCATCCGAAACTATCATGTGATGCACATGCAATAATTCACTAATAATATGATACTAAGTTTAGCTAAACATTAGATATTCTATTAGAAATAACTCATTTTATCATTTGAGTCTTATCAAAACTTTATAAGTTTTAATATGCTTCAACAAAATATTAAGGTATAACCTCTCATACATCAACTATGGATAATTTTAACATAATATGTATTCATCCAATCAAACATATATGAGACTAAAACAAATAAGTTTAGATATGTATGAATAGAATTATTAGTAAACTAAATGATGAATATCTAATAATATAAACTCTATTTAAACTTTACATGCGATAACATATCTTATTATCAAATAAATCATATAAGGATGTTTACATAAACAATCAAATTAGAGGATCTAATCAATTGAAACACAAAAGATCCAAACTCATTGAACATGATATTCTTACCAAATGTAATAACTAAACATTATCATCTTGTCAAATTGAGCATGATGTTATGCATATAATGTATTTTAATGATCACTCATATGAATTGAAACTAATCAATATATATATATATATATATATATATATATATATATATATATATATATATATATATATATATATTTTCTCATATAAGATAAATATACCTATTATAATATATTTGTAATAAGAATTTTTCAAGATTTAAAATAAATCATTGTAATAATAAATACAATTTAAATGAGACACTATCAATATAATCATTATCTCTAAAGTAAAAACAAAATAGCTTTATCAAAGAAAATGAAATACTATGAGAATACATGTATTTTTTATTTAAAAAAATGAAAATATTAATCAGTGATTCTATTCATAATATGCACATTAGTATTCATGGCTTTGACCATAAAAATTTAGGAACATTCGCAGAGTGAAACATTGTTCTATCTATTTCTACGATGGTGTGGTTTTTACTTTCAACAATACCATTTTGCTGAGGGAAATAGGAAATAGTTAATTATATTTGAATATTGTAACTAATGAAAAAATAATAAAACTCCTTACTAACATATTCATCACCATTATTAGTTCTTAATCTTTTAATAGAAAAATTAGATGCATTTTCAACACTAGCTTTAATTTCCTTGAATTTAGACATGTCTGATTTCTTTTTAATGAAAAATACAAAATCACTCTAGTGTAATCATCAATAAAATTAATAGAATATAAATAACCATTAAGAGATACAATTTAAATAGGTCATAAAATATCACTATGAATCAATTATAAAGGATAAGAGGAATTTACATCATGATTCTTGTGAAAATGGTTAGTATGTTGCTTACCATGCAAGCAACCCTCACAAGTTTCATGATGAGAGGGGATAGAAAATAATATAACAACAAGATTACTTGCATACATATAATGTAAAATTATAAAATTAATATGTCATAATATTTCATACCATAATTGAGATTCAAATAAAAAATAATTGAGAATCATTCTTACTATGTGATGAAAGAAAACATGTAGAAGAAGGAGCAAAGATATATAAACTATTCTTTTAAACACCTTTAACAGTCAAAGAACTAGATTGATTTTTAATGGACCAGATAACTATATTTAATTAGTGTTATATTTAAATTATCATTTATAAGTTGAGAACAAGATAGTACAAAATTATAAGCTTATGCACATAAAAAATATTATTTATAGTAACAACATTTTAAAACTTTGATTTTCCATATTTAGTTGCTTCTAAAAATGAATTGTCTCCTAAGTAAATTATTTTAGATATATCTATAGAAACACATATAATATTAGATAAACAAGTAATATGGTTTGATGCACCACTATATAATATGCACTCATTTTTATTTGAATCAAATAAAGCAACATATAAAGGAATAACATTCTAATCTTGATTGCTATTATGATTAGGGTTTTGATTCTTCTACTTTTTTTGATTAATTTTCTTCCCTTCATTATTTTTAGAAGATTGATTGCTAATTCTATCCTTATTTTTATAACAGGTTGTCCTTATATGACCAAATTTATAACACATTATAATTTCTATTAAACTTAGGTGTATGATTCTTATTACCATGTTTCTTATTCTTTTTTGAGATATTATTATTATTATTATTATTATTATTATTATTATTATTATTAGTATTATTATTAAAAATAGTATTTAAGGTGATAAGTGCCTAAGTAGCATTCTTTTTAAAATCAAAATTGGTCATAACTTGCTCTTCTTGAATTAGGAGAGCAAACGAAGTGGTAAGGTTAGGGATATCTTGCTTAGTTTTATACATAGAATTCAAAATTCAAATAAAATTTCTAAACTTTTCATGAATGTTTAATAGAATGATAAAATAAAGTAATTGATTCTTAATCAAATTACAATCACATACATCTAACTGAGCTTTAATGTTTTTAATTTTAGCAATAAAATTTATAAATTTCTCATTACTTTCCATAGGTGTAGTTATCAATTTAAAGATAAACTTAATAATCTTAGAAAGATGAGTCTCTTTGTGCATGGATTTAAGGAGTTTCCATGCATCACTAGGAGACTCTTGATTATCAATATAGAGAAGGAATTCATCCTTAAAACTCTACAAGATAATGGACATAGCTTCTTATGATTTATATTGAAGTGCATTGGTAAGCTCAAGGGTCCCATGTCAACCAAAAGGGGGTTTTTCAGTCTCAGCAACAATATTCCACAATTTATGGGCTATAAATTCAGCTTTAACAATTTTCTATATATTATAGTTATTTCTATTAAGCTTTTGAGATTTATCTAAAGAAAAATGAGGTGAAGCCATAGCTTTCCTTTAAATAGAACAACAAAAAAATGCTTAAATTGAAACCTTTTAGTGTGAATTTTAACTGACATTGATAGTAAAAAAAAATTGAAGGTTCAAACATATAATAATTGTTCAATTTAATGTTGGACAAAGTAATTTTTTTGAAATATTATGACAAAATAGGGTGTCCCTCCCAAGTGTCACAAAAATATGCTAATGTAAGAATAATTTTAAGAAAAATAACTTTTTTAATGAGTTTTTAAATTTTTATTGTAAAATAAAGTAAATCAAAAGTGTAATTATACTTATTCACATAATTTATATGTTAAATAATGTAAAAAAATTGATTTAAAATTTCACAAATTAGATGTTGAAAGAGTTTCACTTAAAACGACCACCTAGACATTATTATTAAAAAGTTATAAAATTAATATTAAGATATTTCAAAACACATAGATGTTTCCATAAGGTGTCAAAACCTAGGGATCAACTGGTTACATGACTATGTTATACATAATATTCACTAGGGTGAATGTCAAAACATGTTTGACAGGTTAACTATGTCTTAGATACATGAAATGTTGGCACACAAACTAAAAAGTGGAATCCAAATTAAATTAAATTTAAAAAATTGATTTGACCAAGTCAAAAAAGATTGATTTTAATGGGTTTTGAACACATGAACCCCCTATTTATAATGTTTTAGCAAAATTCTTACCACCAACCCTTTTAAAACCCTTTATTAAAATTTTATATGCATTAGGTAATATTTAAATCCTGTTTTAATTGGAATATATATATATATATATATATATATATATATATATATATATATATATTCCAATTAAAAAAGGATTTATATATATATAATTAAATCCACCGTGCATGTAAAAATATTTGTTTTTAAAAAATGTAAAAAGTTATTTACTTTCTTAGTAAAAAATAATTAATCACTAGTTGGGTTGGGGTTGCATGGAAATTAAAGATTTAAAAAATAAATTATTTTTTAAATACTTATTGAAAAATATATGAAATAGAATTACCTATAGCATACAGCATGGAGAATAATGATACACAGGCAAAAGTTTGGATTTTCACAGCACCCTGAATAGGCCATGAGAGACCTCAAAAATTTACCAGCCTTCCTAAAATCTTGATACAAGGAATGTTAGACCTTTAAAATATAAATTTTGATAAATAATTTAGTGTTTTAATTTCCAAGTAGAAATATGGCACCCTTTTAGAAGCTTTCGAGGGCCCAAAACCTTGTATAGACCACCAAAAATCCTATAAATTATTTCAGTCTTCTAGATTTTTAATTCTGATAATGAATTTGATTTTGATCAAGATATCAATTTTTTAATTTTCTCAAAATGATAATGGCACCCTTGTGTCTAAGGAATAATTCCTAGATCTCTAACTAATAGCTTCAGGGGACCGTGGTAGTGTTTGTAGGTATAAATGGAGATAAATCCAATAAGCATAGATAATAAGAAACTAGATCTCTCAGAGATTAAACAAAAAAAAAACTTCTTCCTTTATTCTATACATAGGTTTGAAGGAGGATTTTAAAATAATTAAAAATATATTTTAAATTAAATAAAATCTCAATTATTTCAACTCAATGCAATGTATTTTCTAATTAAAACCATCACTAGGCTCTAAAACCATGTAAGAATTGATAAACCAATATATAAGATATATATATGAAATTGATTAGAAAAGCATATAAATTAATAATGAATAATTGACATATAACACATGCATTTATCTTGTAAAAACTTCAAAGTGGTAAAAAACCCAACAATGTGATATTCATATATTTGAGAAAGTTTGTACCCTCATACAACCTTCTCTTTCTCACTTCTTCACATAGTGCTTCACAAAACTCATAGGTTTAATAAGTTTGAATATGATAAAAGTTTCATATTCAAGAGATGATTTTATAATATGGTAAAACCCTATTTATATTGAAATATCAATGGAGGTGACCATTGTAAAAATAATGGGTCCATCCATCTCGATAAAGCTCATAAATTAAGACATTTGGTAAATATTAAATAGCCATAATAATATTATTTATTTTCATGAGATTTCCACCTCATGTTAAAAAATAATATATTATTATTTATTTAATTAATTACCAATGTAAGCTAAGGGTTAATAATTACCACTTAGACATTAATTGATCTAACACAATGAGGTATATTCATTCCTTTCCTCTTTTCCATTTCTTTACTTAGTTTTACTTAGTTTATTCAACATAGTCTTTTGATTTTGATATTTATTAAGGATTTATTTATGCACATTTCATTACAATTCATGTTTTGGATCATACTTCACATATGCATACCCATATTCACATACTTAGAATCAACTACATAGGCTTCAATTCCTAGGTAAGTCTAGGTACACTTTTATTTCCTTTGTACTAGTCATTTCACTCTACTAAATTTTTAGTATAAGGGGGGGGGATAATATAATCACCAAAAAGTGGTATTTTAATTCTAAAAGTGTTTCTTGAGATAACCTATTCATAGCTTAACTTTAGACCTATCCTAGAGCCTTTTATATCCATTTTTTGAACCATAGATGTCCCTAGTCAGCTCACACATGGTCCCATACCTTCATTCCTAGGTCCTAGTCCTTTGTTACCAACAACTTACCATTTGGACATTATCACCACATTAAAGACACTAGAGACACAAGGTGATAATGTCTCTTTCCCTAACTCTCTTGAATAAATATATTTTCAAATGTGTAACCCTCCTAAGGTTAGCCTAAGCACATTTTATTAACCTCATAAGAAAGACTCTTAGACCTATACCCACTAGATTGAAAATAGATTAAAAAAATCCTATTCAAACAAGAAAAAAATTAGTAAAAGAATGGTTATTAATCCCTATTCTACCCTACTTCTACTTACTACCATCTATAGTTTCCCTAAGCCCAGATTTCAAATATTTTCAATCTCTATCACACTCAAGGAATTCAAGACCATTATGATTATAATATTCATTTGGACTTTCATCAAGCACTAGGTGGAAGAACTACATCAGGGTTGATCCCTCCTAGGATTATTGGTATGTAGTCAACTCTCTTTATAACAGGGTGCTGAGGATGTCCAGTCTACTTACCAATGAACACACATTTTCAGCTCATACCATAATTATAAAGAGGATTAGGTTTTGAAACATAAATTAGTTGTTATAGGAACATTATATAGTTCTAGATTTCATTCATGCTAGAATAAAACCCAAAAATACAGGTGCAGGTGCACCCATAATTTTGGAATAGTCCTACAAAAAAGATACTAACACCATTTTTAGAATATTAAAGCGATATGGAACTATTGTCTAAGTGTGTCACTACTATATAAGGAAGGATATAACTTAGGGATCTTGTAGACAACACTCAGGTCAGTCCATAACCCAATTTTCAATATTCAGATCTTTCATGATAGGTGTTTACCAGATAAGTCTCTATTTACACATACTTATTACTATTTTTATAATCCCTTTAATCAAATATAGGATTTACACAAGTAAAACCATTAAAGGTTAAAACACTATCATGGCATCAAAAAATTAGGAGGAAGAATGATATCCATCATGGCATCAAAAATATGAGTAGAACAAAGCCAAGATGAGTCATGGCCATCACACACACAAAGAGTACACATAAAAACATATATATCACATAATAAGGCCAAGAAGACACATATAAGGGACACATTAAAATTTTACTCATGCACATAAAAACACATAATAAGGCTTAGAGCAACAATCAAAGACATATTCATATGTCTACAATCCAGACAAATTGAATATACACAAAAGATGAAGCAAAAAAATTAGACACAAAAATAATGCATGAATAGGAATGTATCTACATAATTAATTTATAACACCATCATATTGAGAAACTCAAGTATCCATGATATAACAATGTGAAATTAATTAAGAAAATAATCACACAATATAATGTATTATAGAAAGAATAATAATGATAGTCATATATTGATAAAACATGTGTAAAAGATGCCACCAGTGATCTTGTTGTGATTTAAAATATATATAAGGTATGTCATTGGTTTAGATATGAGAAATGAGAACTTGTGTTCACTGGTATAAGTCTATTATAATTAAGAAACAACATAGTGTATAACTATCTGAATTAGTATGATTTTATCTGTTGAATCTTCCTAGGTCTAAGACAATATCACTACCTATACTATAACTACATTTTAAAGTGACAAATTGTATGTTACACAACTCACTCATGTACAATTGTGAATCATATTTGGTATAAAATCAATATAGATAAGTGATGCATATACTAAAGCACAAATCAACTAATGTAAACAATCCACACATACTATGCATATGCCCTAATTTTTGAAATATATATATATATATATATATATATATATATTCATTTTTGAAATACATATAATGTAAAAAGTAACATACTAACCCATGTCTCCAACAAGAGCCTCAAATTGAATAGGTCTTATATCAAAAAAATAAATGGTGATATTTTTCACATATAAAGATTCATGCCACTGTGAAGTATCTAATCTCAATTTTCAAAGCGAAAGTTGATTTGAATCTTTAACATGAGTACCATTGTCATGACGATGATTTCTAGTACCATGTGTATGTTTTTTATTATTTTGAACTTGAGATATATATGTAACTTTTCATGTAGTATAATAACTTTGTGTTGGTATTCATTGTGTCACACTCTTAATTTCTTGTAAAACTAATATAGGATGTGCTAGAGTAGATAGTGGCTATCTAAAATCTGTGACAAATCATTGCATAAGTGGAATTTAAAGGATAGATCTCCTTGTAAATTTAATGACTTTATTTTGAACTCTATGAATGATTTGAACCTTATAAGGTGTTTCAATTGAAATATGTTGTGTAGGAATAATAACCTTTGGTTGTAAGGGGTATTCATATGGAATACCATGAAATATGAAACCTCACTACCAATAATGTATTTCAAAAATTTATGTAATAAATAAGGTACTTAAAAAATTTATTGAATCTAAGGGCGTCCTAATAACATATCAAAGAGTCTTGAATTGGGTACTACTATAAACTTGGTGGCCACATGTGTTTGACTAACTTGTAGTGGCTACGTGATCTCACCAATATAACTTTAAACATGTCCATTGAATCCCTTAATTTATGTTTATGAAGGAATTATATAGATATATGTATATTTAAAGTGTGAAATAAGTATGATAGTGAAAACATTCACACTTGAACCATTATTAACTATGACACTCTGTATAGGTTGATGATCAATGTAAGATTGAATGAACAAAGAGTGAAAATAAAAATCATCATTGGTTATCTCATTTTATGCACATGTAATAAGTGGTATTTATGGCCTTGAAATATGATATGTACTAATGATTCAATGTAAATGGAGGTGTTCCTCTATAATATAATGATAAGAAACTGATGGATGATGTGCATTATATTTGTAATGCACTTTTGATTTTTTTGTTGTATCTTGAACTTGATGCTTAGGAAAATGATCATTAAATATATTAACTAATTGAATCTTACTAATTTGTGTATTTATACTTTTAGTAGTTACACTCACATCAATAATGTTAAAAGTTATCCAAAATCCTATATCTTATATCTCAAACATATGCATTTGTTAGTAATATGCATTGGTGCTCTATGAAAATTTCAAAAATCAATTTGATCAGATCATTTTGGAATATGTATACTTACATAAAACTATTTAAAGGGATGGATAAATATTAGGTGACATTAAAATATTTTTCTAAGACCTTTTAGGGAGCTTATGGAAAATTCGTAAACATTCTCCTAGGAGGTGATGATAACACAATACATTGAATAGTATTTGAAACTAAAATCACTATTTTATTTGGATCACTTTTATTTTCATTTGGCTTTACCTTTTATGGTGTTTTACTTATATTATTATAATTATAAAATGGGGTTGTCATATAATTTAACTTATTCATTGCCAAAAAAATGATCTCTTTATCCTTAAATATGTGACATAAGTCATCAAATGATAGAAACTTCTTAAACATAATAGAATCATGTAGAGGTGGATGAAAAATATGTTTGAATATGTCTTACAATTCCTTATTTACAGTATGATTCATCATGTTAGATAACATGGTATTTTAACTTAGTACATAATCTAAAAAATGTTTTTTGGATTCCTATTTGATGTTGTAAATCTGAGCGTATGAAATATTTTCACTTATGTTGATGGAAAAATGTGTAAGGAACAGTTTTGTAAAAGGATCGAATGCATGAACTAAATCAGATGGTAAATATTAAAACCATATTAGAGTATAATACTTTAAACTCCTAAGAAACAACTTAGTCAACAACATATCATTTGATGCATAGTCCAAACATGTTATGTGAAATGATCTCAAATGTTTCTCATGTTCACCTTTTCCACCATACAATATAATCTTAGGTGCCACAAAAATAGTTAACAAATGATATGTTGAAATATGCAGAGCTAATGTATTATGAAATAAATTTTGTGAGTCAATTTTCTAGTTATATTTTGAAGTAGCTCATTCCATTTGAAACACCTTAGTCTGCAGATATAAAATTTGTTGCATAAGGGACTGTACATTTGAAATAGAATGTGTGCTAACAAAAGCTAGTGTAAATAGTGATTGAGTGGAGTTTGACCTATTTATCTACTTAAAACCTTTGGTTTCCCCCATAATATATGTTGGTACAAATTTTGTATCGAGTGACATTGAAAAAGTCAAGGAACCCATAGCAATAGAGGTGTTAGAGGTTTGGCCTTCAGATGTTTTATTTATTTCATCTCTAATAATATCTATAAACACATCTTTCATATCTTGATTCCTAAAAAGGCACATGTTTAACTCTCTTTTATCATTATCATCAAATTTATTAATTTATTATGACATTGCATTATTCTTAACTAAAATCTAAGTATATTCAACTTGGGTACCACTTAGTCCAAGACTTATTCTAAGATATGTGAAAATAAATTTCTTAAGATATGAAAAATAGACTTGAAATATTATTGATATCAATTTATCAAACCTTAATACAATAATTGGAAACAAAAAATAGAAGAAAAATACCCTAACAACATGAAGACTTATGTTTTCATAATGTTCAATAATAAATAGATTCAAAAATATGTTTTATGGTAAGTTTGATTAAAGAATATTCATCTAGTCTAATTCATCTAAAACTATTGAACAAATCATGATGCGTAAGTTATATGATAATCATAAATAACTAATTAGAACTTACTATTTTTAAAAATATGTTAAAAGGGAAAATAAAAAAGACAAATATCTTAGTTAGAACTTGGATATGTAGGATTGTGATAGAGAGTGTCAAATTGATTATGAAATTGAGTGAGGTTATTATGAATCAAGAACGGGGCCCCACTTTATCCTTAGATGATAGTCTAACCTATAGATAGTATTACAACACAACATAATCCAGATAGTGCAGTCTTGTCTAAGGATAAAGCAGATTCCTATTCCTAGTTGACAACTACCTCATTCAACCTCATAGTCAATTTCACAGTCCTATAGAACTAAGTTATTTGTCTTTTTAAATTTTTCCAATTTAGCACATCTCTAAAATTATAAATTTCTAATCACTTTTGTGTGATTATTGTATAACCTATGCATATTGATTTTCTCAAGATATTTAGATTAGTTAGATTATATCAATTTTCTCTAATCCAAATGTAGACACTAAAATTAATATTTAAAATTAAAACAATGCACTTGTGATTTTAAACACATGAGTATATAATAGTTTAGTTCTTGTTAGTATGCAAAAATAAACATAAAATAATAACAAATCTAACTTATTAAGCATGATCCTTGTATTGGGCAAGACTTGAAACAATAAACAATAAACTAAAAATTTAAACAAGATGATTTTATATTATGTTCCATTTGGATGTTCCCTTCAGAGCTAGCATACATACATATTTATGCCTATATTTTTGAGCATGAGGTCTTTAGCGATTGAATACATCACTTGAGTGAAATCTCCCATTGACTATATGTGATTACTGAACAATTGAGAAGAAAAGTGAATATTCATGAATGAGAATGGCTTTCAAAAATGGAAACACCTCATTGTGTTTAAAAGCATGAAAATAATGGTAAATTTCCCTTATATTTATAGATTACTCAAACTATTCATGATCATTGGATGGAAGTCAAGATGAGTGGATGAAATTCTATCATCTTTGGTAGGTAAAATGTAATTAATATTTGGCATTGATTAGGCGTGAATTTATAAGTTATGATATATTTTTGCATTGATTATTAGTTTTTTAAAAATATCATGATGATGTCATCATTCATAATATGTGTTGATGATGTCATGATGATTTCATCATTTGGCCACTTACCACAATTAGAGGAATAAATACGATTAATGAATTTAGAAAATAAGAAAATTTAAAAGCTATTGAATTTCCTTTTAGAAGAAGATTAGGATAATTTATTGAGTTTAATTAACTTAATGAAAAGGGATGTGAATCTTGAAATTCAAAGAACCATTTGACTTAATTAATCCCAAAATAATGCTTGCATAGTCATAATTTGACTCAGAATGAACTAAGTGAAGCTAAAAAATTACATACAATGCATTGCCCTAATTAGAAATGACCCAATACATTTTATAAGATGCATTCCAAATGTGCATAAGAATTTATGTGTTTTAATGATTTGTGTGCTATTTATATAAATCATTCTAATTACAATTTTGACGCAAGAGTGGTTGGAATTGAGTGTCTGCATTTTGCCCATATTTGAAAAGGTGTTGTAAAACACAAATGAAGAAATGGATTTTCAAATAATGAAGAATTAATTTAAAATGCTTTGATAATTCTTAAAGAATGATGTGTTATAATTTTCTTGAATCTTATTCAATTTATTGAAAATGAGTTCAAGAGGAATCCCCAAACACTATTTGGGAATGGACGTGATGCCCCTTAAGGGATTGGATGAAAAATAGGATTGATGGATAGGTCCTCAAAAAGAAGAAAATGGGCAAGAATTAAAGTGAAATTAATCCATGGATGAGATTAATCTATATGATAAAATGCTTTTACGTGTTGATTTCCAATGATGAATATAATATAATTAAATTGGACACAAGGTGGGTGGAAGTAGGAAGGATGCATTGCAACATAAGTGGCACACTTTGACATACCTAAAATAGGTAAAAAATTGTGGTCTTAAGGAATTATTGATCCTGAAACAAGTTGTACACTTTGATTTTCCTAAAAAATATGAAATCTATAAAGCTCACGATTAGAAGAAAGATAGACTAATTAACTAATTATTTATCCTAGTAGGGAGGATCTGATCATTGATTTCAATGATTTTCCTTAATAGGGTAGTTGTGATAGTTGATTGGTTTAATTGATTTGATTTATTTATTAGAAAGCATAAATCAAGGATATAACATGTTGCACATATTAAATATGAGAGGAATGACACAAATGTAGGTGCAATGGTAGAATAACTTTTCAAAGAATGAAAATGCCATAAAAACCATGTACATGAGAATGCTCAAAGGTAATGAAAGAGATGATTGGAAGAAAAAAATAATGATTGAATAATAATGATATTAGATTGGAATAATATGGATGTTATTAAGAATGAAACAAGAGTGGTCGATCTAACCTCAGAGAATGGTTGGAATTGAACACTGCCTACATAGTCCAAATGGACCTCAAGCCAATGTAATTCTCCCAAGATGGGAGAAAATGGATGAAGAATAATAAAATAGATGATTTACCAATGCGTATGACTATCTTATTACATATTCATTTAAAGATTTATGTCCTAATGAGCATATATATATATATATATATATATCCAGAATGTTCAATTATTTTGACTTGATCAAGGAAAATGGGATGATGTGACATAGTCAAAGATGATTGAAATGATTGGATTAAATAATGAATTACCATATAAGGGGTGATACTTCCAACATAACATGGTATTGTGTAACAAATTGATTAATTTTTAATGTAGCATGTGATGTTATGCATCATGATATAAAACACCACGATGACCTAGTTGTAATGTGCATAAGGATTGAATCTCGATCTAATAAATAATTGAAAATAAAATAATCATGATATAAATCATGATGATAATGCTAACATATGTTAATAAATGGACTCAAGTAAAAGTGATTGACAAAAACACCATGATGATGACCTAATTAGTATAATAGAATGATTCAAGGCAACAACAATAAAAGGAAACAAATAAGTAAGAGAACACAAATTGAAAAGAAAATCAATAGAGATCATATTATTGTTTTAACCAAGTCAAAATACAATGGATAGGCTCAATGATAATGATAACTAAATGTCACCCATAAGAAAAGATATATGAAGGTAAGGGCACATCCCAAGATGAATGAAATGAGTGGAAACAATAATGAATATGCCCTAGAGAGTATATTTGGGAAGGACATATCCCAACGGTTGATAACATGACTAGCTCAATGATGAATCATGAATAATGATTGGATTTAGGACAAATCAAATGATTTTTTAAGTTTGTGGCTTTGTATATCTTGTGGAAATTTTAATCCTTTTTATAATATTTAATATTTTTTGGATTTATATCTCTCATGGATATTATAAGCCTTGTTCCAAATTTTATATTTTTAAGACTATTTTGAATGTTTTTAGGTTTTGTGCATCTCAACTTGATGGAGGATTAGAAGATGTAAAATGTTTTAACTCACAAAATAGTGAGAGTGTGGCTTAGGTTTCTTGTAAAATAGTAATATCATGTCTTAGATGCTCATAAAATGGTGAGAGCATGGAATATGGGTGACTGAGATAACCTAAGAAATTGAGTGCTACCTACATAGTCCAAATGAACCTCAGGTCAATGTAGTTTGATTTAATTATTTTGGAAATTAATGTAAAAATGTAGGTAGATAAAAGAGTTGAGTATAAAAATTAGAGAATAAAATACTACAATATCCACAACCACTAATTTTTACAATATTTGATTTGTTTGCTTAGCCTATAAATAATAATGAATTGAAAAGGGTGAACTTAGCTAGAAAAAATGATTGAAATAGATAAGTGGTATGATAGAAAGTGATACAAAATTAGGTCAGAGTGTTATCAATAGAAAATAGGTGTTAGAAACCTCTTCAGATAATAATGCAGCCTTATTTTTTAATATCACACTATGCTATTAACCCTGTGTAGATGAAGCAATGAAATTTGGGGTAGACCTTCACTCTATTCTAAGAATCATGTACCTGCATGATCAAGACCTAAATTGTCATTTGTGCTTTGTTTTGACTAATTTCATTATGGAACCCTAAACCTCCATGCTCACTAGGGTTTTGATGAACACAAGTGTAAGAAGAGTGGTATTAGTAGGGTAGGCTAGACATGACCTCAACACCCTAAGTGTTGAGCATTGCTTACATACCAATACCTTAAAAGGGATCAAGCTCGATGTAGTTCTCCCAATCTAAGTACTATTGCAAGTGAGAGTGATGTTAGTATGCTTAATTATGAATGATAATTTAAATGCTTTGAGTGTGACATGAAATTGGAAATATGAGTACAATTGAGCTCTCAGTTGATATATATAGATGTATGCATAAATAGGGGTAAATAGGGATCAATAACATTAATTTGCATAACTATTTATGAGATTCTTTATGATAATATCCATCTTATGAAGAAATAAATGAGAGTGGTATTTATATAAGTTTATAATGTTAGTTCTGATACTAGATGTTAGGAAATAATATCCTATTGTACAAGAAAATAGTATGGAATAAACAATCTAAAATAAAAAATGACAAATAATATCACCAGATAACATGAGATATACGTGGAAACCCTTGACAACAAGTAAGGGAAAAACCAAGGGAAAATGGTAAAGTCTAGTCTTCTATTAACTTCAACAATGAAGTTCTCCACAAACAAAGCTTCCTCACAAACTCTCCTCTTTTACAATGATTTCATACACATGAAGCATACAAGGCTTTGCAAAGCCTTAAAAAACTAAATCTAGTTACAACACTAACATATAAAATTTTGTAATGTACCTAGAGAGGAGTAGAATAGTATAATAATGAATAGTGGTTTATTACCACATGCATAAGAATAAGGAGTGGATAGATGAGAATTAGTATAAACAAAGAGGCATGTAGGATGTTGTAGAGTATCCAAGAAGTGAATTGTAATTGAGCATTATTCAAAGGAGGTATCCCCCTCAAAGAGGCCTATGATACAGAGTTATTACTTTCATAAAAGGAATAAAATATAATATATATTTAATGTTTTTAGTTATTTGTGTATTAATATTAATAGGTTCTTAACAGATTTCCAAGAATCCTCACAAGGATACTACACCAAGCTTCTTTAAGCTTCATGCACTTACACTCTATCTTTCAAGATTATACATTTAATAAAGGGAGAGTAATACATATATAGGAATGAAAATGGAAAAGTGAGAATACAAATAAAAGATGATAGATAATAAATTGCACAACCCTCCATGTGGCCTCACTATTTGTCAATAGTGAAAATTGTCTCTCACATGTACAAAGTCCAACATTACATGGCATCTTCATGATGCACTTTGACCCTCTCCATGTGATCCAAAATGGTACACCTAAATTTGCATGTGACCTTAATATGGAATAGTGATATTTATCCCCACTTTACCATGTGCATTCACATGAGTTAAAATATTCCTCAACTTTTGCCTTCACATGCACATGCTTAAGGATAATGATGAGACTCGCTTTCCTTTTTATCTTTCACATGCTTCCAAAGGTCACCCATGTGACTAAGTGGAGAAATGTACCCCATTTATATCTCATCATATTTTAATCAATAAAATATTCCATGTGGACCATGTCACATCAACAAGGTGCCACCTCATAATTACAGTCACCACTAACTTACACTACCAATTCATCAACATAGTCACTACCAACTCATTATTGTGAATAGTAATTTCCATCTCATTACATGAATAGTGAAAATGAATAGTGACATGTGAATAGTGACTTCACATCCTAATATTCTCTCACTTTAAGTCAATATACATAAGCTTTTCCACACTTGTGTATTATTCCATCTAGCTACCAACTATGCACTATGCTACCTTAACGTAGACCCAATAGAAGTTTTTTTTGCATTACTAAAACTTGTCATCACTAGCTTTATCAACATTATTCCATACCATATTGTAGCACCTAAAGTGATTCTTCACTTCTCAACACATAGAACAATCTTCCTATCAAGATTCTTTTATAAACCACTCACAACTCCCACTGCATGGAAGTATATGGTCTAGTGTTCACCATGGCATCATGAGGATTCATAATTTTGATGAATACAATAAATAGGATAATAATATGTCTTCTCCTCCATTATAGGATTATCTTAGGAAACAAACTAAAACTAAAATAAGTAGGGTACTTCCTTGTTTTCCCATACTTATGCATCTCCATCATTGGTTTACTCTTCATGCCACCTTCAATGTGTCATTATCACTAAGCCATCACATCAGTGATCATATTGGGGACTGGACCAACATGTCATAAAAAAATATAATAGTAGCCTTTGCTAAACACTTTGGATCTCCATAAAGGTACCATTGTACTCCCATCCACATGTCTACTTCAGTTTATATAGTCTTCAAATTGTAAACCATCAACTCTTTACCTCATCCTTATATCCCTCTAACTACTTTATTTCTTCTAGAGAGATCACCATGTAGGAATCAAGTTGCTCCAAGTCTAAATAATAGTGCATGTATCACTCTTGATAGTCATTAAGAAATAATATGAAATAAAAGTCAAGACTAGACTTCTTCCCATAGCCTCTAGCTATCAACCATGCCTAAACATAGAAAAAGTTCAATGGACCTATCAACCACTCATGGAAATTCATCATGTGAATTAGTACATCAATACACCTACCAAGTTTTAAAGGCTCAATAATGTGAAAAAAATGCATCATACTCTACCACATGTCGAAACACATGGTCTTCTCCTTCTTAGAACACAAGGGCCAAACTTTTTCTTCTTCATCTTCCTCAACCTAAATTACTTCAAATAAGTACTGTAGAGATGGAATCCAAAGTGAGTTAGATCAATCATTAGTCAAGAAAACTCAAGAAAATGCATAAAAACATAACTAACTAATCCAAATATATTAATTAGGGTTTAAAAATAATAATTAAGAGCTATTACAAGAAATAATACACATGATACCTTCCCAAAATCATCCCACCATCAAAATATGGCTCAAAGTGTGATTTCCCCCTTGATTTAGTGTTCAATCCTTTATCAATGATGAATTATTTTTTCCTCCATCATCTCAAGTGCACAAATGAAACTAGGGTCATGATATTTGAATCAATGTTATGCCTATCTTGAAGATATCCTATTGCAAATTAAGCATAATAACACTACACAAAGAAAGGCTTGTGGAGAGAATTCTTCATAATAATTTTTCACAAATGAAGTTTAAAAATGGTGGTCTTGGCCCTCCTATTTATAGATTTTTAGATTTGATTAGAATGAATTATGACCATCCATATTGAGATCAAGATGTGATTCCATGAATTAATTCAATTTTAGAGACTTAAAAATCATAAATACCCTCATAAATATTTGGAAGGAAGGGGCATTAAAGAGGCATGGGAGGCCTTAAACCTAATATTTGGTATATTTATGGCTTATGGATGCCACCCCATAAGTGATGTCACTTGATGATGTAGATATTAGATATCAATTTCCAATTAAAACATATTCAATAATTTCCATGGATTTTCCACTTAAGCTTTTGACTTGGTTTAATTTGCGTAAGTGATATTAAAAAAAAAATTATGCAATTCTTTCAAAATTGGTTGCACACTATTAATCAAATTGGTCAGAATGTCATATTACTAGGTTATAATTTAACTAGAGTATAATAAGAGGAAGGTGTTAGTTGTGTACAAACTAATATCCCATTTAAGACATTTTTGACATGAATAATACATGCACGCATCATGTGCTCCAAAGTAGAAGAATTCAGTGGTTCAAAGGGTCAAATTACATTTTTGTCATTTTTAATTGAAATTATCTGCGAAAATTTAATAATCACATAAAATGTATTGCCTCATTTATGGATACATTATCCTAAATCAACACTTGTATCTAAAAATATTGAACCATTTAGCACATTTAAGTGATTTTGGCTTAAACTATGCATTTGAGTACATTTCAAGTAAGATTGATAATTTCAAGACAATGGTGTTAGGAATTTGATGTATACATTTTGACCTTATTTGAAATGCATGGTGAGACACTTAGGTGAAGCAATGTCTTTAATAAAAAGAGTTGTCAAGAAGAAACTAGAAAGAAATGATCCATGATGCCCCCTCAAGAGGACATATAAGGATGAAAGAGAAAGATGGACTCTCAAAAAGAGATAGAAAAATAAATTTACCCATGGATATTATTAAATCCATATTGAGCTAATTCTTGCATGCATTGATTATCAATGATTAAAATATAATTAGAATATGATGGGCCCCAAAGACAGGGGTAAGTGGGAAGGATACAATCCAAAAATATAAGTGGCATACTTTGAACACACCTAAAAGAAGGTGCAAGCTGTGCACTTAGGGAATGATAGATTCTGAGACAAGTTGCACACTATGAATATTGCCAAAATGAGGGTAAAACTCCATAGATGTTAGAACTAGAAGAAATAAGAGATAATTTCTCTAGAGAAATAAAATAATAGGGTACCCCAATAGAGAATATTTTATTAGTTGTTAAAACAATTTTACCCCAGTAGGGCTGATTTTGATCATTGATAATTAATTTTATCGCAATAGGTCTGATTTGATTTGATGGTTGGTGAAAATATTGTTCACTAGTATGACAAATTGGCAAGCATTGTTCAATGATATAAACTAATGCATATATTAAATATGAGTGGGTACAAATGCATATGTGATGGTTTAATAACTGAAGAAGCCATAAGAAACTAGGCATATTAGGATGTGCAAAGTGATGAATAGAAAAAGAAAGGAAACTGAATTGACCTGAGATATGTTATGTACCTAAGTATTGCCTACATAGTCTAGATGGACCTCAATCCAATGTAGTTTTCCTAGAAGTGGGATAAAATGGAATGAAAAAAGGAGAATAAAATAAAAATGGACCACTGTTTGATTAGACTCATAATTATACCAAGAGATGCACGTCTTACATAGAGTCTAGTGTAAATAAGCCATTGGTGTTTAGTTTCATTGGTGTACTTGAGAGCTCATATTTAGAGCTGCATTAAGTTTAAGCCTTGGATCCAAAGCACTTGGTGATTAATATAGAAATTAAACTTATGCATCATATGTATGAAGAACCTATAATGACATGGTATTATAATTGCAATGATCGAATTCAAATGTGAATATTTATAACTAAGGATAATGATAAAAACTACTAATACTAGAGTTACAACTATTTACATTTAAACAAAAACAAACAAAAAATAAATACACAAATGCAACCTAACTTAAAATATAGATATGAACAATCAAGATTAAGTAGGAAAAATAATGTATAAAGGTAAAACAAGAAAAACTTAATAAACAACATGAAATAGATATGAATGATCAAGGTCCATGTTATGAAAAAGATGTAATTAGAAAAGAAAATAAAGAACAAGACAAAATGACAACATAAAAGACCAAAAAAACAAAACACCCATAATAAACAACAAAATAAACACAATAAATGGGGAGATAAGGAAGCGATGAAAACAACAAATGAAAATCAAATAAACACACACTAACAAGAGTTAGTCACAATCAACAAGACAATAATGGGTGGAAAAAGAAGAAAAGGATGGGGGTGGCTGAGCTGACTCTAGATGTACAAAACAAGTGGAAGCTACCTACATAGTTCCATAGATGCAAGGTCCAACATGAACTTCAATTCAAATTTAGTTCTCCCAAGAAATGGGATAGAATAAAATTGATGATAAAACACCATGATGGATGTTGTAGAGGAATTATGGAAAATAAATGCTCATAAAATGGCAAAAATATGGGGATCAAAATAAACAAAAGTGCAAGACAATTTTTTTTGGCTGTTTTTTTTATCATTTTCTAATGTTTATGTATTTTGGGATAAGCAACAAAAATTAAATATCAACAAAAGGTCTAGGGGAACTACCTAATTGAAGAGATGCATGCCCATAGGTAAGAGTTTAAACAATAGCTAAACTAGCTCCAATGGGGATCATGAATAAAAATAATAGTATATGGAACCAACTAATCAAGGAGATGCATGCCCAAGAGTAGAAACTCCAATAATATCTAAAGTCAGTTACAACAACCCATGATAAAAAATCAGCAAGAGTGAGATCTTGATAAGGCAATATTGCCTACCAAACAACAAAAAAACAATAATAGAACAATATGCAGCATTAGATAAATCTAAAAAACCATGTATTAGGAAAAAACCATGTGTTGATGTATCCATGTTCACTTTTCTATAAGAGGAAACTACAAAAATCTATTTAAGCTAAACTACTTTGTAGAATTGGCATTGTATGTGTCTAGAATGCTTATGAGTCATAATTAGGATCATAATTGGTCAAGGGATAAAAGATGTCCAGGTTATAATGGCCTAGGGTATAAAAATAATATGGTTCTCAAGAGAATGGTCTAGAATAAATATGGTCTAAAAGGAGGACAATCCAGGGTAGTATATAAACAGTCAAGTTAGAATATAAATTATCCAGACTATCAATAGTCCATAGATTCAACTATCTAGATTCATATAAGAATATGGTTATTGTAAGAATGGTCTAGGTTAGGTCAAAATGAATATGGTCCATGAGAGGATGGTCCTAGATATAATGGTAAGATAAAATAAATTTAGCACAAGTTGCCCCCAAGTAAGGGGTCTTGTAAACAATGGCTCAAAAGCTATCAAGCGTAGAACCACTTGAGATGTATAATTTTCATGAGATCTATAATTTATTTTCCACTTAGAGTATATAGATGATATGCCCCTAATCCATAATATATTGTGATCACATATGGGCCTATCCAATTGGGTTGGAACTTACCCTTCTTGCATTCAACATTTGTGTTCTTGTGATTCTCTTACAAGACCAAATCATCAATTTCAAACTCCCAAGGGAGAATGCACTTGTTGTAGCTTATTCACAATTTATTATGATAGGATTTAAAGTTTTCTAGGGAAAATAAATGCTTGCCATCAAGGAGTTATGGTTATTTTAACCTATTAACACTATAAGCTTCGTCATCTTTAATATTTTCCAAAGATACAATGATGGTAGTTCGATCTCAATCAAGATAATAACTTTTGTACCATAAATAAGGGAGTATGTAGTCATTCCTATTAGGTTTTTATGACTAGTGCGATAAGAACAAAGGGTAGGAAAAAGTTTCAAGTGCCAATTATGGCTAGAATCATTGACAATATTATTAAGTATGGCCATAATGGTTTTATTTGACACCTCAGCTTGTTCGTTGCCTTGCAAGTTATATGGTGTGTATTTCTTGTTCTTGATTTTATTTTTTTTCAAAAAGATATTTAACATCTTGGTTTACAAATTATCTTCCATTATTGGATATAATGCATTATGAGATACCATATAGATAGATGATATGGTAATGTATAAACTTAACAATCTATTTCCTAGTGACATACGTGAGAAGAATGGCCTCAATCCATTTGATAAAATACTCAGTAGTAGTGAGAACATGTTTATGGCCATCTAACAATGTTGGGTTTATTTTATGGATGAGATTGAGGCCCCTTTTAAAAATAACCATGGTGTAGTGATCAACTGTAGTGGTAAGGAAGGTGTGTGTATAAAATTTCCATATTATTGATAAGGAACACACTTTTTAACATAATTTAAAGCATCTATCTCCATTTTGGGCCAATACTCTGTTATGAGGAGATTTTTAGCTAAGTATACACTATTGGTGTGGACCCCACACATTCCTTCATGAATCTTCTTAAGTACTAACTTGAATTCTCTTGAAGATAAATAATGAAGTAGCATTCCATCATAGTCTTTATGATAAAACATGTTTCTAATTAGGGTATAATAGGCTATGTGATGAAGTAAAAGTTTATGTAAATTATTGGAAAGGTTACGTGGAAAAGCATGATCATATAAATAATTATAATAGTCTTGAAACCAAGGCAATTCAGGTGGGGAACTAGGACAAATAATGGCACATACCCTCTTTAAATCTAACAAGACATGAGTAGGCTATAGGAAATTTTTAATGAGAAACTGATACTCCTTATCACTACTTTCAATCTTTATTATGGACCCAATTATTTCCATTACATTGGAATATCTATTATTGGCCCATGGTACTTGTTCAAACTACAAATATTTAAAAGAGCCTTGAGTTTATCCACAATGTGTTTGTAAGGAACAAGCTTGTTGTCTCTAGTTTGATATTGATAAGTGGTTTTATTTATAATCAATTGGGAATCACAATAGACCATGAAATGGTAGATATCCCATTGTAATTTAAGATTGATCCTTGTAATAATTGCTTCATGCTTGGCCATATTATTGGTACAATGAAGATTGATATGAAATGCTTTGGGAAATAGATCCCCTTATGATGTAATGAAAAAAATGTTTTCTCTAGATCCATGATAAGTAAAGGAACCATCAAAATATAGTTTCCATTATTTAAATTCATGTTATACCACTTCTATTGTCATAATACAATCATCTAGAAAGTCAAATATGAGTGGTTGAGTCTCTATAATAAGGGATTATACAAGTTGATCAGCAATAACCTGCCCCTTGATAGCTTTCTAATTCTAATACTCAACATCAAAATCATGTAAAATAATAACCCATTTGGCCATGCAACCTATAGAGCTGCTTTAATTAATAAAATTTGAGAGGATCTACTTTAGCAATAATAATTGTTTTGTTATTTAGCATATAGTTTTGGAAATTTTGGGAGGCAAACACCATACTAAACATGTCATCTCAATATATATATAATTGTGTTAATAATCCACCAATGTGTGGCTTAAATAATAAATTTCATGTTCTTTGGCTTGATCATCATGTTAGGCCAAAAGTTCCCCTAGTACATGCTCGGTTGCTAAAATGTAAAGAAGCAATGGTTGTCTAGGTGTTGGCAGTCTCAAATCTGGTGGGTTAGCAAAATATGTTATGATCTTAAAAATACTAATTAACATTCATAATACCATTTAAATGTTATCCATTTATTTAAGATGTGGATAAATGGGTGGTATTTGTTTGCTAATTTTGAAATGAACCTACAAATAGATTGAATCTTTCCTTGCAGGATTTGAAGCTATTTAAGATTTGAAGGTGGAGGCATTCAATAATTAATTTAACCTTAGTAGGGTCAAATTTAATCCCTCTTTATGATACAATAAACCCTATAAATTTTCTTAAAGTGATGCCAAATACACACTTCTTAGGATTCAAATAGACCTTCTACTCATGAAGTCTCTAATAGATTCTTCATAGAATGTCAGGATGTCCAACATGTGTTATTGATTTAGCTAGGATGTCATCAACATAATATTAAATAATATCATGCATCATGTCATGGAAGATGACAATCATGGCACATTGATAAATAACTCTAGCATTCTTAAAGCCAAATGGCATGAATTGACAATAAAATGTTCCCCACTGGGTGTGAATGTAGTCTTATGCTGGTCTTCTTGAGCTATCTTAATTTGATTGTATAGATTTCCATGAGGGATAACATCTCATACCAAGTATTATAATTGGAAATCATGTCATTGTTGTGCAAAATAAAATCATCTTTAGGGCATGCTTTGTTGATAACTTTAAAATTAGTACAAAGATGTATACCCTATGGCTTTTTGCTGACTAAAACTATGTTTGATATCCATTTGAAATAGTCTACTAGTCTAATAAAGTCTGGTCTTAATAATTTATCAAATTCATATTTTACCAAAAAAGTGATGTTTGGATGCATCTTCCTCAATTTTTATTTGACTAGCTTGGCATCTAGATGAACAACAAGTCAATGCACCACCAAGTCAGGGTCTAATCCTAGCATGTCAAAATAAGCCCATGCAAAAATATCAATAAAATCCTTCAAAATGGATATAATGTGGTATCACTCCTTAGTGAGAGAAGATCCAAGGTAAACAATTTTGGGATCATTAGATGTTCCCAAGTTTAATTTTGTAGTGTTTTCTATAAGGAATGTATAACCATATTCTATAATAGTTGGCAATATGTAATCATGATATTATTCTTATGCTACAATTTCTTGTGTTTTTTCCTAAATATTTGGATAATGTGATAAATATGAATCCACTATTTTAGGTATTCTCCAACTATAAAATATTTTAGGAAATTCAAGAGCAAGATACTCAAAGACTTGTTGTTATTCTGATGTGATGTTGGTACTGGCTATAAAGCTAGGACTTGATGGACCTTATGTGTCCTTTTGGGATGATCAAACTTTCCCATCCAAGAGTGCCTAAAACATGTTTTCACTCAAGGGTTTATCTTTTATTTACTATTTCCCTTATCAATGAGCACCTCAAAGAGGTTTTCACTTGAAGATATCGATATTTTATCTTTTTCATGACCACTACAATTTTCCTACTCTCCAAAGTAGGCAGAAGGATCCAATAAAAAATCAAATCCTTGCTTATGATCACCAATTGGAAACTTATCTCTGAGGCCCATATACTCTATAATAGATTATTCATTATGGAATTCATCAAGGCATACAACCAAAGTTTGTTGGTACCAATCAATGAGTTTAGGATGGTAAAGGCATAAGGAATAATGTGGTGTTATGGTAATAATGGAATTTAAATCAAATAAGTCTATGTTAACAAGCCCATCAAAAAGGCTATAATGGGATGCTATGCACTGCCAACAATCTCATCACTAGTTGATTCAGAAGAATCACTATCAAATGTCATGAGGTCACTCCCAAGTAATATAAATTTGAATCCTTAATTCAAATTAGGTTTACCAAATGATAAAGGCTCCAAGATTCCTTGTGCTCATGGGCCAAGTCCTTTTCCTATATAATCAAAACTATCCATAATCCAACTAGGGATAGGGCATTTTGGATTATAAAAACAATCATCAATGCCATTAGAATATAACCAACCTCCTTAAATGAAAGCCTCTTGATCTTGATTTGGTGAAGTAGTAGGTAAAAATATCATTGGTGGTTTTTTTATTTCTTTCTTCTATTTCCAAATCATATTGGGTTTTTTAGGTCTTTTATAAGGTTTAGGTTTACCAAATGATTTGGCAGACTCAAGAAACTTAGCAATATGGAAGGCATCCTTGAGACGATACATGGAAATTTCCACATCTTATATAACAACCTATTTTTCAATAGTTACAAAAAATGGATTAGTCGAAGTGGAAACAAAGTCACTATGGTTGATATAATTAGATTTTGATGGATGCAAAACTATATCCTTATTTTTCTTTGCAACGAATTTAGAACCAAGACAATAGTTCTAATTAAAAAATTTAATCTCTAGATGTTTACAATACTAATAAGGTTGCAGATTAGTAGGAATGGTGGCCTTGATCCCATCATGGGGAAACTTAAGACACTAATACAAGGTGGATGTAATAGCCTGTACTTAATGGATCCAAGGATGGCCAAGACATGTGTTATAAGGCAACTCAATATCCATAATATGTTAAAAAGTGTGATGTGACACAAACCCAACAATGATTGATAAACAAATAGTGTCCAAAATATTCTTTTTGGTGTTGTCATAGGCCTTTATGGTGATCATCTCTGGATAAATGTACTTCATAGTATAACCCCATCTCTGTATCAATTTTAGGGACACTATATTTAACCCTGAGCCATTGTCTATAATAACCCCCTTGATTTTATGGTTGTCAATGATGACATCAATATACAAGGGGTTACTATAATTAGGACTAAGAGAGTATATGTCTTTTTGATTAGAAGTAACCTATTGAAATGAAGACAAATTTCTTATAAATGTCTAGAACTGTTCAGGATTAATATATTGGGAAATAGTGGATTGTTGAAGTAGGTCATTTAAAATAGTTTTATGGAATTCAAATGTATGCAAAAGATCAAAAATAAAAAATTTCACAAGGGTTTTACTCATTTGGTTTGATAGGCTATAAGTATTTTCAATAGTAGGATGAGATGGTTTAACTTTGAATAGTATAGTGTTCAATTTTGGATTTGAAGGGATAATGTTCATATTGGGTTTAGTGGTAGAAGAGGACAAAGGGCCATGAATGGTAACTTATGATTATCTAGTTTTGATTGGATAATCTAGAGGTGTCAAGGAGACATTGTAATTAGAATATGAAGGCAATGAGCCTATTAAGGTAAATCGTGGGTGTCTAGTTACATTGGGTAAATTTCAAGTCAATGAGGAGCCATTATAATTAGATGAAGGGTGGGGTCTAGATAGAGTAACCCATGAAAATTAAGGCATAATATAATTACTTGAACTCAATGTGTCATTACTTAAGGGAGAGGATGTTGAACCTATTATAATGGTTCCAATACTTTGAGAAGCATGGGATAGTTCATAGGATTTAATAGTGATAGTGGTAATGTGGTTTATAAAAATTCACCCCATGGTATTATTGTAGTTGTAAGGCATGTTGTTGTAACCCAAGTTATTAGCATGGTTATTATGATCCTGATTATGATCATGTTGATTACAATTTTGACCTTGATTCTAATTTTGTTGCTAATTATATCATTGGTTCTAATTGTTCCTTATTGGTTGTTGATTATGTATAGGAAATAGATCTTTGTAGATTCTCATATCCTGATTAGTGTCTTGTGGAGAAATTTTGATCTCAACTTCAGCACTTTAAATCAAATATTCAATGAGATGTCACAAATTAACACAATGATAAGCACCATGACCAATAACATGATGGAAATTATAAAATTCATTTTTCCAATGCTAATTATGTTTGGGTTGATCTTCAAGAAATGGCCTTGGTATAGGCCATACAATCAAATTAGCTACTATGATATTTTGAAACACTATCTTAAAAGGCTCTCCTAATTTTCTAAAGACTCTAAAGTTGTTATTAAATACCCTTCAGGAAGGGACTCTTTGTAAAGTGTTTGGGGGATTAGGCAGAGATAATTACACATTTAGAGCTAGGGGAAATTGCACCATTTAGACATGTCTTGATTTAGTTACTACATTTACAACCATGTTTTTCTTATTATTGAACCCTTTGGGTTTCTCTATTGCAACTGTTTGAATATGATTTTTGGTCTGATTTGATGTTTGACTCTATGAATAAATATTGACAAGGATTTTGGTGATAAGAACCTTTTCAATATGCACACCCTTGTCTATAATTTATTCAAATGTGCTCACAAAACTAATTTGTATATTGTGCACCACTTCAGGGTGTAGGTTCCATGGAAAAATGTTGGCCAACTTTTTGTCTAGATAATAATGTTGAAAGCATCCAACTAATGCTTCCACCACCATAGATATGCTATAAAGCTTTTTTCATCTCTCTGTTTGGATTTACACAAGTCAAATATTGTAAAGTCACGTTCAATATTATAAGATAAGTAGTTGAAAATGTTTTTAGATAGATCATTCTAATCTTCCACCAATCCCTTGGGTAATTTAAGAAGCTACTCTAAAGTTTGTCTTGTTAAACTTCATGGAAAAAAGTGAAGCAAATAAATTCTACTATAAGCTAATTTTTGGCATAGTACAAAAAAATTATTGAATGTGTTTATGATGGTCACCAGTCCCTTTGTATTTTTCAAATTTGTGTGACTCAAAATGAGGTGTAAAGGGGACTTGAATAATATTCAAATTGAACGGATATGGACATATCTTATCAAATTTATACTTCTTATTCCTGTTTCTTATCTCTAATAATGACACCATTTCTTTCATCAATTTCACTCTTGCATGTTTGGTGCATTGGTGGGTGGATTATAATTTTATTAGGCTAGTATGCGCCCTTGTTGTTTGGATTTGTTATAGATATACACCCTATGATCTATAACTTTTTTCTAGTTCACTTGAGTCAAATAAGTGAGCTTTTGATTCCTAGGTTGATAAACATTCCCTCAAGTTAGCTACCTTGAATTATAAGTGTTATTTTGATTTTGAGGATTCCATGGTCTATTCACCAAAGTACATGTTGGTTGAGAAGAACTTACCAAATTATTTTGAAGAATATCCTCAATACACACTTAATGTTTTGGTCCTTGATTTTAGAAAGGAAGAAGAGGTTCTTGATGATTGAAAAATGTGTGCTTTATATTTGGTGAAACATGTTGTGGAGCCTATTTGGTCTTAGTTTGTTTAATTGAGACATCTTGACCATATTAGGTGTGTTCTTAACTAGATTGTGTCATGTTTTTTCAACCATACTCCCTTGTTCCTTGGAAGCATCATTATGTATTGAATTATAAACTAAAGAGTCATTCAAATCCATGATAATTTAGTTTGCATATCACTGACTTATCTTCTTGATCTTGGTGACAAAATCTTGATTATTATGTGTTGAATCTATGCGAAATTCCTTTTGTTTGATAAAAGATGCAATGCTTGTTTTTTTCAATATGTGAAAGGAATTATTCTCATTTTTTCTCTCCTTATCTAACCAAGGTATGTAATCATTACATAGGAAAGTATAATGGAAATCTAACACCTGATTCAATCAACCTTAGGAGTGATACATATTTATACTCTAAGGGTTGATGTTCAAAATAGTCTTCTTCCGATCCCATAGTTGTGGGAATGTCTTCAACTACCAAAATATTATCTTATCCATCATAAAAGTGATCATCCTCATATCTAGGGCCATAAGAGACCCCACTACCAGTGTACCTTTGCATCATTCCTAGAAGTTTGTTGTCTATGTTTACTAAGATTTGGAATGTCTTTTTCAAACATTAACAATGTGTGCTTTGATTTCCTCCAAACAAGTGACAAGGAAAAAAGAAACTATAATAAAAATAAGGTAGTGTAGGACCACACAATTATAATAAATTATCATGAAATTACTCAACTTTAGTGGGTTTAAATTATCAAATTACAAGAGGGTATGATAACTCTGAAACCTATAGTGTAAAATAATACACCAAAATTAGGTTTAAAGATACGTGAATATTATAAAAGTGAGGGACAACTTTGACAAGTTACAATTAAAAAGTTAGAATACTTTTTGATGAGGAAAGTAACAATGTAAACCAAGAAACTCAGGATGTGAAAACATGAAAGAATTTATATGTATAAAACGAAAACCAAATGGGTAACACAATTCCACCACATGGTAATAGGGATTAAAATGTATTATAGAACTTAAATTATAAGTGACATACAAGATAAACTAATTTTACAATAAATAAATGATGATGAGTCTATAGAATGGCTTTCAATCCAAATGGAAATCGTACCCAAGTTAACTCAAACCAAGTGAAAATGGTAAACTAATTAACACGTTGGCCTAGAACTTAGAAAGGTGAGATTCTAAATTTGAATTAAAAAGTGAAGGACTTGGAGATTTTTATAAAATGGTTTAGACTCAAATGAATAGCATAACAATGCTATTTAGATAAGACAAACAAAATGTTTCAATTGAGGATTTGAATAAGCCAAAAGATGATTTTGATTTGGTCAGCATAACACCTCTTTGTTCAAATAAAATGGTGAACAAAAAATGTGTTTGGATGATTATTTTTGGTTTAGAAACAAGTTTTAGACTCAAATAAATAAAAATAAAGTAAAAAAAAGATAAACACAACTAAGTATAATTTCTAAAAACCTAAACTAACAAGGTTGCTTTGTATCGCTAATTTTCATCAATGTACATTCTCTTGGGAGGATTTTAAATGTTAATCCAAAAATAAAAGTTCATGAAGTAGTAGGTTTTTTACACCCTCATTATCCCAAGAGATTGTATGGTGAGCTGTAAATTCATACTACTCACTCTACATCAACAGTATGTCCATAATAAGTGGGGTTTTTTAAAAACTAATGTTTTAATCGTCTAGATGGTCCCAAGTGTGATTAAAACTAGAGATGCCTCACATAAATTAATTTCATACCAATTAAATTAATATT